>JARQOC010000002.1:126172731-126662223 GCA_033576535.1 Allobates femoralis | reverse complement strand
ATCAGCAAAAAATAAACAGGAAGCTTGGAGTCACAGACGGACCCTGTCTGCCAGGGATACATGACAATCACCTCAAGGCCTATCGGTCATCGTGATCGATGTTGGTTCCTCGTACCAGAAAAATTGTGCTCTGTAAGTGCATTACTCCAGGTAATTTAACCACACTGATTCATATGGATCATCTTGCCAGGTATTTGTAGAAGTGAAGTACTCTAGTCTGTTTGTCCATCTATATTGTTGTTACTGAAACTGCAGTTCCAAACATTCTTGTCCATTGTGATATTGCTAAAAATGTGTTAGAATGTGTTATTAAAATATCAATATATTGTTGTATAATGTAGGATTAGTGGATAAAATTGCAATATGCCTAACGTCAGATGCAGATGTGTAGTTACCGTCATTGCAGAAGTGGAAGTCATATTTAGCCCAAATAATCGCATGGACAATTGCCATCTGTTCAACTTTTCGACACATAACTGCAAACACAGCAGCAAAGAAACTTAGTATTTTCTGTCACTTCAGAAAGACTCAGAGCTGTAATGGTTAAAAGTACATAATTGATGTAATCAATGTTGGGATTTGCTCTGTAAGGGTACTGACACAATGGCGTGAAAGTAGGACGACTGCAGTGCGTGATTTTATCGCATTGCAGTTGGACCAATGTTATTCTACATCCGAGAGCACGTTGGTAAGTGTCAGATGCTTTTTTATCATCCGGATAATGGACGAGAAACAAATCGCAACATGCTGCGACAGTATGCGATTCACGTGCGAGACTCGCCAATGCAAGTCAATGGGTCCGACAAAATCATGGACCGCACACAGACCATCCAAGAGGCATTCTTTTGTCACTGATCTATTATCATTCTGTAGTTCAGACAACTGTAAAATGTTCTTGTAAATGATTATACTGTAAATAGCTGCTGAGAAAAAAAAATGGATTGCACACGGATCAAAAAACGGAGGTCACTCGTCCGACTCTCCTGGATGAGAAACGGGCCAATTTTTTTCACGACAGTGTGTTTCCACCCTTAAGTAATGGCACAGACGCAGTAACGAGGTCACACAGGCTTAAAGTCCAAACTTCAGGGTTTTATTCACACCAGAAAAATTAACCAAATTAACATTTGAACATTCAGTCCTGTAGAACCAAAAAGCCCAGACTCACCCTTGACATGGGAGAGGCTGAACTAGGATCCGCTGCTTTTCACTAGAGCCACTAATGATGTGGTTAGCCTTATGCCGCAGGTAACCACCAAGTGCTATTCCCAACGTAGTCTTGGATTTGCGACAGTCTAATTTATGCAGAAAACAGCACAATTCAGCATTACTGAAGCCCAAACCTCACAAACATTGAGATAAATGAATGCAGACTTAATTTCTGCCGTTATGCGCCTTGGGTGTTGCCCTGAAAACCTGCAACAGCAAACAAGAGCCATACTAGCTTTTACCTTCTTCCTTGCTGCTTACCAATGCTAGAGACACTTGTCAGGGAATATGTACTTACTATCTAGCACCACACCCTTCACTGTGTTACATCTCCTATTTCAGACTCCTCCTGCTCAAAGACCACATTGTGTCATATAACCCCAACTGTCTCCTGCAACTATCTAGGTTATCAATGACATCTGCATCTCTGAAAATGGACCTCATTGCAAGGACTTCTCTCCTTTCATCCTCTCACCAAATTCCAGTCCATTCAGTTTGAATATGCTATGTTGTTGAATGAATAGAGTCATGAAGTACTGTAAAAAACACCTGCACAATTCTCTCCTACATGGTTAGCTTCCTTATCCCGCAGTCAGATTGGTGGTTGCTGGGTTAGATCACTGCTGGCTTCCTCGAAGACTTTGTGACACATCTCCATTTATGACAGTCTACCATTGTATGCTGTCTTGGCAAAACCACAATTTATTGCAACCAATCGTTTGAACAACATGTAAGTCAGAGACACAAGAACAGATGCAGAAGCAGATGTGTAGTTACCGTCATTGCAGTAGCTTTACAAACAAATGTATACACATGTAAATAACTACCCAAAAAACAACGAGGTGCTAATGCAGGTGGTCTGGCCTCCTTTTGTTGAGACTTAAGAGCTCACCTAGTAAGGCTGGTTTCACACCACGGTTCTATCAGGTCCAGGGCTATCCGGGGTGAACCTGACATCCCCGGACCCGATTTTACTGTAGTGCAGCCTTATGGGGCTGGATGGAGCTGGATGGCAGATATCTGCCATCCGGTTTCCATTTGTCTGGGAGGATCTGGGTGTATTCGGACTTTTCTCCCAGAAACATAAATGCTGCTTGCAGCATTTTTGTGTCCGGGGAGAAAAATTTCCCCAAATTGGATCCTCCCGGATCCGGCGCTCCCTAACATGGGAGTCTATGGGGCCAGATTGACCCGATCCAGGAGGAGAATCCGAGAACCGGACGCCAGCTGTTGAAGTTCAGCGTGAGCTATGCTGAACTTCAGCACCAGTGTGACGACCATCCACCGTGAGGCCGAGCTGCTGGTAGGCAGCACCCCGAGAAACCCCGAGACCCTTAACCCCTATACAGGGATCTGGAATTATAGCGGAGCCCAGGGGGTAGCTGCCTATATGAGCAACAGAGCCGGGGAGGTCGCCAGGGGAAAATCAAGACCCGAAAAACGAAGTCAGAAGTCCGAGTCAAAACCGAGAGGGCAGCAAAGGTACAAAATCGTCAGGCAGTAGCAGAGTCAAAAATGCAGGCAAATGTCAAGGGCAAAAACCAAGAGGGCAGCTGAGGTACAAAATCAATAGGCAGAGGCAGAGTCAGAAATCCAGGCAAGGTCAGACACGAAACTAAACACACTATCACTGGGGAACCAAAACTATATCTGGCGGCCTGCAAGCCAGGCTCCAATGTACTTGAAGGGCATGGCTACCTCCCATAGGCTGGAGCTCACAACCTGATGACCTCATCCGGACCGCCCCTAGATCCAGGCCAGATGGAGATGCACGACTGGCTCCACCCACGCCACCTCTGACAGAAGAACGCAGGCTGCGCCTAACGGACACCTCTGCAGGGCCCTTTCCTCTGCGACCAACACCACCCAGAGGGGAAACACAGCGGCGCTCAGCGACAGAGGCAGACGTCGCGGGAGCAGTTCCATATGAGGACAAGGCCCTCCTATCACCGGCGCCACCAGCCGAAGGAATCCGGCTCCTCCCAGCGGCCGAGGCAGGAACACCAGCCACCGAGTCCAATGGCGATGTGACAGTACCCCCCCCTCTACGAGGGGCCTCCGGACCCACAAAACCCGGTTTATTGGGATGAAGAAGATGAAACTTCCTGATCAAACCCTTGGCATGGATATTACTGGCAGGCACCCAGGACCTCTCCTCCGGACCATAGCCCTTCCAATGTACCAGATACTGCACGGATCCTCTCACTAAACGGGAATCAAGGATCCGTTGAACTTCGTATCCCACGGCACCCCCGACCAAGACCGGAGGAGGAGGGGACCGGACAGGACGAATCGGAGATCGGTACAATTTGAGAAGGGATTTATGGAATACATTGGGCAGTTTGAATGATTGAGGGAGCTTCAGACGAAAGGCTACAGGGTTAATCACGTCAATTATTTCATACGGACCAATAAACCTGGGACCTAGTTTGGCAGACGGCACTTTGAGCTTGATATTTTTCGTAGACAACCAAACTTTGTCCCCAACTCCCAGGTCCGGACCCTTGGAGCGCCGTTTATTAGCAGAAGACGCCTGCCTAGTCTGAGCCCCCTTTAAGTTTTTGTTCACTTCAGACCAGATAGTCTTTAACTGATCTACGGACCTTTCTACCCCAGGGACGTCAGAAAGCCTAGAAGAAAATGAACAAAAGCGCGGGTGCAGCCCATGATTACAGTAGAAAGGGGTAGTCTTGATGGACTCCTGGTACTGGTTATTCATGGCAAATTCTGCTAGTGGCAGATGTTCCACCCAATCAGATTGATGCTCAGAGACATAACAACGTAGATACTGTTCGAGAGCTTGATTTGCGCGCTCGGTTTGACCATTGGTTTCAGGGTGATAGGCAGAAGAAAAGGAATAGTCAATTCCAATCCGTTTACAGAATGCCCTCCAAAACTTAGAAACGAACTGGGTGCCCCTGTCAGAAACAATATTCACAGGAACACCATGCAATCGCACAACATGATTAATGAATACTTTGCTCAGGGTCTCGGAATTAGGTAACCCGGACAGCGGAACAAAATGACACTGCTTGCTGAATCTGTCTACCACTACCCAGATACAAGTCTTCCCTTCTGAGAGTGGCAGGTCAGTAATAAAATCCATGGAGATATGAGTCCAAGGACCCTCAGGGGTAGGCAAGGACTGGAGCAACCCGGCAGGGCGGTTGCGGGGAGACTTAGCGCGAGCACAGGTTTCACAAGCCAGTACATATTCCTTACAGTCCTTTACTATGGTTGGCCACCACAAACTCCTGGTTACAAGTCTGATGGTGTTATTGATACCAGGATGCCTGCGGACGGAATCATGAGATTCCTTAAGAACTTGGAGGCGGAATTTGGTAGGGACAAATAGTTTCTGGGCAGGAGTAGTGTCAGGGGCCTGTTCTGGAGATCTACGAATCTCTTCCAGAAGATCCAAAGACACAGCCGAGACAATAATCCCCTTGGCTAAAATGGGAGTCGGTTCCACGTCCTCGACCTGTAAGGGGCAAAAACTTCGAGACAGGGCATCAGCCCTCACATTTTTAGTACCCGGTCTGAAAGTGATCACAAAATCGAATCTGGAGAAGAACAAGGCCCATCTAGCCTGTCTAGGATTCAGTCTTTTCGCTGACTCCAAATAGGTTAGATTTTTGTGATCAGTAATTACGGTAATCCTATGTTTGGCGCCTTCGAGGAAGTGGCGCCATTCCTCGAAGGCCCATTTGATTGCCAACAATTCCCGATTACCTACATCATAATTCATCTCTGTAGAGGAAAATTTTCGGGAAAAGAAGGCACACGGACGAAGTTGAGTGAGAGATGCGGTGCCTTGTGATAGCACTGCTCCCACTCCAACTTCAGAGGCATCTACCTCTACAATGAAGGGGCGGTCCAAATCAGGCTGCACCAATATTGGATCCGCGGAGAAACACTCTTTTAACTTAGAAAACGCATGAATGGCTTCAGGCTTCCAATTAACCACATCCGCCCCTTTACGTGTCAAATCAGTGAGAGGTTTGGCTATCTCTGAAAACCCTTTAATAAATTTGCGGTAATAGTTAGCGAAACCCAAGAATCGCTGCAGTGCCTTCAGAGACTTGGGTTGTACCCATTCCTTAATGGGTTTAATTTTGGCAGGATCCATGCGAAAACCTTTAGCCGATATAATATATCCCAAAAAATTTATCTCTTCCTCCATGAAGACACATTTCTCTAATTTGGCGAATAAAGAATGCTCTCTGAGTCTCTGGAGCACAGTACGGACATGTCGGACGTGTGACCAAAGACCAGGAGAAAAGACCAGAATGTCGTCCAAATACACGACCACATATACACCACTGATATCTCTGAAAATATCATTGACAAAATTCTGAAACACTGCAGGTGCGTTACTTAACCCGAACGGCATTACGAGATACTCAAAATGGCCGAGAGGCGTATTGAACGCGGTCTTCCACTCATCGCCTTCTTTTATACGGACCAGGTTATATGCTCCCCTGAGGTCCAGTTTGGTGAAATACTTGGCTCCCCACAGCTGATTATAAAGATCAGGGATGAGTGGAAGAGGATACTGGTTTTTTACAGTGATCGCGTTCAATTCGCGGTAATCAATGCAAGGTCTGAGGCCGCCATCTTTCTTTCCCACAAAAAAGAAACCGGCCCCTACTGGTGAGGTGGATGGTCTAATATGCCCTTTTCTCAGACTGTCTGCTATGTAATCATTCATAGCCTGACGTTCAGGACCAGAGAGGTTAAATATTCTCCCCTTTGGGAGACGAGAAGCAGGTATCAAATCTATGGCGCAATCATACTTTCTGTGAGGGGGTAATTTCTCTGATTCCTGAATAGAAAACACATCCTCAAAATCTCTAAAGGCATATGGTACAAATGGAGGAGTCTTGACCTTCACTTGGTTCACAGACAGCGAGATACAGTTATCCTGACACTTTGGGCTCCAGCGCACAATATCACCCAAGTGCCAGTCTATGACTGGGTTATGTTTACGTAACCATGGCATGCCAAGGATTACTGCAGATGATAGATTATTGATAGCAAAAAATGACACATTTTCAGCATGTAACGACCCCACCAGCATTGACACTTCCTCAGTGACAAATTCCACTCCACCCTGGATGAGGGGGGTGCCATTAACTGCAGTGGTTCTAATGGGGGCATTAAGCCTTAGTAGTGGGACACCAAGAGTTCCCGCTACATGGAGATCTATGAAATTCCCCTCTGAACCACTGTCAACATAAGCCTCTAAACACACAGATTTCTTAAGGTAAGATAAAGAAATAGGTAATAAAACTTTGGCAGCATCCGCTGGCAATACCTGTGCACCCGGGCAGGCAGAGCCAGAGCCCCCCAGGTGCTGACATCCAGGGTATGAGGCCTTCTGATCTCCAGTGTTCCTGCAGAGGACTCCAGCTTGTGGCTTGTACAGCATGTTTGAATGAGATGATGGGAGTGTTCCTCCACAGGACTGAGAAGCTGGAAACACAGGTGCTTTGAGGGAGCAATCACAGCAGACACAGCTCAGAGAAAAGAAAAAAAAAACCATTGGGAAAAGGAGATGAGAAAAAAAAAAAGGTAAAAGGAATGCTTTATATATATATATATATATATATATATATATATTATATATATATATATATATATATATAAAGAATGGTATGGCCAGATATAATGTGACGACCATCCACCGTGAGGCCGAGCTGCTGGTAGGCAGCACCCCGAGAAACCCCGAGACCCTTAACCCCTATACAGGGATCTGGAATTATAGCGGAGCCCAGGGGTAGCTGCCTATATGAGCAACAGAGCCGGGGAGGTCGCCAGGGGAAAATCAAGACCCGAAAAACGAAGTCAGAAGTCCGAGTCAAAACCGAGAGGGCAGCAAAGGTACAAAATCGTCAGGCAGTAGCAGAGTCAAAAATGCAGGCAAATGTCAAGGGCAAAAACCAAGAGGGCAGCTGAGGTACAAAATCAATAGGCAGAGGCAGAGTCAGAAATCCAGGCAAGGTCAGACACGAAACTAAACACACTATCACTGGGGAACCAAAACTATATCTGGCGGCCTGCAAGCCAGGCTCCAATGTACTTGAAGGGCATGGCTACCTCCCATAGGCTGGAGCTCACAACCTGATGACCTCATCCGGACCGCCCCTAGATCCAGGCCAGATGGAGATACACGACTGGCTCCACCCACGCCACCTCTGACAGAAGAACGCAGGCTGCGCCTAACGGACACCTCTGCAGGGCCCTTTCCTCTGCGACCAACACCACCCAGAGGGGAAACACAGCGGCGCTCAGCGACAGAGGCAGACGTCGCGGGAGCAGTTCCATATGAGGACAAGGCCCTCCTATCACCGGCGCCACCAGCCGAAGGAATCCGGCTCCTCCCAGCGGCCGAGGCAGGAACACCAGCCACCGAGTCCAATGGCGATGTGACAACCAGGGAGCTGTCTCCTGTGAAGCTGTTCAGCACCATTTCACAGGGGACAGCTGAGATTGGCTGAATCTGGTTACAAACAGGACCGGAGGGCATATAAACCCTCCGGTTCTGTTTGCAAATCTGGTCCGGGGCTGTCAGGTTCACCCCTGACATGCCCTGGATTGGATTTAACCGTGGTTTGAAGCCGGCCTTATGTGGATTTTATAAGGCCGGGTTCACACCACGGCCAGATCCGATAAGGGGTGAACTTGACAGGCCCGGACCTGATCTGGACACAGAACCAGAGGGCCAATTATGCCCTCCGGTCTGGTGTGCAGCCGGATGGCTCATTTGCAGCAGCTGATAATTCAGGACCGCGGCTCGCAGGGCTCCTGAGCTGTCAGCAGGGGACAGCTCCATGGTGCTGAAGTTCAGCGCCGAGCGGCGCTGAGCCTTAGCACCTGGCGTCTGGCTCCCGCATGCGGCTCCGGTGCGATCCGGCGCCATAGAACCCCATGTTATGAGGCCCGGATTACACTGGACCGGAAGGATCTGGGAGCATCCAGGAGGATCAGCTTTTTTCCCCCAGACACAAAAATGCTGCATGCAGCATTTTTGTGTCCGGGAGAAAAAGCCGAATCCTCCCGGATTCTCCCGGAGAGATAGGAGCCGGATGGTCAGATAGCTGCCATCCGGCTCCATCCGACCCCATAGCATATGTGGCCGAAATGCAGTCCAGGGCTGTCAGGTTCACCCCTGACAGCCCCGATCAAATTTGCAAACAGAGCTGGAGGGCTAATATGCCTTCCGGTCCTGTTTGTAGCCGGATGCAGCCGAGCACAGCTGTCCCCTCCGAAATGGTGCTGAACCACTTCACAGGGGACAGCTCCCTGGTGCTGAAGTTCAGCGTAGCTCATGCTGAACTTCAGCAGCTGGCGTCCGGTTCCCGGATCCTCCTGAATCTCTCGAATCGGGGCATCCGGGAGAATCCGGGAGGATCCAATTTGGAGAGATTTTTCTCCCCAGACACAAATGCTGCCAGCAGCATTCTTGTTACATTACCCAGAGAAACTAGTTACTACCTCATTTAGTTGTCTTAAGAAGTCAAATACAACAATGCAGAGTGCAGGGACAGGGATCGGGGATATTGCAACACTTTACAGGTTACCAGATTTACAATGTACAAGGTATCAGAAAACAAACATATATCTGGTTACAGTCTCCAATCAACCACCTATAATCAGTTTTGCAATGACTCACCCATGTCAGGTTTTTTTATGTGACCAACTCAGTGTCTGGGGAGCGAACCCGACACGTGTTTCGTCGTCTTTTTCAAAGGGTGGGGGACAAGTGCAAGTGTTGACCCTTTTATAGGGTTCCCATTACCTAAAGCAGCGTTTATAGGTGTGCTGCTGTTAATAGCACCACCGCATGGAGCCGGTGACGTCACTTCCGGTTTAGGAGGAAGCACTTCAAGGTGACATCATTAACCGGAAATGATGCGTCCAGGCCCCACGGTCGGCACTGTGCATGCGTGGGCGGATTCACCATTTTAAGTATGGGCACACAGAAGAGCAGAAGTTAGGAAATGCCAAAAGCAGAATTTTTGTGCCCAAGAGAAAAATGAAAAAGTGCCAGGATTGCAGTAGTGATATCGGCAGTAGTACCTGGTTACTGGATACCCAGACAGGAGTAGCTCGAAATGATAATTAAACACCTATTCAGGACAGAGAAAGATGAGGCCTGCACCAGGGGAAGCACATGGTAGCAAAGTGTTATAGATTTTGAGAACTCAGGCAGTAGGCAGCTGGCACAGGTTAATATCAGCCATGCTAACTGTGCTACCACAGTACCCTGGTGTTGACTGACACAGAAGAAGCTGGCAATATGGGAAAAAAGCAAAACTGGTACTGTAGCTTGGACAGGTGATTTGCAGAATTCCTCATTTTAGGCCCCTACTAGAAGAGTTCATATAATAAGAAAGGATATTTGGCATGAAATATCTTGAGCAGGAGTGGACCATTAATGTCCATTTTAGGAACCAAATATCTCTTTATGTAACTGTGGCGTCCCACTGGTCAGTGCACCACGAAGGGGTACTGCACCCAGACCAGAGTGTGTAGCATCCCTGTGACCAGGGGATTGAAATGTTAATCTGGGGTCCTCACCACACGCATTCACAGACCTAGTCAGGGGACTAAAGGGTTAAATTCTTGGCTAAGAAAACCCAGCCCTGGTCGGAGGAGCTTAGGTGAGTAATGGAGAGCGGTAGAGAAAGCTTAGTCCGAATGCTGGGAGCAGAAGAAGAAGAGGGGACCCTGTGAGTGACGCAGAGGAGGGCACCTAAAGAGAGGTGGCCCATACAGGAAGGAGGATCCTCGGGTGTCATTTAACACCCTAATCCAGATCGGAATGGCACCCGGCACATAAGGACCCAGTCCAACACCGGAGGACTGGCTCCAAGACGGAGCGGGTGTCTATTCCCAAGCTACAGAACTGGAGGGATGCTGGCTCCTTCAAGAAGCCGCGGCCCAGTAATGCATATCCCCAAAAGGCCTGCAGAGGGTAAGGAGTCCTCTGTCCCGTAAATCCAGTGAGCGGGCGCCAGGCTCTTTTCAGGGCAGTACTGGAAGAGAAGGATTGAAAAGGCAGAGAAAGTAAGGACAGAGGGAGAATCCTGAAGGAACATCACTGGGGGCGTCAAAGAGACATTCCATCCTCTGGTGACTACCCAGGCCAGCTACCCATGACTGTGTATCTCTAAGCCACCTGAAAGTTACCAGTAAACCCATGTTGAGCTTGAACTGTGTCTGGTGTCTCATTTTCATCACGCTGGGTAAACTGCATTCCAGTCTCATCAGCAGAGACTGCATCAAGCCTCCACCTGCAGAGCCGCCTTCCAGCTAGAATTTCATTCATCCATCCCTGCCCCGGGGATCCTGCTCCACTTACAGGGAGCAACATCATCATCCCCGGAAGTCTAAAAGCAGCGATAGTAACCTTACCAAGTACCGTAGGTGGCGTCACAAACTTTATTTTTGTTCTTTTATTTCACACATTTTTTAGCGACCTCTAGGGCCATGGCCCCGGACACCGGCCACCAATGACAGCACCCTTAATCAACGCCTGGGATCCGAGTACCCCACGGCCTTGGGGTGGGTCATAACAAATTCCCATAACAGTCTATGAGGTAGAAAAGATCCTGAGAAAACTTTTTTTATTTGGTTAATCTCATATCAGTAGCAGAAACTCTTTTGACAGTAGAAAACAATGTATTGAAAATCAATGGACAAAGCAATGCGATTCTAAATGCATTGGGGGTCTTTAACGTTGAAGGCAATTTCAAAAGGAAAATGACTGAATTAATTTGCTCAATACTTTAAAGGGACTCGCTAACGTAGGAGCCAGCTTCTTGCAATGATTTTTCAAACAGATATTTTTGATGGAAAGCCAAGCCTTATCACCAAGAGAGATGTTGAGAACAAGTGTAGTGCTTATCAGCACTTTTCTTTACTTTAGTCAATGCTGCTGCCAAATTGTACCTCAGTTCAGACATAATAGAGAAAAATAGAGAAAAAATAGAGAAAAAATATAGTTTTTTCTAGTCAGTTCAGACATAGAAAGATAATTGTCAAGGCAGGAAGTTGACTCCTTGATGCAAAGGGAGATTTCCAAGAATACACACAAGCTGAATTATTATAGGTGAATTTGGCTCAATGAAACAAATCTAGCCTGTAAACCCATTGGAAAGTAGAATAAATCTGAAGTTATTTCTCAATAGACAAATTGCCTTAATTTTACTACTACTTTGAGGGGGATAGGCCAAAAAGTCTAAAGAAAATTTTACATGCTTGCAAAGTACCCTCCAGAATCTACAAACCAATTGAACCACTTGGTCATAAACTATATAAACTGAAAGACCATGGAACCAGAAAATTTATTTAAGGAACACTTCGGCTAGTTGTGGAGCATTTGGTAAAGATGGTGAACTAGACATGGTTATCGGTGGAAGGGTGCTCAGTCTAGTTTACCATGTCTAGTTCACCATCTTGTTGTAGTCAAGCTTCCTACACACTCATACGCACAGGTTTTAATTGCACTTGGAGGCACATATCCTCATATGCATTTATACCGCAGACAGAGGCACAGGGTCAGGGACCCAATACATATAAGAGTACCTTGACAATGGTTATCGGACTCACATGCAATGGCCAATGCCTCAGCTAAGATTCTCATTTTTTCATTTTGTATCCTGAAACAGTTTCTGCAATGTCAATTTTCCCCATCCAAATTTGCATTAGTTTCTTATATGCTAGTCATTCATTCTTTAGCTATTATGTCATATGTAATGTTTAGTGTGCAGCAGATAACCATTTATTACAGACTTCAGGGAGAGACTGGACAGTTTCTATAGAGTGTACCGCCTGACTGAGGATCACTGAGTTAGTATGTTAATGGGGCAATTAACTGGTGCAGCCCAGCGGGAGGTAAAGTCCTGGATGGGCACTGATAAGACACTGTTGAACATCTAATGGCCAGACTGAAAGTCACCTTTGATGCCTGTACTGCTGCAAACCTGAAAATAAGATTCTTTGGGTGTAAACAGAGGATGCAGGACAGCATAAGAGACTTTGCCCTCAGCACTTCTTTGAGGTTTAAAGCAATGAAACAGACCCTAATGGTGTGCCAGAAGAGAACAAATTGCTCATTGAACTGTTTATTGAGGAGCTCCTATCCCCTGCCCACAGAGTCCAACTGAGTATGATGGCCATACAGAACCCTGATCTAAACTTTTCACAATTAAAAACAGGGCCATCAGAATAGTACAAGAAGAAACAGCCAGTGGCCCAGAAACTGCTCAATGCCTGGCAATAACATACCACCAAGATGGGGTGCAAACCCCACAGGCCACAGCGGGAGCCAGTGCATACAGTCTTGAGTCTATCACTACTGAGGCTCTGCATTTAAAGGTTGAGGCACTGACTAAGAGCATGGCTGAGATGGCCAAAGCTATGAAAGAGATGCAGGGATCCACGGCGGCAGAGAAGATCAAGTTGGCTTCCAGTCGAGATGATGTCCCATGGATGCAATAGAGGAGGAACCCAATGACCAGAGGACGACTCAGCGATCGCTATGACCCGAAGTAAACCCCATCTGCTGCCGCTGCGACAAGCCAAGCCATATTGCAAGACTTATTGTACTTTAAACGAGAGTACCCTGGGGCAGCGGGCCACCCCTCAGGAACAAGACAACCTAGCCCACTGAACTGGCATGACAGGTACGTGGGAGGATGCCCAGTCCTACCTGTCATGTTAGATGGCATCCCTATGTCAGTTTTGCTGGACACAGGCTCACAGGTGACATCAATACCATATATACTTTATTAAGGCCCCATTACACGTTTCAACTTCATTCCCGTCATCGTGCAAAAGTGACGTCTGGAACAATGTTGAAATTACATTGTTATTGTGTCGTTGCATGTAAATGCATGATTCAACAATGATAGTTGTTCAAGTCGGAGTTGACAGGTTTTCCTGCAAGCAGGAAAAAATGTCAACTTCAACTCCAGAAACCTGTGGCATCGTTCGGTGTGACACCGCAATAGCAATGTCACGGCCGTCTTCGCCCATTCACAGCAGTAAGCAGGGATCGTTTGCGATGTTTGCGAACGATCCCTGCTCACAACATCGTTGCTGAGTTATCTACGATATCTATACATGTGACATCTCATCAAAAATGTCGGCAACGACCGCGCATACCCGAGATTGTTGCCGACATCATATCAACGTTGAAGCATGTGACGGTACCTTAAGAGATACTGGGCAGACTCTGACATTTTACACCGACTAGATGAAGATTTTACCATCTGTGCTAGTAATGGTCAGCCTGTGCCGCCGCAGATTTATAGAGAGGGATTCATAGAGGTGACCATAAAGGTGGAGCAGGTGGAATTGAAAGCCCAGGGATTGATAATTGTTGATGTTGATCGATGAGAAAGTAACCCAATGATAACCTTAGGCACTAATGTGATTGAGAATTGTCTAGGGAAGATTGTCTTGTTACAACAGGTTGCTGAAACTGCCAGCCACGGGCAGGAGTGGGTCCTGCAGAAAGAAATAAAGGCCCTGATGCTGAGACAGCAGGCAGAGTTGCCCAGAGGAGAAGTTGGCAGTGTAATAGTAAGTGATTCGGTACCCATTGCAATACCCCCATGGAGTAAAATGTTAATCTGCTGAAGGACAGCAATAGGCCTTAGAGGCAAAGATTACCTAGCCCTGGTAGAGCCTATGTATTCAGAAAGTAGGCCCACTGTGTTGACAGCCAGAGGAGTGGTTGATGTTCACAAGGGGAGGGTACCCGTATGTATTTAAACTGTGGTGAAAAAGAAGTTAAACTGCCCAGTTATGCTTCCATTGTTAAATTGTAAACTGTTAATAACAACTCCATCAAGGCAGTAGAACTCTTGAACCTGTCTGAGGCAGAGGATAATGGCTCTGGGGGAAAGCTGGAGGATTAGTGGCAGAAGTTACATGTAGGCACAGACTCCACTCCTTCACACCAAAAGCATGGAGTTTACCGGGTAGTGCAGGAATATGAACAAGTCTTTAGTAAACATCCTTTAGACTTTGGACAGGTAAAAGGAGTTCAACATGATATCCTCACAGTGTGACGACCATCCGCTGTGAGGCTGAGCTGCTGGTAAGGCAGCACCCTGAGAAACCCCGAGACCCTTAACCCCTATACAGGGATCTGGAATTACAGCGGAGCCCAGGGGGTAGCTGCCTGTTATCAGCAGCAGAGCAGGAAGGTCGTCAGGAAGGGAAAAATCAGGACTCGAAAAACGTAGTTAGGAGTTAGAGTCAAAACCGAGAGGGCAGCGAAGGCACAAAATCGTCAGGCTGTAGCAGAGTCGAAAATCCAGGCAAAGGTCAGAGACAAAACTAAACACACACTATCACTGGGGAACCAAAACTATATCTGGCAGCCTGCAAGACAGGCTCCAATGTATTTCAAGGGCGCGGTTACCTCCCATAGGCTGGATCTCACAGCCTGATGATCTCATTCAGACCGCCCCTAGAACCAGGCCAGATGGTGATGCACGACTGGCACCAACCACCCCACTTCTGACAGAAGAACGAAGGCTGCGCCTATCAGACACCTGTGCAGGGCCTGCTCCTCTTCGACCAACATCACCCAAAGGAGAAACACGGCGGTGTTCAGTGACAGAGGCAGACGTCGATGGAGCAGGTCTATTTGAGGACAAGGCCCTCTTATCACCGGCACCATCAGCCGAAGGAATCCGGCGCCTCCCAGGGGTTGAGGCAGGAACACCAGCCATCGAGTCCAATGACGATGTGACACACAGGTGATCATTCACCCATTCACCCTGTACCGCCATCTCACTCTCAATGTTCCAAAGAATTGTTATGGGAGATGAAGGAGGCTGGGGTGATCAGAGATAGTTGTAGCCCTTGGGCAGCTCCTCTAGTTCTAGTTAGAAAGAAGAATGGTACAATGAGAATGTGTGTAGACTCCTTCAATCAGTTGAAGTGGGCCCTGACGGGAGATGAGATTCTAGCCTGTCCTGACTATGGTCAGCCGTTTGTGTTATATATGGATGCCAGCAATGTGGGTTTAGGAGTCGTGTTGTCCCAGGTGCAAAGAAGCAGAGAAAGAGTGATTGCCTACACCAGCAGGAAGCTCCATCCTACAGAAAGGAACCCAGAGAACTACAGCTTGTTCAAGTTAGAGTTCCTAGCTGTAGTCTGGGCAGTCACAGAATGTATCAGGGATTATCTGGCTGCAGCAAAATTCACCATCTTCACGGACAACAATCCGTTGACTCACTTGCAGACAGAAAAGCTAGGTGCATTAGAACAGCGCTGGATGGCCCGACTGTCCATTTACAACTTTGCCATCAAGTACCGGGCAGGCCACAAGAATGCCAACGCTGATGCATTGTCCAGGATTCCTCATTTGCAGAATGCGGGAGAAGACCCGTAAGAGCTGGAAGAGATAGAGTTACCGGCTTTTCCCTGCCCTCATGTGACGCAGTGTAAAAACTATGTAAAAGATAAACGTCAAGAACCTATGTTGAATTTATTACCTCACCATGGATGGGCAGAAACGCAAGACAGTAACCCAGCTGTTCGCTTAATAAAGGAACTGTTAATGCAGGAAAGCTCATATCCTGGTCCAGATGCTCCACAAGAGGCACGACAGCTGCGGAAAGAGAAGATCAAACTGTTCATTTATGGAAGTAAGCTGTGCAGATGTTACATGAATCCCAGAACCCATGAGCTTGTCTGGCAAATAGTAGTGCCAAGAAGGGATGTCCAGATTTTACTAGAGGCATATCACGATGGCACAGGGCATTTTGGATGAAATAAGTTGGAGGTTCTGCTGAGAGAAAGATTCTACTGGGATGGCATGAGGAAAACCATTGAAAACTGGTGCAGAGACGGTGGACCATGCAACCATTGTAGATCATTACTCTCGTTTTCTGGTAGTAGTACCTGTGAAGGACCTCACAGCCAAAACAGACCCCATGGTTATCCTGAACAGATGTTAACAGACCAAGGAGCAGCTTTTGAAGTGGAGGTATTCCAAAAGTTCTGTAACATGTATGGGTGTAAAAAGATAAGAACCACGCCGTACCACCCACAAACAAATGGAATGTGTGAAAAGATGAACCAGGTAGTCCTAGACCTGCTGAAAACATTACCATTGGAAGAAAGAGGCTTGTGGTCAGTAAAATTGCCAGATCTAGTGGACTTGTACAACCAAGTCCCAGTGAGTTCCAGCAATTGTACTCCAGCATATCTCATAAGAGCAAGACCTGGCAAATTACCCATTGACATAGACATGGGAATCGTGAAATCAAATGTAGACTCACCAAATTCTGATTAGGATACGGAACGCCAGCAACAGTATCGTAAGGTACAATAGTGCGTAGAAAGAAGTTTGTCCCAAGCAAGAGAAAGGCAATCCTATAACAAGCATGCTCCTGCAACTCCCTTGAAACCAGGTGAGCAAGTCCTCAAGAGAAAAAGACGTACCAATAAACTTGATGACCAATGGGAAGCAGTACCATACACCATGTTATCATTGAACTTTGATAATACCAAAGTGTGTCTTGTAAGTAAGGATAAAGGAAAGACATCAGCAGCAGTTTCCAGAGACCATCGTATGGTATGTCCTGATACATTGAAGTACTAAGCAAAAGTACCAATAGTACCTTCACCTGTGAAACCAAAAGAGGAAGAAGTAATCCATACGGTTCTAGGAGACTTTCCTAAGACGTGGACACAGTACAATGGAGTAGTAGTAGTTCTTATGTTGGCTTTTCCCCAAACAGTGGTACCTGAACCAGCAAGACATGAAGAACAGCAAGCTGGTATCCGAAGTGCACCTGTGGAAGAACAGAGAGAACAACCCCCTGCTAACAGTGAACATTTCAGTCCCATGGTAAGGCTAAGAAGACACTCCAGTATACCAGTGTTACGTGGGCCTACACCTAGAATAGAACCTAGTTAACCCACAACACCAGAAAGAAACACTTGAAATCAGCACAGACAATCAGAAATACCTGTACTGTGTATATCAACCCGTAGCAGCAGAGGTTAGATCCCAGTATGCTGTAGGGAATAATAGTGCAGTTCAGTCAAGTCAAAATGTAAATGTTTTTCTTGTTTCATGTAAGAATGTAAAAACGTAACTAAGAAACCACCAAGCGTACGTGCCTATAGGACTTGGCTCTATGAACTTTTAAGCATTCATGAACACTTCTTTATTAAGTATGGACCATTAAGCCATAGGACTAGTTGTGGCAAAGACTTTGTGTAAACACTTTATCTTCAGCTAATGGTGGAAGGACTAATCACCAAAGTGATGGCTTTTTCAAATTTTCATGGTTTTTGTAATTTTTGAATTTTGAGACTCTGTACATTTTATATTGTTCTTTTTTACTGTTATGCTTTACAAAAAGGTAACCTCAGTCTGGGAGTACTGACTTTCACTAGGGGGAAATATGGCACCCCAGAGTCCGAATACCACAATGTCATTATCTCCCCCGGGGGTAGTGTCGTACCTGAGAGCAACAGAGGGTATTCACACCAGGCAAGCCCAAAGCACACAACACCTTTCTGCCTCCAGGCCTGAAGGGGGAGCTCTTAAACCCGGGTTCAGGGTTGTTCCCCTGTTGTGAATTCATTGGCGCTCCCTCCGGTGGTTGTTACTGGTGATGCAGCTGACTGTGTGGGCTTCACAGGTGATGGTGATGATTGGCAATCTGGTTCTTGAAGCATATAATGGTTTGAAGAGGATCAATCCTTGCCAGTTGTCTTTGGATGCTGGAGGAGTTCACATCTCTCTGGTTTCTTTTGCTCTCTGGAATTCTTTGCACGCTAAGTAGATTTTTTTTTTTTATATTTTGTCGCACACTTTTGTGTGCTTAAGGTTCTGCTTATGTTTTGTCTTATTCTGAGCTGTGGGTTTGCAATTTAGTCGGTGTATTTGTTTATCTGCTCTCAGATAGGAAGTTTTTTCCTAGGAATTTTACCATTCACTATTATCTGTTATTTTCAGTTCTGCTGGCACTTGATTTATAGAAGTCTGCAGATATAGAGGGCACCAAGTCTTAGTGACTCAGGTGATTTTTGTTCTATCTGCTGTTGGTGTTTTTTTGATAGTGTTTTATAGTGACCGCAATAGTATTTTATCCTGTCTTTCCTCAATAGCTAGTTTGGCCTCTTTTGCTAAACCTTTTACTCTGCCAGTTTTTGTTTTTATTACTCTGGTTTCCCAGTTAATATCTGTGGGGGCTTGCTATTTTTTGGGGGTTCTGCTCTGAGGCAAGATAGCTTTTCCTACATCCATCTTTAGGAGCAATTAGTTCTACAGCTGTGCAGAGGTGTCTAGGTCTGGTTAGTTACATCCCACAGCTACTTCTAGTTGCGGTGTCTAGTCAGGGATTGCGGTCAGTACAGTTACCAACGACTTCTATGGAATCTGAATGTTACTCCTTAGTCATCGGTTCATAACATTCCCTTATCAATTCTGGTCTGGTGCGGAGTTAGTCAGTTCAGCTCCTAGGAGGACTGAGGAAGACATCCTGTGGACTGGAGCAGTGCTAAGCTCGTCCCAGGAAAGCTTGGCCTAGCTTGAGTGACTAGTAGGCAAGTGTCTTAGAAAGTCAGAGAGGGCCTGGGGAGTAAAGCAGTGTTGAGCTCACCCCAGAGGAGTAAGCACAAGGAAACAAACACTGGAGTCCGGGGCTGTGCAGGGCCTAACGCCTCGGCAGCCAATACTGGAGGTGGGGGAGATTCCAAGTCCCCCATCCACACTAAAGTGCCCAGAGGCAAAGCAGCGTGAAGATCCCAGGAGCAGCTGCCAGCGAAGTGGGGCTCGAGAAGGACTCGAGCTGCCTGTCATATGGCACACTGCACGAGAGTGAGAGGGCCGCAGCTTAGCTTAAGGAGCCACAGGGACCCGCTAAGGAAGCGCAGCAGGGAGGCCTCAGAACTTTCCAGGTGAAGAGAACCCCGAGTTGCTCCCAGGTTGCCGGAATCCAGCAATATCATCTGTCCTTGTGCCAGTATCGCCAGTAAAGGACTTGAGAAATAAACAAACCGTGAGTCTGTCAATTACTTTGCACCCTCCATCCTGCACCCTACACCTTTTCAACATCCACTTCCCTGGAGACGTGCTCCACCTGTGGGGAGCCACTACATCTCAGCTGCCTGTCCAACATCCCCAGAGGTTCTACAGCAGTGGCGGCTACTCATAGACGCAAGCCACAGGTGGTGTCACGAATAATCCTTTCTGTAATTCCCTCGAAAACTCTTTGAAGCTGAACCCATGGTCATGGAGTCGGGTCTTGACCCCTGTGACTCCCCAGAGCACCGTAGCTCAGTTCCGAGTACCCCACGGCTCTGGGGCACATAAATAGTGTTAAACGCAATGAAATTCCTCCTCCTTTGCGACTTTCTGAAGTTTTCAGGTTTGGTCTTCAGTTTTGAACAGCGCATGCAAGAACAGTCCTTTTCACCACAGTATAGAAAAAGTCCCTTATGGTACCTTTGCACGCAGCCATAAGAAGGTAGCAACCGCCAGGCATCGGACACAATTGTGCCTGTTGCCATGAAAACACCACAAAGTGGCGGCGTGTAATTCAGGTATCTGCAAGACACATGAAGGAAATTCCTGAATTACACGCCGCCACTTCATGGCGTTTTCATGGCAACAGGAACAATTGTGTCCGATGCCTGGCAGTTTCTACCTTCCTGTGGCTGCATGTAAAGGTACCATTAGACAGGTGATCAGATCTTTCCATCATTCGTAATTTCTTCTGGCCAATATACGTGCTTTACTATTGCCTCCCTGGGAGGATATTTTGAAGAAGTTGAATTATGAGAATCTTGACTCATCTCACTTGACATCTTTTTTAAACATTAGTCTACGCAGGTTGGCCAAAGAAATAAGATTATCAAATGAAGATGGCAAATCTCTACCAAGCAAGTTCATTCTTGATCCGACTGAATAGGTCAACATAAAAGAACAGTTTCAATGTGTTTCATGCCAATTCTGAAGACAGGTTTTGGAACCAAAGGGCATAATGAACCTAGAGGTATTCATTGTCTAGTCTAGATTCTAGTATAGAATCACTGTTTGAGTGGACAGAACTTGGTTTCTCAAACACTCTTCAAAAAGTAGATGGGAAAGAAGGTAATGAATGCATTATAGATCCATGATAAAATTTGTTCCAGCATCTCAAGATGAGAAAATTTCTCCTTTATTCAAAATCAGTTAAAATATAGTACATCGGTCCCTGATGGATTTCTTACATGTTACCAATCCAACATGGACCAGTGCATTGGGTTTTAATTGATTTCGAATGAGGGAGAAACTTTACCATGTTTTACTGCTGAAACAGCTTTTTTTTTCTTTAAACTAAGTTTACAAGTTTGAATTTAGCCATTGTTAATCCATGCACTTTGCCAATACAGGATAAAATTTACTGGTTGAAATGATAAAAAGAAACCAGAGAAATTACTGCACAGCTCTACCAATGGTGAGTAATCAGCTTTCATCCACATATCATAAAATGCATCAAAATATCATCGCTTTCCCATAATGCTGTAGCCCAAGCCAAGGTAAAGCAAATGGATAAGCCCCATTCGACCAGTCAGAAAAAAATTTGGGGGGACATAGTTCAAAATGCATGATACTGTCATGCCTCAATCTCGAGATTTAATTTGGTGGCCTCTTACCACGTGGTCAGTTTCCTTCCCTGCTGAAAGGTTCATTTATATTTGCCTTTTTTCTTTTGCTTGGATGCTAGTCAGGTGTTCTCATTTTCCTATTTTGTCCTTGTCCTATCACATACTGGGTAGGGTTATTCATACTCTCCTCTCACCAGCCTTCTCTGCTGACTCTATTTCTATGTGGATTACTGCTAAGGAGTTTCAGCCTACAGCTAAGGGATTTAGGTAGGCATCAGTGCAGTTTTTGCTCCAACTTACCTACTTTGGACACTTCATACGGAGAGAGAAATCACTGGAGAAGACAATTATGGTTGGAAGAATAGAAGTAACAAGGCGAAGAGGAAGACCAGAAACCTAATGGCTTGATACTGTCAATGTAACAGTGGAGAAGTGGAGAAGACCCTGGTGGACCTTATTACATTATTACAGGACATTCATCCATCAAATCGCGATGGCTTGAGATTGAGCTTAAGGTCGGTAAATAAAAATAGTCTAGCTACCACCGTTTCTCAAAACTGGTGTTTCAAAGTTCCCTGGTTAAACAGAGAAGTTGTGTGAATGCATGAGGGACTTACAGAATAGCTATTCATAAAAGTGATTTGAACATTAGTAATACATTCATATTATCACTCCTTTAGACTCTGGGACCACCTTTCTTGGGATCAGTGAGAGTCCCAGTGGTCAGACTTCCAGCAATCATACATTCATCACCTATAAGGATTATTGGTGAACGTATGTAGTGAGGAATCATCTTAAAAGGGGATATTTGAGGGCTGTTAATTAGGAAAAAGTGATATCATTGTATCTCAGTCACAAGTCAATCTACATGGTTAGTGCAGAAGTAGTTGTTCCAATGGGAATGCCTGGAAACCAATGATCTCACAATGACCTCTTCTTTGACTCTGGTACTAGGGCTCAATGACATGATAGGGATTGAATCAAATTGTCATGAATCTCGAGTAAGAGACCATTTAAGCCCCCATCACACTAAGCGAGATCACTAGCGAGATTGCTGCTGAGTCACAAGTTTTGCGAATCAACAACGACCTCAGTAGCGATCTCGCAACGTTTGACACGTAGCAGCGACCAGGCCCTGCTGTGAGATTGCTGATTGTTACAAATCGTTCTGGACAATTTTTTTGGTCATCGCACTCCCACAGCGTGCATTGTTGTGTTTGAGGACAACGGCCTCAATACTCCACCCTAAAGTTATAGGGTCCCAACGACCGCCATATTGTTGCTGCATCGCTGTGAGATCTGACTGTTTGACATCTCACCAGCGACTACGTAGCGACGCTCCAGCGATCTTCACTAGGTCGTATCATTGTCAGGATCACTGGACGTCTCCAAGTGTGTCGGTACTCTTACACAGGTTGATCTAGGGCACTAAACAACTGCCGATTCATCTGCTTGCTTGTCAACCTATGTACACAGTCTGACCTGCCTTTTGTTGAGCACTAAAAACATCATTTCACACAATGAATGAATATTTCGGTCTTTCATGAGAAGATCGCCAGCCTGTTTAGACTACAAGATTATCATGATACAAATGATCCTAAGTAGGGATGAGCAGACTCATGAAAATGTAGGTTCTGGGCATTCAGCTGGACTTTTCTTGATAATCTGTTCTGGACCCAAACTTGACCTGAACGTTATTCAAGTCACTGATTGGGCAGTTCTGTTCTCTGCCCATATACAGTCAGCCATAACACTTTCAGGGGAGGGCAGGATTTTGTTTTTTTCATTTGTTTGCACACACTACATCTTGAAATTACCCCCAGTGTGAGTCATTCAAACTCTACGGGCGACTCGCACTAGTCCAAGCACAGAGTGTATCCGAACACAATGCTCGTTCCAGTGATTTGTGTACGTGAAGCACCCGAACCCCGAAGTAGAACATTGAAAATTTTTAAAAGTCTGTGCTCGGTATGATCTCTGAACTTAAGTCGAGTTCACTCATCCCTAATCCTGAGAACACTTGTTTGTGATTATCGTGTTGTGTAATTAAAAAATAACATTACTAAGCCATTTGTAAAAAAAATTTTTCTAGAACTTGCTATGATTTCTAAGATAGTGTCTGTCTTTTGTTTCTCTCTCAGAAGACCAGATGTGCCTGATGTACTGCATATAATCTCAATATATTGTTATAAACATAATAACAAGTTAGGATAAATTCCAATGGGCGGCCAAGTTGACCAAATATATCTTTATGACTTTTAAGGGTCCCCAAGAACTTTACAGCTTATTATACATGACATCATATTTAATTGGTCTCCAAGTCACAGGACTATGTTACATTTATTTGTCCCATCCCATGAAAAATTGGACCACTATATCCTTGGTGGTAATTCAAATATAACGTCATGCAGTGATGGACAAATGATGAGGTTCACTTGATGAGGAGATTAAAGCGTTTTGGCTGATAGGGCCAAGTAGAACATATTTTTTTTAAACTTTTCTTAGCTCTTCTTAGCAGTCATACCGGAGAGATTTCACACCCACCCTCATACCTCTCGGTGTATTTGATTCTATGGAAAGTTTGACACATAAGAGATATGCCAACTAATGCCCTCCAATTGTTGCTTGGATGCTAACCAGGTATTTTGTTATGTAGAAGTATGCCCAGTAGGAGTATAGTATGACATAGGTGACATAAGTTTTCATTATTTTCATTCCTACCTTCCACTAGCCATAACTTTTCCTGTTGACATAGCCCATTAGAAAACCATTTTTTTTTTAGCTTCAACTTGTACATTTTAACGCAACAATTCAATGTTCCAAATAAGTTATTGAGAATGAAAAAGTGTCAAAGCTAAATAGAAAAATAACACAAAAACAATACACAGTGGTGAAAATTAGTATTTGTTACTCTGCCGATTTTGCACATTTTCCCACCTACAAAGAATGAAGTGGTCTCTAATTTTTATCATGGGTGAACCTCAAATGTGAGAGACAGAACCTACAATAAATCCAGAAAATTACATTGTATGATTTCTGAATAATGAAATTGCATTATATTGTACAAAAAAGTATTGGATCATCTACCAACTAGCAAAAAGTCTAGCTCTCACAGACCTTTAATTTTACTTTAAAGGGAACCTGTCACCTCCGAAAAGCCACCTAACCTATCACTACATGTCCCTGCACCTTCCTATTACCATTATAACTATCCCTCTCTCTGCTAAATGCCTGTTTCTAATGTTGTAAAAAATGTTTTTAAACTTACTCATTAAGATGATAATGAAGTGGGGGCTATATGCAAAAGTCCACCGGGTGTGTTTGTTTGCAGCCTCCAGCATCCTTTATCATGCCCCCATGGACGTGATGTTGAAATTAAATTTTGCGCCCCCAGCCTGGCTCCCTCCGCATTACTATGCAGCCTTCCTGTGGGAATGACGCTGAACGCGTCATTTCCAGAACCGCGAGCCCCTTAGCAACCCGATATTTATCTTGGCAGCAGCACAGCGCTGCTAAGTGGGGCTCCATAGAACTCTGCTTAGCAGCGCACACCGCTACTACGGTAAACATAGGGGTGCTAAGGGGACATAGCAACCTGATGTTTACCGTAGTAGCGATGTGCACTGCTAAAGCGGGGTTCTATGGAGCCCCGCTTAGCAGCGATGTGCCGCTGCTAAGATAAATATCGGGTTGCTATGGGGCCCGCGGTTCCGGAATTGACGCGTTCAGCTTCATTTCCACAGGACGGCTGCATAGCAGACCGGAGGGAGCCAGGCTGAGGGCGCAAAATTTAATTTCAAGATCACGCCCATGGAAGCGTGGTAAAGGATGCTGAAGGCTGCAAACAAACACGCCCAGGTGGACTTTTGCATATAGCCCCCACTTCATTATCATCTTCATGAGTAAGTTTAAAAACGTTTTTTACAACATTAAAAACAGGCATTTAGCAGAGAGAGGGATAGTTATAATGGTAATAGGAAGGTGCAGGGACAGGTATTGATAAGTTAGGTGGCTTTTCGGAGGTGACCGGTTCCCTTTAAGAAACCCTCATACTCTGCACTCATTACTCGTATTACTTGCACCTGTTTTAACTCCTTAACTTTTATAACATACATTTGTCCACACAGTCAATCAATTGCACTCCAAGCTCTTACCCCATGGTCAAGACCAAAGAGCATTCAAATGACACCAGGGACAAAATTGAATCCCTGCACTGACCTTACTGGGATGGGGTAAAGAACAATATGCAAGCAGCTTGGTGAGAAGGCAACAATTGTTGGAGTAATTATGAGAAAATGGAAGAAACACAAAATGACTGTCAATCTTGCTCAGTCCAGGCCCATTTGAAGTTTGCCAGTGACCATCTGGGTATTCCAGGGAATGCATGGGAGAAGGTCATGTGGTCAGATGTGACCAGAATAGAACTTTTTGGTATGAACTGCACTCTGCATGTTTGGACGAAGAAGGTTGACTACAATGCCAAAAACACCATTCCCACCAAGAAGCATAGGGGTGGAAGCATAATATTTTGGGGGTGCCTTCCTGCAAAGGGGACAAGATGATTGCATCATACTGAGGGGATGAAGGGAGGAAGGATGGGGTCATTTATTGCGATGCATTGAAGATGGGTCGTGGCTGGATCTAAGTAGTGGCTCTGTAAGAGGCATTTCAAGGTCCTAGAGTGGCTTATAGTGGCCTATATATAAATGTTTTCATTTTTTCATTCCTCCATACCTATTTTTTTTTCTTTTTTTTTTAATTAAATTTTCCAATAGCTTTAAATTTCATTTTTTGTGATGCTCATTGTGAAGTAAAATTGACATGGATATAAAATAAAACTTTTTGTAAACAATTGTTCATTTTTTAATTACATAATGCCTTTAGAAACTTCCAAAAGATATGTTTTAAGGCCCAGTTACACACACAGATAATTGTGCAGAGATTGTTCGCAGATCTTTGGTTGCAGTGAAATCATGGACACATTGTTCCATTTTGTGCCCGTGTACACTGCAACCAGAGATCTGCGAACAACCTCTACACAATTATCTGTGTGTGTAACTGGGCCTTAAAACATATCTTTTTGGAAGTTTCTAAAGGCATTATGTACCGTATATACTCGCGTATAAGCCGAGTTTTTCAGCCCAAAAATTGGGCTGAAAAGTACCCCCCTTGGCTTATACGCGAGTCAGTGCTGTATACCGATGTATACATCGGTACATACCGATGTATACATCGGTATACAGCAGCCCCCGCATCCCCAGTAATGCAGGGCCCCCCCAGCGTCTCTCCGGTCACCTGTAAAGGAAGCTATACTTATCACAGTGCTCTGTCCGCGCCCGCTCGCACCCGCTCTCAGCTGCCGACCGCGATCCTCCATCTTGCGTCTTCTTTCTTCCTGTTTCTGTGCTCGTCGCGGGCAATGACGTCATTCCCTGCGACGAGCACAGGAAACAGGAAGAAAGAAGACGCAAGATGGAGGATCGCGGTCGGCAGCTGAGAGCGGGTGCGAGCGGGCGCGGACAGAGCACTGTGATAAGTATAGTTTCCTTTACAGGTGACCGGAGAGACGCTGGGGGGCCCTGCATTACTGGGGCTGCCTGTATACTACCGCTGGGGCTGCTATATACCTCTGGGGCCCTGTATACTACCACTGGGGCTGTATATACTACCACTGGGGCTGTATAAACCACTGGGGCTGTATATACTGCTGGGGCCCTGTATACTACCACTGGGGCTGTATATACTACCACTGGGGCTGTATATACCTCTGGTGCCCTGTATACTACCACTGGGGCTGTATAAACCACTGGGGCTGTATATACTGCTGGGGCCCTGTATATATTACCACTGGGGCTGTATATACCTCTGGGGCCCTGTATACTACCACTGGGGCTGTATAAACCACAGGGGCTGTATATACTGCTGGGGCCCTGTATACTACCACTGGGGCTGTATATACTACCACTGGGGCTGTATATACTACTAGGGCTGCGTCTATACTACCACTGGGGCTGTATATACCACTGGGGCTGTATATACTACTGGGGCTGCGTGTATACTACCACTGGGGCTGCTGTATCTACCTCTGGTACTGGTGTATACCACACTGCTGGGGGCTGTATACTTGTGCTAGGGTCCACCCTCGGCTTATACACGAGTCAATAGATTTTCCCAGGTTTTGGGGGCAAAAGTAGGGGGGTCGGCTTATACACGGGTCGGCTTATACACGAGTATATACGGTAATTAAAAAATGAACAATTGTTTACAAAAAGTTTTATTTTATAAATTGAATTTAAGACAAATTTATTTAAATATCCAGATCACTAATTTTTTTTTTTTTTATAAAAGAAAGTTTTCACCCTGGCCACTGAGCCTAATATTAGACAGACCCTTCCAAATATGAAGAGATCAAGTAGAAAAAGGAAAAGAGGAAGCTCCCCACTAGAGATGGGTGAACCTGCAAATGTTTGGATCTGGCAGATCTGGTGGGTAGGGATGAGTAATATTCGGACTCGCTATACTCGCAACGAGTAGGTCCCGGTACTAGTTGCAAATATAGCGAGTCCGATTACTTTCGCAGTGTATCTATAAATACACTGCGAAAGTACCCTAAAAGTGAATAAAAGTTGTTAAAAATAATAAAATTACATACTCACCTATCTGACGCCTGCATTGGGACCGTCCCAGAAGACCTGTGTTCACCGGACAAGGTCCTGTGACTTCCAGCCAATTAGATGGCCGGTAGCGATCTGGCCAATCAGATGGCGACACGTCACAACCACGAGATCGCTAGCGGGCACCTGACTGGCCAGATTGCAAGGTCATAGGTGTACTGCCGGGACCTTGTAATTTGGCCAATTGGCCAGATCGCTAATGGCCATCTGATTGGCTGGAAGTCACAGTTCCTTGTTCGGTGATCGCAGGTCTTCTGGGACGGTCCCGCTGCAGGCGCCGGACAGGTGAGTATGTATTATTATTATTTTTAACAACTTTTATTCACTTTTAGGGTACTTTCGCAGTGTATCTATAGATACACTGCGAAAGTAATCGGACTACTCGCTACTCTCCCGAGTAATCATAAGATACTCGGAGTAGTGAATACCCGAATACTGCTACTATTTGGCGAGTTCAGAATAGTAGCGAGTATACTCGCTCATCCCTACTGGCGGGTTAATAAAAAAAAGTCCATGTTCGGGATCTGACTTGACCTGAATGTGAGCCCAAACCCCATATAAATCTACAGGAACCCGAACTTTATTGGAACCTAACTTTAAAGGTTTAAAATGGTGCTACTAAGGGCTAGGGTCTGCAAAAGGAAGCAAAATGGGGATTAAAAGCAATTACATTATATTTACCTGTCTCTTTGCTTTGATCACACTACTTCTGGGTCCACTCATTAAGCCTCATGCATATTCACTTGTTTTCCTGCCTATTCTCTGTGACAGCATCTGTGATTGGTTGCAGTCAGACTGTGCCCCCACCCTCTGCACCAGTGTCTATGATTGCTTCACACAAGCTGTGTGGTTCCCGAATGGGAGTGTAAAAATAAATAAATAATAGAAAAAAATGGTGTGAGGTCTCCTGTATTTTGATACACATTGCAGCTAAAGGACATTGCTGCGAACTGCAGCCCCTAGCTGTTTGCGTTATTTTGGCTATGTACCAAAATCCGGGGGGTCATGCACTTTTTTTTAAATCATTTTAAAAAAACAACATGGGGCGCCTCAATTTTATACTTAGCCATTATAAAGCAGATAGCTGGGTTTGGTATTCTCAGCCTGGGGAGGCACATGGTTATTCCCCCCCCAGGCTTAGAAGAGCAGCCCACAGCCATCACAGAAATGGTGTGTCCATTAGATGTGTCATTCCTGGTGCTTTACCCTGCTCATACCTATTGCCCTGGTGCTGTGGTAATTGGGGCAATTTAAAAGGTTTATGACAGCTGTGAGTTGACCGCTTACATCAAGCCCTGGATTGGTGATGTAAATCCTTTAAAGGGAACCTGTCACCTCTGAAAAGCCACCTAACCTATCAATACATGTCCCTGCACCTTCCTATTACCATTATAACTATCCCTCTCTCTGCTAAATGCTTGCCTGGCTCCCTAAGCTCTGCTATGCAGCCTTCCTGTGGTAATGACACTGAACGCGTCATTTCCGGAACTGTGGGCCCCATAGCAACCCGATATTTACCTTAGCAGCACATAGCGCTGCTAAGCGGGGATCCATAGAACCCCGCATAGCAGCGCACACTGCTGCTACGGTAAACAGGGTTGCTAAGGGGCCATAGCAACCCAATATTTACCTTATGTGCTGCTAAGGTAAATATCGGTTTGCTAAGGGACCCGCGGTCCTGGAAATAATATTCAGCGTCATTACCACAGGAAGGCTGCATAGCATAGCAGAGCGGAGGGAGCCAGGCTGGTGGCGCAAAATTTTATTTCAATATCACACCCATGGGCGTGGTCCTAGAAGAGAAATGAACTCTTTCTGCGACACCCGGAGGAGGAAGTGGAACAACTTCTAAGCTGAGGGAGTGGAGATCAGAATGCTAAGAAACACCCCTCCACTTCTTCCTCCAGCTCAATGCTATGACACATCTTTCCACCTGCTAAGCTGCCGCACACAGTAAAACTGAAGGAAAAAAAAACTAATTTTAATCACAGCAGCAGCACTCATAGACTGCAGAGCAGTCAACACAGGACAGTACCCCCCTTTTATGGGAGATCTCTGAACTCTAAACCTGGCACTTCTAGTAACGGTCTAAATTTCCTGAGTGCTGTCTGGTGGAAGATATTATGGATATTCAGCACCAGAATAAGTTCGAGCTGTAACAACACAGAGTTGCAAATGGACAATATCCTAAATGGACCAATAACTCTAGTAGTAGGAGCTCCAGCCTTCCACCTTACTTGTTTTAAAAACACCCACATATAATTATTCACACTCAGGTCTGGACATGAACGTTTATTACCATTCACATGGTCACAGATAAATGGTCCATTCTCAGGGGAACAAATAGTAGAGATGTTTCCATGCCTCATGGAAACATACTCACAAAAGGCTTACTGGGACTCACCACCCTCCCCCTATCACACTTCTCAAGATAACACCTGAGCCCAGAAATTAATCTCAGGTCTGGGCTAGGTTTTATCCCTATTCTTCAGTGGGTGTTTAACCACTTCTGCTGGAGACATAGGAGAAGGCCTGCCCAACACAGCAGACAGCAGCACTCAGGCGCTTGTCCTCAATGGATGTCAGAGGCCGAGAAACATGTTTAGAGTGGTGTGGACAGACCCTAATCAATTGATCAGCTTGACCACAAAAGAAAAAAGACCTCCCAAACTGATGAACAGCAGATGGGGTAGTATGAGAAATCACATTCCCCACCTGCTTAGGAACATCACAACCCGCACGTGTAACCTCCACAGCAAGGATGGCCACTAGGCGCAAGGTTGGTTCAGGTCTCTCAGGCGTCTGTGCAACCTAATTGCAAGACCCATAGTAGCCTCCAACGACTCTGGAACAGTGAACTGAGTCATGATGCTGACCTGACAAATCCAGACAGAACTGACTCCTCAGAGCAGAGTCATTCCACTGAGTGTCAGTGGCCCATCTCCTGAGATCAGAGCAATACTCTTCGGCCGCTCTCGCTCCCTCCAGGAGATTACGTAGTTTAGACTAAGCCAAGGAGACACCATCAGGGTCACCGACCACATAGATGGAGAATTGGTCAGCAGAGAGAAGGCCCTGGCCTGGAGATCCCCCTTGAGGAGGGAGAACATAATCCCCACATGCTGTTCCTCAACCTTGAAATCATGAGGGCAGAGCCTGAAGCATGACTTACAGGCCTCCCTGAAAATAATAAACTTATCTCTCCCTCCTGAAAATCAGTCAGAGAGGGATATATTGGGTTCTGGTATGGCCATAGTGTGAGCTGCAGCCAGATATCGAACAACTTCTTGTAGCTGCTGCACCACCTGATTACCCAGGATAGCAACCTCATCAGAGAAGTCCTGCACCAGGCATGCAAAGCTCGTATTGAAGCCATAATCGTTGCAGAAAATGTCACAGGGTGATATAGAACAGTGGTCTCCATCGGGACTGGCTCCATGCAAGACCTTTTTTTTCGGGGCAGGGGGGGAAGGTGGCATAAAGGCGGGACTTTGGTCACATGGGGCAGGGCTATGGAGAATTGGAATTTAGTAACCTGTTTCCTCGAAAGATGCATTATGTTCTATTTTCAGGGGATATCTTATTTTACCATCCCCTTGCAGCCCCCAATATGGTATCCCCATCATCCCCTTGCAGTCCCCATCATCCCCTTGCAGAGCACAATATCCACATCATCCCCTTGCAACCCCAATACTATATCCCCCATCATAATACCCTTGCAGCCCCAACCATCCTCCTCCAGCCACCACCATCCTCCTCCTCTTGCAGCCCCCATCGTCCTCTTCCTCTTGCAGCCTTCATCGTCCTCCTCCAGCCACCACCATCCTCCTCCTCTTGCAGCCCAATTGAACTCCTCCTCTTGCAACCCCCACCTTCCCCCTCCTCTTGCAGCCCCCACCTTCCCCCTCCTCTTGCAGCCCCCACCGTCCACCTCCTCTTGCAGCCCCCATTGTCCACCTCGTCTGGTAGCCCCCACCATCCTCCTCCTCTCTTGCAGCCCCCACCGTCCTCCTCTTGCATCCTGCACTGTCGTCCTCCTCTTGCAGCCTCCACAGTCGTCCTCCTCTTGCACCCCCATCATCCTCCTCCTCTTGCAGCCTCCACCGTCCTCCTCCTCTTGCAGCCTCCACCATCCTCCTCTCTTGCAGCCTCCACCGTCCTCCTCCACTTGCAGCCCGCCACGTCCTCCTCCTCTTTCAGCCCCCACTGTCCTCCTCCTCTTGCAGCCCCCACTGTCCTCCTCCTCTTGCAGCCCCCATCATCTTCCTCCTCTTGCAACCTTCATAGTTCCTCCAGCCACCACCGTCCTCCTCCTCTTGCAGCCCCCACTAATCCATGCAGCCCCCAATACTGTGCCCCCCATCTTCATCCCCCATGCAAACACACACACTTACCACTCACACACATACTCACCGGTCTGCCCCCCACATGCAACAGTGCGGTGCCTCTGCTCTCTTCCTCATCTGTGGGTGTAGATGTACGAGTGAAGCAGCCGGGCCAATCATAACGCAGCAACCACTAGCCAATCAGGGCCTGGCTGCTGCACCGTGACATGCCAACTGCTTCTCTAGTACATCTACGCCCACAGATGAGGAATAGAGCAGAGGCGCTGTAATTCTGCAGGTGGGCGGTGACATCTCATTCAGGCAGGGGACCGCAACATACACCGTTCCGAGCCACCACAGAGCACACTGTGTAGTGCTCTGCGGCGCGCGGCCCCAGCACGGAGACCCCAATAGCCCGGTCCCATGGCCCGGTGGTTGGGGATCCCTGGTATAGACGATAGGGAGTCAGGAGATAAGAATATAAGATGGACAAGGCTTTCAGGGGAGCTAGTCTAACCTTTAGACTGGGGTTCCCTAACTCACCCTGTTCCCAGAGGTACCCCAGATGGCGGGGAGGTCTGGATCACTACTCTAGCCCTTCACTCATGACTAGGCCTAGGCTAAGAGCCCCTACCTCCATCCACAGACAAGAAAAAGCAAACCACTCAAATAAAAGTGAACAGCAGCAGCTCCAGCAAACACGTCTGCACGCACGAGTTCTAGAAGAGAAATAAACTCTTTCTGTGACACCTGGTGTGGGGAAGTGGAACTACTTCTAGGCTGAGGAAGTAATCAGAATGCTAAAACACACCCCTCCCCCTCAATGCTATGACATACTTCTCCACCTGCAGAGCCAACTCATACAGCAAGACTGAGGGAAAAAAACCTCAGTTTAAACACAGCAGCCACACTCATGGACTGCAAAGCAGTCAACACATAACATCTTGATGCTCCCTGGCTTTTCTATAGTCAGAGCTTGCGCTGAGCTGTGACATTAAAGTGACTGCTTAACGTAAGCTCTGGAACACACTGACAGCACCAAAAGCTGCAGCTGTGAAAGTGGTGATGTAGTGAGATCACAGCCAGGGTACCTGGAACACTAGCTATGACCTCGGGTGAACTCTCTCTCACGGCTGCATCTCTCGGTGTCGCCAGTATGTGCCGGACCTCACACTGAGCAGTTTTCACTTTAATGTCACCGTTCAGCGGTGATATGATATTATATGTTGCAAACTGCAACCTCACAATGTGCAGTGATCTTCAAGGCCTGCTCACACTCAGAAATCCTATCCTAGAGTGAAGATGTGGGAGATGCAACCCTTGATGGCTGAAAGATAACCAGACGTCTGGCAGTGAGCAGTGGAGGTGGATGGAAGTTGAGCCATAAGTATTAGGGTTTTTTGCATTTTATTTCTTTTTTTTTAAACTTTTGATAGTTCCTTTATGGTACATATTTCACTATTCTGTAGGATATAGATTTGGTAAAATTTTAGTAAAATTCAATTCTACAAATAAATAACTTTCCGATTTCTAAGAACAGTTCATTGCTGTAATATGATGGATAAGAAATGATTAGGTTTCATTTAAGTACTTGTAATTAACTTTAAAGCGCTTTTATAATTTTATGCATTGGATGACTTTTGCTCCTATAGCTATTGTTGTTTTCTAACACTGTTACACAAAATAAATAGCTGTGAATGTCTAAGGCTGCGTTCACACATTTGCGTATTTTGCTGCGCTTTTTGCAGCATTTTTCGGCCGCGCAAAAAAGCGCAACAAAATACGCAGGGGCTTTCACACACTGCGCTTTCTTTACTCCAGAAAGCGCAGTGATGTCACAGAGGGAAGGAAGAATCCTGCTTCCTCCTCCCCTATGTGACAGCTGTGACCGCCAAATTAAATTTCACAGTGTATTAATATACACTGCGAAATCTAAATTAAACAAAAGCAAGTGTATGAAAAATAAAAAAAAACAGTATACTTCACCTCATCCCGACGCCTTTTATGTCTCTCTCGGTGTTCCAGAGGGCGTTCCCGGCGCTGATTGGCTGCTCGCGGTCATGTGATATGTATCACATGACCGCGAGTGCCCGGGAACACCCCTCTGACGTTACCTCAGGTCCTGTCAGAAGACATCTCACTTGGAACCGGACACCGAGAGTGGGAAAAGGCATCGGAGAGGTGAGTATGTGATTCTTTTTTATTTTTCATACACTTGCCTCTGTTTAATTTAGATTTCGCAGTGTATATTAATACACTGTGAAATCTAATGGGCGGTCACAAATGTCACAGAGGGGAGGAGGAAGCAGGATTCTTCCTCCCCTCTGTGACATCACAGGGAGAAAACGCAGGAGCTGCTGCGTAAAGAATTGACATATCAATTCTTTATGCAGCTGCGCTTTCTCCCTGAAAACACACTGCGTATTTTTACGCACTGTCTGCACTGCAAATGAATTTCACATTCACTTTGTTGGCAGACAAAAGGCACATTGCGTATTTTGAAAAGCGCGTGTAAAAAAGCGCGGCAAAATACGCAATGTGTGAATGCAGCCTAAGGGTACCGTCACACGAGGTGACGTCGCCGGTGATATCGGCAGCGATGGGCGGGAGCGCGCACATTTTTGGCGCCCCGCCAGCGTCGCCGTCACATGTTTACATGCGGCGACACCACCGGTCGACACACCGGTGATCTTACAGGCGCCATCGCCGCTGGGGTGTCCAAAAACAGAGCACTGCTGAGAAACCAGGCAACCACTCAAAGGCGTCGCCATCACCTAGTTACAGCAGCGATAGGCCACGCCCCTGCGTCACCTATAAAATCACCGCCGATATGGCCTCATTTGACGGTACCCTAAAATCCAGCAAAAGTTGCTTCATGTATTTGTGGATTTTTTTGTATCCCAGAAAAAATAAAGAAGGAAAAGCTCTACGAGTTTACTATCCACACAGGCAAACCATCACAAATTATTAACTTCCATTGTAACCAATTAAAAGAAATAATTATTTTTTTCTTTAGATAACATAAATTTGTTTATATTTGCTCATAATTTAAACTATTCAGAACAAATTTGAAAACAATCACACCCCCCCAAAAAAGTGAGTCCTTGTGTATACATTTGAAACAATAGCTTCACTCTATTACTGCTTTAGTGTCTAATTTGTAGACTTCAGCATTTAACCCCTTCCCGACCCATGACGTTGTAGAGAGGTCATTGAAGTCGGTGACTTCCCGACCCATGACGTCTCTATAATGACTTGGCTTCTTGCGGTCGTGCAGCTCCGGTGACCAGGTCAGTGACAAGTCATCGGAGGTGCACGTAGGCAGGGACCTGTAGGTGGCTTAGGCCCCCCATGGCTAAAGTTGCTCTGATTGGCAGTTGAAAGTGAAACTACCAATCAGAGCGAGTCACCCCTCCAGATTTGATTGGAGCTCTCCAATTAGATTTGGAGGGGCGGGTCAGTGGGTGCCCTCCCCCTCCCACACCAGTGCTCATCAGGGCCACCCCGTCCCTTCCATCTGATCCCCCCTCCTCTGGTCCTATGTTCCTCATTACCTGTCCACCGACTGGCAGCACCCGCCGGTCAGCCTCTTCAGTGATCACCCCTCCTGTCCCGCCCCCCACCTCTGTTCCCTGTGTGCCCCCCATCATCTCTCGATCAGCCTCCTCTGCTCTGGTGTGGTGCCCCTCCTCCTCTCCCGAGTTTCTCCTGACCCGTGGATCATGAGTGAGATAAGTATGAATGAATGGACGGATGAATGAGTGTGTGCATGCATGCATGGATGGATGGGTGCATGCATGCATGCATGGGTGAATGGATGGGTGCATGCATGGGTGAATGGATGGGTGCATGGGTGGATGGATGTGTGTATGCATTAATGTGTTCATGGATATGTGTGTGTGTGCATGGATGGATGTGTGCATGCATGGATGGATGTGTGGGTGCGTGGATGTGTCGTGGATTGTGCGTGTGTGAATGTGTGCATGGATAGATGTGTGCGTCGATGTGTGCTTGCATGGATGTGTGCATGCGTGGATGGGTGCATGGGTGGATGATGGATGGATGGGTGCATGGGTGGATGGATGGGTTCAACAAGGGATCAAGCATCCTCTTGTAGTCTCTGGGATCGTAGTCATGGTGCACTGTATGACAGATCATTGACATACAGTGCACCATAACTCTGACCCCAGAGACTGTAGGAAGAAGACACTTTATCCCTTGCTGCAGTCTCTGGATTGAGCAGAGGCGATCAAGTGTCGTGGGACCTTCGTTGTGGACTACGTTGCATTTTTATAATAAAGATGGAGTCCGAATTTTGTTTGTTTTTTTTCATATAAAAAGATTTTTCTCTGTGTGGTGTATTTTTTTTTTTTTTTTTTTTTTTACTATTTACTAGAGTCCTAATGGCCGGGTCTAACATTGGCCCGACATTATGAATCTCGGGCTTAGTGCCAGCTGCCAATAAAAAAGCTGGCATTAACCCCTTTATTACCCAGTTTGCCACCGGCACCAAGGCAACTGGAAGAGTCTGGGTACAGCACCAGAAAATGTCGCTTCAATGAACTCGCTATTTTCTGGGGCAGCTGCGGTCTGGAATTCGCAGCATGGGGGGCCCAGGATGCTTGTCCTCTCCATGCTGAGGATTCCAGCCCCCAGCTGCCTTGTTGTACCTGGCTGGACTAAAAATATGGCGGAGACCCACATCAATTTTTTTCTAGAAAAAAAAAAATGGGCTTTGCTGTATTTTTGGTTGCCACCCAGGTACAATGAGACAGCTGGGGGTTGGTGGCAATCCGTAGCTGCCAAGTTGAACCTGGCTGGACCAAAAATATGGCAGACCCCCACGTCCTTTTTTTTTAAATTACTTCTACAAATAAAATAACATGGAGATTTGCCGTATTTTTGGTTGCCAGCCAAGTACAACTTGACAGCTGGGAGGCTGGAATCCTCAGCGTGGAGAGACCCAAACGTTGTGGGCCCCCCATGCTGCAAATTGCAACCCACAGCCACCCCAGAAAATAGCGCATTCATTAGAGGCATGATTTTCTGGGCTGTACGCCAACTCTTCCAGTTGCCCTTGTGCTGGTGGCACACAGGGGCTCTCTATACGCGACATGGTCTCTGCTAACAAGTTGAATGGAAAATTGGCTCTAATTTTTAGCGGACACCATGTCATGTATGGAGAGGCCCTGTGTGCCTAAACATTGGAGATCCCCCACAAGTGACCCCATTTAGGAAACTAGACCCCCCAGGGAACTTATCTAGATGCATAATGAGCATATTGAACCCCCAGGTGCTTCACAAATTGATCCATAAAGATGAAAAAGTACTTTTTTTTTTCCACAAAAAGTTTCTTTTTTCTTTTTTACAGATTAATTTGTGATGCACCTGGGGTTCAAAGTGTTCACTGTGCATCTAGATAAGTTCCCTGGGGGGTCTAGTTTCCAAAATGGGGTAATTTGTGGGGGAGCTCCAATGTTTAGGCACACAGGGGCTCTCCAAACGCTACATGGTGTCCGCTAACAAGTTCAATGGAAAGTCAGCTCAAATTGTTAGCGGACACCATGTCCCGTTTGGAGAGCCCCTGTGTGCCTCAACATTGGAGCTCCCCCACAAGTGACCCCATTTTGGAAACAAGACCCCCATAGGGAACTTATCTAGATGGTTGGTGAGCACTTTGAACCTCCAGATGTTTCACAAATTGGTCCGTAATAATGAAAAAGTACTTTTTTTTTACAAAATTTTCTTTTAGCCTAAGTTTTTTCATTTTCACATGGGCAACAGGATAAAATGCATCCTAAAATTTTTTGGGCTATTTCTTCTGAGTACACTGATACCTCATATGTGGTCATAAAACACTGTTTGGGAGCACGGCAGGGCTCAGAATTGAAGGAGCGCCATTTCACTTTTTGAATGGAAAATTAGCTCCAAAAGTCAAATAGCGCTTCTTCCATTCTGAGCCCTGCCGTGCGCCCAAGCAGTGGTTTATGACAACATATGAGGTATCGGTGTACTCAGGAGAAATTGCCCAACAATTTTTAGGATCTATTTTATCCTGTTGCCCATGTGAAAATGAAAGAATTGAGGCTAAAAGAACATTTTTGTTAGAAAATTAAAATGTCCATTATTTCCTTCCACGTTGCTTTAGTTCCTGTGAAGCACCTGAGGGGTTAATAATTTTCTTGAATGTAGTTTTAAGTAGCTTGAGGGGTGCAGGTTTTGGAATGGTGTCACTTTTTGGTTTTTACTGTCATGTACACCCCTCAAACTGACTTCAAATGTGATGTGGTCACTAAAAAAATGGTTTTGTAAATTTTGCTGGAAAAATGAGAAATTGCTGATGAACTTTGAACCCTTATGACTTCCTACCAAAAAATTTTATTTTTTTTTTCAAAAATTGTGCTGATGTAAATTAGACATGTGGGAAATGTTATTTATTAACTATTTTGTCTCACATAACACTGGGGAACAATTTGAAAAAAAATTTCTGTTGAGTTAGGTTTTTGAGCTGATTTATACTAAAATTGGCATGCTGATTCCAAAAATGTAGTCAGTTTTTTTCTAGCACGTCAAGTTTTTCCTCCACAACTTACCTGCCAGAAAAGCACAATTGCACTGATATCTGTAATAAGACTTGTTATCTGATTACAATTCGACTCATATAGAGCTACGTGGCAACTTGTAAGAGTAGTCACAACTGAGACAGTGTGGTGAGAGGTGTGTGCAGCTCTCCTAAAAACAAAACTAAAAAAAACCTAAAAAAAAACACTTTTTAGGTACAGTAGTTTACATATTTTTGAGAAGACAAAAATCCTATAGTTCAAAAACTTGACGTGATAGAGAAAAACAGATCATTTCTGGATTCAGCATCCAAAAATTAATTAAGAACAGTTGTCTGACCTAACTCCTAAAAAATTGTGTTCCCCAGTTTAATTTATGGCTGCTTTCTCACTGCAGTTTTTTCACTGATCAGTGTCCATCAGATTTGTGTGCCAAAACCAGGAGTGTCTCCAAAACTCAGAACAGGTGTCAATCTTTCAATTATAGTTTTTCTCTGCAAGTTCCTCTCCTGGTTCCTCTCCGGGTTTTGGCACACAAATCTGATGGACACTGATCAGTGAAAAAACTGCAGTGTGAAAGCAGCCTAACTCTCTGATTTAGCAGAATAAAATTTCAAACTTTGAACATTTTTAAAATTTTCTAAATTTTTGATTTTTTCACAAATAATCGCTAAAATCACCGACCAAAATGTAATACTAACATGAAGCCCAATATGTCACGAAAAAACTATCTCAGAATCACTAGGTCCATTGAAGTGTTCTAGAGTTATACCCTCATAAGGTACCGTCACACAGGGAAATATCGCCGGCGATGTTGCCGGCAACCGAGGGGCGTGGCCAGGTTGCGGCGACATCGCCGGCGAATTGCCGCGTGTGACAGGGCGATAATCAGGCGATGAATCGCCTGAGTCACATCGCCAGGTTTCCCAACCATGTTGGGAAACCTGGCGATGTTGCTCAGGCGATTCTGCCTGATCGCCCTGTGTAACGCGGCAATCCGCAATGTTACGGGCGATTCCGCCTATCTACTACATTGCGGGTTATCGCTCGCTGGGTTGCTGGGCAACTCAGCGAGCGATAGCCGCGGCAACTAGCCGGCGACATCGCCGGTAAGTTGCTCAGTGTGACATCTCACCGGCGATGTTGTCAGGGATGCGCGCTCCCGCGATTCCCGGCAATATCGCCGGCGATATGTCCCTGTGTGACGGTACCTATAAAGGGACACTGGTCAGAATTGACAAACATGCCAAGGTCTTTAGGGTCAATATAGGCTGGGTCCTGAAGGGGTTAAATACTTGTATACAGACTGGCATCAACGTTTCGAATGAGGAACCAGTCGTAGGCTGCATTTGAACTGACAGGCAAAAATGTTTCCAATCTTTAATATGCAGGACCCTTTCCTTATTATTAAACAATATAATCAAACTATAAAACCTCCTCCAATTAGTCACTAGTTTTCATATCTCTTCCTCTTACCTCAAATTGGTCATGTTTAGGAAAAAAACACTCCATACCTCTATTACAAACACAAACTAAGTGCATTTTCGTGTTTGTTTGCTGACTTTACAAAAATAAAAGCGCTGAATACTTTGGGAAAGTACTTGGGTCATATCCAAAAATCCTTTCTTTGCGTGGATTAAATCCAGACCGGATGACTTAGTACATAAAGAGCCAAATACAATTGGGGCAGTTTTAGGGCTCAAGCGCAGATCTGAAGCCTATCATAAGTGGTGAATGTAAGATGTGTAGTGCTCATAATCCTTTGATTTTCCAGTGCCAAAACCCCTTTAGTCAATATAACACACTGATGATGAAATACAAAGAAAAGGAAAGCTTTTGCGCAAAATTGTGCCTTGACAAGTCAATGGAGATACTAGTATTAAAGCTGTGAGGTGCAAGAGTAAGAAAATGAGGCATCATTTTACTGGATATATCTGACTAGATTTGTCAGGAAAGGACTCCGATTTATTCAAAGTCAACCCTCTCCCTCCATTGTGGCAGTCAATTTTCAGATAAGCTACATAATTTGTGCATAAAAACTCCAGCCCACTTAGATCTGCACACTCGAACTGGTCAAGTACTTAGTTGCAAAAAAAGAATTTCTAATTTTCATGGGCTATAAGCATAGGTCTTGAATGGAATCTGACCACTTCTAAAGTGCTTCTGAAACGATGGGGTTACAAACCCACTTCACTGCCGCAGGACTTTCCTGAACAGGATATGGCACCAACTCAGCCTCTTTTTGGTTTGACTATATCTTTTATATTTAGTAATTGTTATATAGTTGACAGCTGACCCTGCATCTCCACTCCTTATTTTCCCCTGAGGAATGTGTATGACTCGCCCCAGTGGGTGGCCGTGGGGTACTCGGAGCCGAGCCTCCCTCTTCTCTCTTGATGTCCTTGAGCATCGTGGGGGGAAGCGGTCATAGTGGCCTGACCCGGTCTGTAGCCACCTTGGCATGGGCAGTCAGTAAAAAGAGGCTAAGAGAGTTTTTGGAGTAAAGTGGATTTGGGGGTGATTGTCGTGACGCCACCCGTTGTATGTGGCTGTTAGTAGCCAGTGCTGCAGGTCAGGACCTCTGGGGATGGTGGAATTATTATTATTATTATTACGGTATTATTATTATTATTAATTATATGTAGAGCACCATTGATTCCATGGTGCTGTACATGAGAAGAGGTTACATACAAAACAAGTTAAAAATACAATGAACAAACTGACAGTAACAGACAGATACAGAGGAGAGAGAGTACCCTGCCCTTGTGGGCTTATATTCTACAGGGCAATGGGGAGAGAGACAGTAGGTTGGGTCTGCTCTGGTGGTGATGGAGCGCTGGGTCCAGTGGTGATGGAGCGCCGGGTCCAGTGGTGGTGGAGCGCCGGGTCCAGTGGTGGTGGAGCGCTGGGTCCAGTGGTGGTGGAGCGCCGGGTCCAGTGGTGGTGGAGCGCCGGGTCCAGTGGTGGTGGAGCGCCGGATCCAGTGGTGGTGGAGCGCCAGATCCAGTGGTGGTGGAGCGCCAGGTTCAGTGGTGATGAATTTGCATTGTTGTAATTGCAGGTTGTAGGCTGTTATGAAGAGATGGGTTTTCAGTTTACGCTTGAAGGTTCCAAGTGTGGAGGACAGTCGGCTGTTTTGGGGTGCAGAATTCCAGAGAATGGGGGATGTTCAGGTGAAGTCTTGCAGGCGGTTAGATGAGGAACGGACAAGTGTGGAGTAAAGAAGGAGGTCTTGGCAGGATCAAAGATTACGAGTTGGATGATATCGGGAGATTAGTTCTGAGATATATGGGGGGGGACAGATTGTGGACGGCTTTGTAAGTCAATGTTAGTAGTTTGAATTGGATATGCTGGGGAATTGGGAGCCCGTGGAGGAATTTGCAGAGGGGAGAAGTAGAGGAATAGCGAGGAGAGAGGTGGATTAGTCGGGCAGCAGAGTTAAGGACAAATTGGACTGATGCAAGAGTCTTAGCAGGGAGGCCACAGAGGAGGAGGTTGCAGTAGTCGAGATGGGATATGATGAAGGCATGCACTAGTAGTAGATTGAGGGTTGAGGAAGGGACGGATTCTAGAAATATTTTTGAGTTGGAGGCGGCAGGAGGTGGCAAGGGCTTGGATGTGAGGTTTGAAAGACAAGGCAGAGTCAAGGGTTACTCGAGGCAGCGGACTTCAGGTACAGGGCAAAGTGTGATGTAATTTATTGTGATGGATAGGTCTGGAAAGTAAGGTGTGTGAGATGGGGGAAAGATAATGAGTTTGGTTTTATCTACATTGAGTTTTAGGAAGCGAGAGGAGAGGAAGGAGGATATGGCTGATAGACACTCTGGGATTCTGGACAGTAGAACGATGACGTCTGGGCCAGAGAGGTAGATCTGAGTGTCACCAGCATACAGGTGGTACTGGAGGCCATGGGACTTTATGAGTTGTCCCAGACCAAGGGTATAGATTGAAAAATGAGGGGCCCCAAGACAGAGCCTTGAGGGACCCCAACAGAGATGTGATGGGGGGAGGAGGTTGTGTGGGAGTGGGAGACACTAAATGTGCGGTTGGAAAGGTAGGAGGAGATCCAGAAGGGGGCAAGGTCAGTGATACCGATGAAAGAGAGGATATGTAATAGGAGGCAGTGGTCGACTGTCGAATACGGAGGACAGGTCAAAAGGAAGAGGACGGAGAACTGTCTTTTAGCTATCTGGTGAGGATGTGAGCAAGTTCTACTTCAGTGATGGAGGGGAGGAGGGTTAGTGGGGGAGAGGAGTGGTCTGGTATACATGGGGGTTGTGGTAGTTGGGTAGCAAAGACTTGTCTGATCTGATCGATCTTGTTGGTGAAGTATGTTGCAAAGTCTTCTGCAGATATACAAGACGTAGGAGGGGGCAGTGGGGGGAGGAGGAGGGAGTTAAATGTGTTGAATAACTGCCTGGGTTGTGGGACAAAGAGGATATGAGGGTAATGAAGTAGTTATGTTTAGTGGTGGTGAGTGCTGACTTGAATTTGAGATGTGCTTGTTTGAATGCTGTGTAGTCTTCATGCGAGTGTGTTTTCTTCCAGCGCTGCTCTGCAACCCCTGATGCTCGCCGCAGATTTTAGTGAGTCTGTGTGCCAGGGTTGTCTGTTGGTTTGTCGTGTTTTGCCATCAATGAGAGGGGTAACTGCATCAATAGCTGATGTAGTGTAGAGTTGTAGTAAGCTGTGGCATTATCTGTGTCGTGGAGTGAGGATATATTTGTTAGCGGTAAAATAGCGTTGGACAGTGTGTGCGCAAGATGTGTGAGGTTTCTGCGAGAGTGTGTGTTGGTGGACATGGGTGGCAGGTGAGGAGGATGAGAAACTAAGTAGATGGTGGTTAGAGAGGGGAGGTTGTGGTCTAGTTAGGAGCAGAGGAGGATAAAGATGAGGTCTAGTGTGTGTCCGTCTGTGTGTGTGGCTGTGGAGGACCATTGAGAGAGCCAAAGGTGAGGCAAGTGACAGGAGTTTGGAGGCTGTTGAACGGTGGGGATGTTGAAGTCACCCATTATGATGGTGGAATGTCAGCAGAGAGAAAGTTTAGGAGCCAGATGGAGAATTGGTCAAAGAAGGCAGTGGCCAAATTAACACTGGCCAAAATTGAAAAATTAGGTTCGGTCATTAACATACAAGGTGGCTCGATGCTTAAAGGTACCATCACACGTGGAGATATCGCTGGGAGATTTGCTAAGCAATCTCCGAATACGGCGATATCGCAACCACATCGCCTGTGCATTGTGGCTGTTACAGGCGATATTATGGAGAGAAATCGCCGGTGGTGCGTCACCTGATCGCCCTGCTCTGCTGAGAAATCAGATGATTTCCGCTATGGCGATTTCTGCGCATCATGGCGTGTGACTGGGCGATAGCGATGTAGAAAGCGAGATCAGACCATTTGGAAGCAATTCCAGAGGCGTGCCTGAGCGTTCTGTTCGGCGTGCTCCTGCGTTCCCATTGGCTGGCCATGGCTAAGGTGCCGTATTTGAATAGCTATATAGTAGAAGGACACCTGCATCATGTAGTGGGCAGACTTCCTGACAGACTAACCAATGGCGGCGCAGTTGTGTTGCCAATCGGAGTGGTAGGGCGCAGTGTACAACACTCTGGCACGTCTGTCTCCTCGCCGCGCTCACACTCTACACCATATCGCTGATGCGGTGGTGGCGTGTGACGCGTGATTTGGCGGCAACGTGGGAATGTCAAATTGTTTCTGGTCTGCGCAGGCGATTTCCGGAACGCAGGATCGCCGAACATCGCACGCGAGATCTCTATGTGTGACAGGGTGACGGCGATGTGCAAAAAAGTGCCCGGAACGTGCGCGCTCACGTCAAATTGCCTGCCATATGTCAGCGATATTGCTACGTGTGACGGTATCTTAAGGGTTTAAGACCTTGCTCACACCACCATAATTTTAGCCTGAGGGCAATCTGACAATACATCGGATTACTCTCAGATCAATGTTATGAAGCTATGCACATGTCCGATGTTTTCCTTGGATCAATGAAAAAATTACAACATTTCCCGAGTTGGATCTCATTGTTGGTTTACACTTGACCATCAAAGTCAATGAGTCCATGAGAACAAGGACTGCACTTGTATGACATCTGCTATGGAGACAGATTGGAGATCTGTGTCTGGTCCATAGATGTTACATCATTTACATAATAAAAAATGTGGATTCTCTGGAATAATATATCAGATTGCAGATATCAAGGTATCATTTTATTCAGCTTTCTATTACCTGCATGGCCATATAGACTGCTTAGGAGGATTGATCCTACTGACAGATTCCCTTTAACCCTAGAGCTAGTGAGATATGGATGCTAAAATGTCCCACCACTGCCATCATCAGTACTCCAATGAGTAGGGTACCAACCCCACTAAAATCAGGCAAATAGACTGGGGAAAAGCAGGGGTCAAAGACATTTACATACAATTTTCTTAAAGGAACAAAGACAAATCCTCTATAAAATGATTGGCAAAGTTTTATAACTGTCTGTGCTGGGTAAAATTGTCAAAACAACTTTAGTTGAAGCATACCCCTTTAATATCTAAAATGTGGCAGCTTTAACAAGTGCTGACATCTAGTGGTCAAGCTGACTTCACTGGCAGGGGCTGGCTGGAGCCTCCATCCCCGGGTGGCAGATTTGCCCTGCCGGCCCTGACTTGAGAAGCGGGGGGGGGGGGGGGGGTGCTGTCAGGACTGACTTGAGAAGCGGGGGGGGGGAGGGGGTGCTGTTGCCTGATCCGAGACCTCCAGCGTCACAGAGCGACTCCCGCGGCCGGGCCGTTTCTGTAGGGGCGGCCCTAGATGTGGACTATACCGCCAGCCCAGGGGGCACTTGCCCCCTGCCACCTGGGCCAGCCCGCCCCTGTTCACTGCAATCTCTCTACTGGAGAAGAAGAAATTATCCTACAAAGAAATAACATTTTATCTGAATGTATGACATCATTATATGAAATTAATATGAAAGTGTTAGATAGTAAAAAGTCCTTGAAAGTTGTTTCATGTCCAATTAAACAGCAATTTTCTAAACTGTATGTTTATTGGATCATGTAATCAGGTCACAGAGCACTATAACCAAGTTAACACTTTTTTTTCCCAAGGTACAAATGAAAGACAAGAGGTCTTCTTATTTTGCCAATCCAACAAATTGCAAGAAGATGATAACATTCTTCAAAATCTGTCTTCTTTATTCAGAGTTCCAAGCAATATAGCAACAAAGTACAAGGTTTTAGCTTATCGTCTTTTTATTATTTCAGTCAATGCAAAATATCCAAAAATTGATGTAGAAACCTCCCTAAAGAAATCATAATATCAGGGAAAGTGTGGACATAGACTGACAACAATTTACTAAACCAATAACATGTACTGTATGACCTAAAATGTAGACTGACTTTCAAGGGATGTAATAGACTTCCTACAAGATGTCATACAAACGTTAGAATTACTCTGTGTGCATAAAATGAGATGATTTATGAGTTATCTGATTAACAGGGAACAAAGGTGCACAGTAATATTGATTTTGCTTTCCCATTTTACTTGCCACGTTTACAAATGTGCGTCTAATTAAGTAAAGGTTTTGGGCCCCACAGCTTACAGAAATAAAAAGTCTACTTAAATTAACCTGATTCCCAATCTCACATTTAGGCCTTTTGAAAACATTTGTTACATTAAGATAGGCAGCCAGGACACCTTATTTTTATGGGTACTCTTCCTGAGAATCTGCCCCTCAGCAACATGGAATAAAACACCATGATCCTGTAAATTGTCCAAGCATGGCATAATAAGTTTGTTAAATATTCATTAATTTTACTTGCTTATATAGCACCAGTAATTTCACAGCGCTGTGCATTATCATCACTGTCCCCATTGGGGCTCACAATCTGCATGGTATGGAGTATAGGAGGACACAAGAAACTCTAGAGATAATCCACGCAAACACAGGGAGAACATATACAGTATCTGTTCGGGAAAAAAGTTCAACATTTAAAATGGCTCTAAAACTTTTCCTGATTGATTGGGGCCAAAATGCTCGCTGGAAGACCCTCTGGCTGGGAACACTCCCAACCGTAAGGAGCCATCGGGTCTACCATTTTCTATTAACCTGTAGATTTTTTTGGAGCTTAAAATATTTTTTTAAGCTTCCTAGATTATGCAGGTGTTATAACACCTGCAGGGTGTGAATTTTGGAAACCGTGCCAGATATGGCAGCACTTGTGAAGTCCAGGAACCTTACAATGTCCTTTAAAAGAAAATAAATAAATTAATAAAATATATTACTATTATTTTTTTTGCTTATTATTTATCTTTTATTATTTTTTTGGGGTGGAGAGCAAACCTTTATTAATGCAGAGGGTCAGCAGTATATGACACTATCTTTTATACACTTAAGTGATAGCAATTGATATAAAAATAGCATATGGCCATTATATGCTTCACATACATGGCCTTATTGTTCTGTTCACACTCATAAAACACCATACTATGGATATTGCTTCTTGAAAATGTGCAATCATTTTATTTAATTTCATTCCATACATTTAGAATACAGATTTTTGGCATGTGCACAAGTGTTGCTATATGTATCATTAACAATGAACTTCTTAAATTTCTGCCCACTAGTCTTATTCAGCATTCTAGATGAACTGGTGGTGAGCTCAATAAACTTATATTTGGAGGAGAAAAAAGGGGAACAAATATCAGGCTTCAATAATTACTCCACCCAATTTCAAGCTTAGGTGTTACATGTAGCATGGGGAATGGGATTTGTAATGAAAGTCTGATGCCTCTGCAACTCAGCCCATGGAGGGGTTAATTAGAAGCTAGGCAACAAGATTGTACAAACAATAATATTCTGTAAGTGATTGTATCCTGGTACTGGAAGAAACGTTTCCCTAGGCAAAGCAAAGATGCATCAACTGGGCGCTGATCCTGGCACCATCTTGGCAGTGCAGTACAATGAAGCTACACTGTACTACACTATGCTACCATGTGCCTACAGTATGCAGCCAGTGAGTGCTATTAATGATGGATGCTCTACAAGATATGTCAGCTCTGGAGAATGTCATCTTCCTCACTACCCCAAGAGCAGAGGGTGCTTCAGCAACAGAAGCAGAGCAGCTTGCACAGGACACATATGTCTCCAGAAGCTCCACCGCATTACACACATTGGGATTCATATGCAGTGAGGTCAGGATCGAGCGTTGGGCTCGGATGCCATTCCTCATGTCAGCCAGAAGCAGTATATCTCACTCTCAGGAGGATCTTGCAGCAAGCCTGGAGTTATCACACCTGCAGCCGATGCCACAGCCACTGGAATGGCAAATCTAGGAGGAAGATGATGATATGGAGTAGTAGAGGCAAAAGGTCCTGCTTACCAGCCTTGTGTAGCACCCCCGCTAAAGGCCTTCATCTGGGAGAATGCCATGTGGGGATCCCTACCCCTTCCAAGCAACTATCCAATATAGCACGAATCACACTGCCCTGCCTCCTTTCTTGAGGGGATTCAGCTCATTGATGCCATCGCCCAAGAGTGGTTGCATGGGCCTAAGACTAATGACTTTGATGACCAATGTACCCAAGGCAAGGTGTTGGCATTCATCCAGCAGAGAGGGTTGGCTTCATAGCCAAAGGAGGTACTGGTCATTGGTGCTACATCAACCGATACACCCTGCAGCATGCCCATCTTCCCAAAACACTCCATATAATCTATGTTAGGGAGGAGGTCACCTTCATGAAGGTGATGGGCAACAAGGAGTGGTTCGCAGTAGGCGTAAATCGACTTGCCACTACCGTTGAGTTTGAAAAGTGGCAGCAGTAGACCAACCTGGAGAGAATGATGCATCGTATGAAGGTCAGCCCTCGCTTTTATTAGCCAGACAGCTTCACTCAAGCCACAGAGGCCATCAATCCTGAAGAGCCTGACGGTGTTGCCCAAATTGCCCCCATCCCTCCTAGAAGGGGTGGTCGTCCCCTAATTCCTCCATCCTCTTCTCCAGAAGAGGCCATGATGTGGTGTGCTGGGGGCAAGTGGAGGCGGGGAATGCCCCTCGAGGAGTAGACCATACAATCCTCTGAGACTGTCCATCAGTAGAGTACCATTAGAAATGGAGACCTCCATCCCATACAGCATGAGAAAGCTGCAAGACTGTTTTTACTCCAATTAAAGTGGACTTCCCTAAAAAAGGCATGCTGTTGGGTTGCTGACCCATCCCTTAGCTGGCATTTTGTCCAGAGAAGGACTTTTCTTCAGTTGTTTTTAAGTTCTTTGAACAGCGGGGCTTATTTTTTGGTCATTTCATTTTTCCCCTTTCCTACTTTAACACCAGTTGTGCTTCCCCACAGTAAAAACACAACTTATTATGGCGTCTAAGTCTTTGTCAGTCAGTGTGAGATAGAATCCTATCACACTGCATCGGCTCAGGAATCTGTTCTGAGGATGACAATCCTGAGTGAGCCGCTCGGTGCTCCCGCAGACACCGATCAATCTGAATGGCCAGAGACATAGAATTGTTCAAACCCACAGGCATAGGAAACCCCAGCATAACATCCTTAACAGTGTCAGAAAGACCCTTTCTGAAAAGCGCCGCCAAAGCATCATCATTCCATTTAGTTAGCAGACCATTTCCTGAATTTCTGACAATACAATTCCGCCGCCTCCTGACCCTGCGACAGGGCCAACAGGGTCTTCTCAGCTTTATCCACATGGTTCATCATAAACCCAAGGTCAGAAAAAAGGAGTCCACATTAAGTAAAACCGAATCCCCAGAGGTGAGAGAAAACGCCCAATCCTGTGGATCGCCCCACAGCAGGGAGATAACTATTTTAACCTGCTGAACTGAATCACCAGAGGACCAAGGTCTCGGAGCAAAAAATAATTTACAATTATTTTTGAAACTCAAAAATTTGGACCTATGACCATAAAACAAATCTGGAGTATGAATTTTTGGTTCCAACTATATACTCAGAAATTCCCTGTACCCTTGCAACGAGCTGGTCTAAACAAAAGATAGTTCCTGGTGGCACAAAAGTGTGCCAGAAAATATCAAAAAACCATCCACTTAGCTTGCAAAGAATTCCACAGAGCAGAAGAAAAAAGAGAGATGTGAACTCCTCCAGAACCAAAGACAACTGGCAAGGATTGATCCACGTCAAACCATTATATTCTCCAAGAATCAGATTGCCAATCATCACCATCACCTGTGAAGCCCACACAGTCAGCTGCATCACCAGCAACAACCACCGGAGGGCGCTCCAATGAATTGACAACACTGCTCTACAGATACTGGCAAACAAGCCACAGGCCTCTGGTTTGATGTCTGAGGTATGGAAATACAAGACACTACACACATGTGTAGAACAGGGCTGGTCAAGTGCACTCCTCAAGGGCCGCAAACAGTGCATGTTTTGAGGATTTCCTTAACATTGAACAAGTGCTGGAATTGACTCGTCCCAGCGTGGGCCTGGAGTACTGGAACCGGGCCTTCTGGACATTGTTGGGGCTATGGGATGCTGTCAAGTGGCGTGACCTGGTCCGTGGTCCCCTAATGGGTAGTCAATTAAAAGAGGGGTTTAATCTCTTAACGACGGCCTTACATCTACAGACGTCGGAAGAAAAGGGTACTTATGCCTAGCCGACGTTTGTAGATGTAAGCCAGGAATAAGCCCTGGTGCGCTGCCCGGTGACCAAAAATCTCTGGGTTTTCAGCTGCCAGAGGTCGCTGAGACCCTAGAAATTATGGATTGGCTGCTCTTTTACTGTCACCAGTAATGTGATACAAGCACAGTTTACCGGTCATCACATTTCAAAAAATAACATTGCCTGTAAAAAATGCCTTCACTTTAATCCGACATGAAAACATGTGGATCAAAGTGAAACATTAACCCCTTAGCCCTCCAAGGCCCCCGGTACCGGAGATCACTCTCCCCACCCCATCCCTCACCTGGACCATCTCAAAATGTTGGCGCATGTAAAAACGCGCCGCCTCCCCTGCAGCTCCAAGCGATCTGACATGTCACAGTCAGATCGCATGGGTAACACATCCCCCAACACTTTCTGCAGCCTCCGATTTCCTCGCTCCTCCAGCCCCTCCTCCTCCCTCCAGCCCCGCTCCTCCACTCCCTCCTCCGCTCCTCCTGCTCCCTCCTCCAGCGCTCCACACTCCCACCCAGCCCTCAACCCCTCCTCCTGCTCCTCGAGCCGCTCCCCACAGCCCCCCTCCTCCGCTCCCCTCGCCCCCTGCTGCTCTCCACTCCCCACAGCCCCCTCCTCCACTCCCCCATCCCCTCGCCTTACCCCCTCATGCCTTGCTTATCCTCACTCTGGTCCCGATCCTCGATCCTGCACGGGGGTCTATCTCTTCTTCTGTGGCACCACTGTGTGCGCGCACTCTCAGGGCAATGATCGGTCATTAACTTACAGAGTTCATGACCTGTCATTCCCCTGGGGTCACACAGAGGTTAACTGATCTTCATGGTATCTGCTTTAGAGATCATGAAGATCAGTTAACCCTTGTGTAACCCCTGATTGTGATGGGTCATGAACTTACAGAGTACAGAGGACTACGGCTACCAGCCCAGCTCTGCTGAACAAGCGGAGCGACACTGCTGCTGAGAGGCGTGGTGGGCCAGAGAGATGGAGAACCGGCAGGTCCAAGCCCTGGCCCACCTTCAGCCACGGTACCCCCGGAGGACCGGTGCACAGGTATTGTGACATCATTTAACCTGGAGAGCGGGTGGGGGTTCATCCAGGAACCGGGCCTCATAGGAGGTGTTTGTGGGAAGGCGAGACATAGAATCCCAGCTCCAGAGGGGCCACCCGGACGGGACTTGTATAGAGGCGACTGGGTATCATATGAGAGACACGCAGGACCATGGGAGTGTATGCCATACATGTTTCCAAACCATAAAGACATTATGGACACCCGGTAGTGTAAATACAGTAGTTCCTATTATATGAAAAACTTGCTTATTTGCCTTATTGAGACTCATAGACTTTCGTGAGGACTCTAACCCCTTTTCCATTATGTGTGCCTAAAGTGGCCCAGCGGTGAGAGAGGACACTGTACAGATGCAAGGACAGATTACCGCTGGGTCCGCAGATGTGTGTGTCACTGGCCCCGTTTGGCCAATGTCAGTTTAAAATTGTTTGTATCGTTTTAAAAAAGGGAAGAAAAATACCGTTTATTGTTCGTAAATAAAAATGTTCCCGTTATGTTCCAGAAAATGCAAATGGCTCTGTACTGGATAGGGGTAGAAACACTTGAGGACAAGTGTGTTTCACCATGGGGGAAGTGGCACACCACTGGTCAGTGCGCCACAGTAGGGGTACTGCACCATGACTGAGTGTGTGGTATTCCTGTCATTGGGAAATGTAAAGTCAACCTGAGGCTCTTATCCCAGCATCTCTACACCTAACATAGGGGACCAATTGGGCACCCATTACCAGGGTAACCAGTCCCAGTGGGAGGAGTGTTAGGGTGAGATGCGGGAAAACTACACAGACAGAAGAAGAGAGCTAGTCTAAGCAGCGAAGAAGGAACAAGTCCTAGAGGGACACCACAGGGAGGGCACTCGAAAAAGGAGTGGCAACTCAGACGGAAGAAGGAGACCCAGTGACAGACCTTATCCATGGTTCGGGGGAATCCTGGTCCACAACGGGGTACCGGCTCCGAGTCATGGTGCAGGCGAGTCTAATCCTGAGCCGTCAATACCGGTGGGTTGCGGGTTTGCCCAGCAGCTCCGACCTCGTCCAGAAGTGCAGCCCCACCAGGACACCTAAACCGGGTTGAACCCCTTAGAGAAGAAGGGTAATCTCATAGCACCCAACGGGTTTGGTAGACAAGTGGGTTGTGCAGGACAGCATAAGGATAATGAGGAGCCGCAAGAAAGACAGCAAGGACAGTGAAAGTAGCTGAAGGAGCAACCTGGGAGCCTCAAATGATCTTTATCCTCCCCAGTGACTACCCGGCCATCTACCCACTAAAGACTGTGTAACGTGTACTGATAGTAAACCTGTGTAGTAGAAGCAGCTGCCACATTGGACAAGACCTCACAGCAGCATGCCCCGGGGACCCTGCTCCACCTGCAGGGAGCGTTATTTAACTGGCTGCAATACCACCATCCCGGCGGTCTGACAGCGGCACTGGGGAGATCACCAGAAATTGCAGGTGGCGTCACAAGACTTTATCATCTCTTTTATTATTTAAACCCTTTATACAGCTGACCCCCAGAACTACGGGCCCGGGCACCAGCCACCGAGACAGCACCCCCATATCAATGCCTGGGTACTGAGTTCCCATAGACCCTTGGGCGGGTCACATGTAGGCACTGACTCCACCTCTTTTCTCCAAAAGCACAGAGTTTATCGGGTAGTACAAGAATATGAACAGGTCTTTAGTAAGCATCCATTAGATATTGGGTGAATAAAGGGGGTACACCATCACATACCCACATACAACCATCCACCAATAAAAGAGAGACACAGTCCTGTACCACCAGCTCACTATCAGCGTGCCAAAGAAATGTTACTGGAAATGAAGGAGGCTGGGGTTATTAGAGACAGTTGTAGCCCCTGGGCAACTCCACTTGTCCTGGTCAGAAAGAAAGATGGCACAATGAGGATTACGCAAATCTCTTCCTGGGCTGTGGGAGAGGGACCTCTTTCTGTCAGATGGGGAAACGTCGGTGGACCGCAAACCTTTTTGGATGCGGTACATCGACGATATATTCCTCATCTGGCAGGATTCTGTTGAATCCTTAAATTCATTTTGGCAGGTCTAAACTCCAACGGACTGAACATCCACCTAACCTATCAATGGTCAGCAACTCCGATTGATTTCTTAGATGTAATACTATTTAGGGATAAGAGTGACAATTTGCAGTCAACCCTATACCGTAAGCCTACATTCTCAAATACATTGCTTTCATTCGACGTCCGCACACCCAAAGAATATGATTAACTCTGTCCCCATTGGACAGTTCTTAAGATTGAGGAGGGTCTGCTCCAGGGAGGTAGACTTTGAAAGGCAGTCACTTGAATTAACTGACCGCTTTCTCGAGAGAGGTTACAGCAGGCGATCAATAAAGCAGACCTATAATAGAGCCCGACATCATGATCTGGAAAACCTGCTGTATGGGCCAGGAAGAAAGAAATCGGACAATACTGTCAGATTTGTGACCGAGTACAATTCAGCCTTTGGGGAAGTCAGGAAAGCAAGTGAACGCTCGTGGAATACTCTAAAGGCTGATCCCACCCTGGAGAGGATTCTGCCAATTCGACCTCATATGTCTACAAGGAGAGGCCGTAATCTTAGGTACATATTGATCCATTGTCACCATGACAATAAAGAACATTACTAGATACCTCAATACCACCATCTGGCTGTGCACCGTGAGGAAAATGCGTAGCTTGTCCCAATGTAGAAAGGAGTAATTCCTTTGTTGACTTGGTAGGACATAAAACTTATAATATAACAAAAAAACTACATTTGAAACTAGATATGTTGTTTATTGTGCAACGTGTCCATGTAACAAGATTTATGTCGGACTCACGAGTCGACAACTAAAGGTACTTGTTAGAGAACACGTTTTAGGGATTGAGGCTACCAAGGATATCATTGATATTGGCACTCTAAAGACAATACCAAAACATTTTAAATCCTTTCATGATTGTGACAGCACCATGTTTAGAGTACAGGGAATCGTTTCCATAACCATTGATATTAGGGGCGGAGCATTGACGCGGAGACTTGCACAGCTAGAATCACGGTGGATATGGACAATGAAAACCATATACCCACGTGGACTCAATGATAATATCAGCTTTGCACCATTATTGTAGCTTGTCCTATTGTATATTTAGGGTGTGTGTATTGTTTTTATCTAATTTTATTACTTTTTATTTTCAGTATCAGCCATATCATAATATGTCTTCTTGTTCTTGGGATATCATCTCTGGTCATGGATATGTGGAATCTACAACTTGGAGAATACTCTGGAAACTATATGCGGGATGTACATATGTGGATATGGATATGTAGTTATGATGTTTCCTGTGTACCTGCGTGCACGCAATGAATATATATTATATACTGCCTGTCTGTTTATATATGATGCATCTTTCTATGAGCTTCTTTCAGTGTTTACATTATATGTGACATATGGGGGCTCTGTATCCAGGAGTTATATTAATGAAGTTTCCTTTTATGTTACATCTTCTTTTGTTATGTATAGGATGTTATATTTTTTCCAGGACTATACTATAAAAACTATTTTGGGTTCCCATATCTATCCCTGGGCTAGTGGCATATACACTACATTTGTATATAGTAAAATCGTTGCTTGTTGTATGAGCGCTCCTGGCGGATCAGTGAGTGCACGCTCGGCGTCGGCGTCTCCATGGTGCTGCAGTGTTCGGGATCACATGATCCTGTCCCCGCCTCACCATGACGTCTGTTGAGATGCCACTCCATTCAGTTCAGCCGGAAATGCCCGTCACTATGACAATCAATGAATGCTAGAAAATGATTGGCTGACTACTGTTTTAAAACTTTTTTCCTTTCTTATGCCCAACAGCGCCCCCCTGACAAAGGATTCATTCGAAATGCGCATTGGGAGCACACGATTCTTTTACAAGACATCTCAATAAGTTAATGCGCTTGTAACATGAGATACACAGTTTTGAGTGATCTGCGAGAGGATTACTATGGAGCAGTGCACTATTATAGCTTAGCACCGCAGCAAAACCCTCCTATACTTACTATTGTTACTATGGGTGGCTGGTTACTTGATACTGCGGTTATAAGTTGTCATATGATTTTTGATAGTGGTAACTAACCCCTCAAGTGAGCCATAATATAAGGTTGATTAGTGTGAATCTCCTTATTTCAAATTTAAGGCTATTATTGGTAGCTATTATTGGTAGCAATTGGCATTATTGAGGATATAAGTATGGTGGGATGTTAATATATAAAAAAATTATTGTTATCCATACTTTCCTGTACAATATGATATTTATTACAAGCGCTTTATATAACCTGTTTATATCATTGCAAATAATTTATGTGCAGTATTTCCTGCAAAAAAAGGATCTATACATGTAGTGGTTTTTTATTGTATGCCCCCCACCTGTATCATTGTCTAGCATTCTATAATAAATAAAATATATTTTTTGCACATATCTTGGATCAAAATATCGCTTTCTTCCTTTTTCTTTTCTCACATGTGGTTTATTCGATGGGTCCATAGAATATATAATCCAAAATACCCCACAAGAAAGATCTGTGTTTTTACAATATTGGTGAACATGAAGTGGGTACTTTTACTGTGGCTGCTATTAAGGAAAATGTGTAAATAGGTGGTTTTGTGTAAATGGACAGTAAATACTAGTGAATAGAAGGGTGGAGGAACTGGACTCATCCCCAGGAACATTAAGTTAGGAAGCAAGTTCCTGGAGGTGGGAGGTTGAACCCAGGACTCCTAAGCCGAGACGCCCATTGGTAAAATGTTAATATGTCTTGTGTATATTATTTGCAATCAAGAAACCTGTAACCGTTAAGTGTATTGTGCCTGCATGAACTTTGGCACCTCTTTTGAACATTTGAACTTTTACTTTAAACAAGGATCATTAGCCATGGGACCGATTGTGGCAAAAACTTCTTTAACAGCCTACTGCGGATGGACTAGCGCTGTATGGACTGCACACTTTTTCCAGTTTTTACCGTTTTATTGGTTTTTGTAAATTTTTTACTTTTGAGACTTTGTACAATTTAAATGTTGTTAATGTCTGAAAATTGTGTTTTTCAGTCAGGAGCATTGAATTTAACTAGGGGATAATGTGGCACCCCACTCCATGGTTCGGTTGCCACAGGAACACCTGGAGCAGGAAAGGTTTTCCATATCAGGTAACTTACACACCACATCTTCCACCCCAGACGTGAAGGGGGTGCTCTACTTGCCAACTGCAAGCAAGGTCTCCTATAAATTCAAGCCTGGGGGAGGAGTTAGGCAGTTCAGTACAGAGCAGTACTGAGGAAGACACCTGGTGAATGGTGCTGTGCCAGGCCCGTGCCAGAGGAGAAGTCTAGCCTGTGTGAGGGACCCAAGAGTGAGGGTTGGAGGCGAGGCAAGTTAGCAAGGGGAGCGGAGCCGTGCCGGTTCACCCTAGAAGATCTACGTCAACAGCCGGACACCGGAGTCCGAGACTGCACGGGTCCAGTCGGCCCGGCAGTAAAGACCGGAGACCAGGGGGAGGCTTCAAGTCTCCTGGTGCAGCACTTGGGGCACAGCCATCTAGCATGGATACAGCATGCCTGTAGCAGAGCTCTCACAGCCTGCCATACAAGTGAGGACTACAGAAGAGGGTCAGGGCCTAGCTTCAGACAGCCCAGGACAAAAGCACACGCACAGCGTAAAAGGAAGGCTTCATAACTCATCGGATGTGGAGATCCCGAACTGCTTCCAGACCACCCAGACTGTACCCTGACTTAACCTTGCACATCAGCATCAGTAAAGGTACCTTTACATGCCACCACTGAAAGGTAGCAACTGCCTGGCATTGGGGTTAGTTCTGCCTGTTGCTATGAAATTGCTACAAAATGGCGGCGTGAAAATAGGGAAGTTCCTTCCTGTATCCTGTAGTGGACTCAGATACCTGTTGCTGAGCCGTGCTCAGAAACTGAAGGCAACGGAAAGGCACAATTACCATGGTAGTGGCGTCTAAACGGAGCACAGGCATGGATGTTGCGTCGCCTAGTGATTTCACAGAGGCGTGCCACAGTGTCATGGATACCACGCCCCATCAGCGATCATTGGTGGGGGCTACTGTGTTACCATTGGCTGTCCCTGCACAGGGCGCCATATTTAAAGAGCAGACCATTCACACTACACAATTGCAATGGCGTCATGTATTAGCCAGCCTTCCTGCGCAGGCTGGCCAATCTTGATGCTATTGCGTTGTCCAATCAGCGTACGAGCGTCACGGAATACACAACTCTGTCACGCCTATGTACTTACGGCGCGAAATATGTACGCCCATATTCCTTTGTGGTAGCGGCGTGTAAAGCAGAGAAGGTATTCAACAGGAAGTAAGCCGCAGGATCTGTCGGCACTTCTGGGGAACACAAATACCTTCAGTGGACATCGCAATGGCGGCGTCTATATGTGGCATTATCGATCGGTATCCACCGTTAAAAACGTGCACGTGCGGTGGATACCTGTTGCTAGCCACAGTGGCGGCGTGTAAAGGTATCTTAAAGGTACGAAAACAACAACTCTGTGTATGTGACTGTTATTGTGGCCCCTGATTCTACTCCCTTCATAGACTGTTCAACAACTCCCATCATCCACTACTGCCCCGGGGATCCCACTCCGCCTACCGGGAGCGAAACCAGCTTGCTGCTTCACCATCACCCCGGAGATCTGTTCCGCAGCGCCAGTAACCTTACTGGAGCCGTAGGTGGCGTCACAAGTAAATATTTCCACTTTACTTATTGACTATTCCCCTTTTCAGTGACCACCAGAGCCATGGGTCTGGGCAACAGGCCCCGTGACATCCCCAGTAAATCAATGCCTGGAACCGAGCATATGCCCATTTGGCGAACCGAACCCGAACTTCATAAGGTTAGCTCATCTCTACTCCAGCGCTGCAAAGCTACAGTGCAAACTATTTATTTAACTATCTACATGATCTATACATTTTCTATGTATAGAAATATGTACATACATATAATACCAATATATCTAATATTCAAAATATATACAAAGTGTTAGCACCCTTGGAATTGTTCCAGAAAATGAAATACTTCTTCCAGAAAATTATTGAAATTTCACATGTTATGTCATACACGTGTTTACTTCCATTGTGTGTATTGGAGGAACACAAAAACAACAGAGAAAAAATGCAGATTAGACATAATGTCAAACAAAACCCCAAGAAAGGGCCAGACAAAATTGTTGGCACGTTTCCAAAATTGTGGATAAACAATACAAAAAAGCATGCAATACTCATTCAAACTCATGTGTCAAGTAACAGATGTGGGCAATATGAAAATCACACCTGAAACCAGATAAAAAGGGGAGAAGTTGAATTTTGAGGGGTGGGGAGCAGGTTTTTGAGGGGGGGGGGAGTGAGGCGTGGGGGCAGGGGAGTGAGGGGTAGGTTTGTGTTATATATAAGCCATATATAGAAATATACAAATTTCTACATTCTACCAGTTTGCAAGGGATGGAAACTTTGTTAGGATTCTCTAAAGAAAACTGTAAACTCCCCCCAAAAAAAGATTTTAAAAAATGGTATGGTGATATTTTTTAGAATATAGAAAGAATAAAAGCTTTTTACTACTTCTCGCCATGTAATGAGTTTATACACCATGAAGCTTAAGCCAAGAAATGGGCTCTTCTGCATTTTGGGACTTCCACTTTAAAATCTGACTTTCGAATTACCACTAACCCTCACCTATCTAAATAATCCTTAATCAGTGATGCAATGTGAACATGGAATCCCAGGAGTGAAAAGACATGGGGAATGCTAGAAGGATTAAGTGCCACAGTCTGCAGTGAAGGGCTCTTTGGAATAACACAAACTGTGTGACTGCCTGTGAATAGCTTTGCCTTGACATAATGTGGAGTTACAGGTCCCTAATGAAAACTGTTGGCTCGGCATGAAAAAAGGCTAATACTGTACATCTTGATAGAGAACAGAATGTATGGGCTTGTCTGTCTGAGCTGGGAAAAACGTATAAGCTCAATGTCAAGGGTCTCCAATTATATGCACAACAGGTACAGAATAATTCCCAGCCATTAGAGCAAAGGCCAATATGGATCTTACAGGCTGCTTTCTGTAAGCCGTTAAGTAGATCAGCTATGATCTCTTACTAAGCAGCATGGTATGTGAAGAACAACAATTTTGCAATTTTCACATTACTAGTGAACTTTTACAGTCTTTTTCATATCTGCGAGTAGGCTAATGCTATGTTACAATTTTTCAAAATTATACATAAGTATGACCATGAGGAGTTTCTATTCACTAGTTTCTTTTAGAAAATGTTAAAGCTGTCACAATTAACTTGTGATATAAGAGGGAGACTGAATACAATGATAATTATTACGCAGAATAATGGAATGGATAAAAGGAACCTTGTACCTCCGGCATCAACAGACGATACCCAATCTCTGTCCTTTTCTCTTTAAACAGCAAGATTAATATAGGCAGGGGCGTAACTTCAACAAGTACAGTGGTTGCAATTGCACCCGAGCCCTGGAGCCTAGGGGGCTCCAAAAGTCCCTTTGGCCTATAGAAAGACTATTGCTGTTAACGATTTGCAATTATTGGGGGCCCTGTTGGAGCTTTCGCATCGGGGCCCATGAGCTTCAAGTTACGCCACTCAACACAGGCTATAGCATTTTTGGGAGAAAGGAGTCATGATGAAGTCATGTGGTCCCACTTGGTCAATCTGTAAAGAGGGACATATTTTTAACATACATTTATTAAATAAGATTATGCAGTGTCAATCTGCGTCTTCTAAGTCCTTCAAGATTTTGTTTAAAAGAAGCATAGACTAGTTAGGCGGGATGTATTACTACAAATGTATAACATATTAGTGTAACATGCCTCTCAATTCATAGAAAAATGTTGGAAATGTACTAGGAGGATCCATGTGTCATTATTAAGCCTGAAGAAGAGACCTGAGCTGTATCGAAAGCTTGCTATTTACTGTCTTCTCGGTTACCCAATAAAAGGTATCAACCCCTGAGGACTCTCGGAGTCTAATATTTTTCTAAAGGCCCCATTACCCGGCATGACATTGTGAACGATATCGCTCAAACGTCACGGGTTTGGAGTCATTTAAATGACATCGTTAGGACATCGTTGCGTGTGATGAAGAGATACGACTATGATAAATCAATGGACCGTTGATCGCAGATTTGTGAACATGTTCTCAAATCAAACGATCCTCGATCAGCCAACCTGCTGCATCATTGTGTGTGACACCGCGATAACTATGTTGTTAACGACTTCCCTTATTCACTTCAGTGAACAAGTATCGTTGGCTGGGTTGTGTGAACGATAGCTGCTCGCCACATCGTTGGTGCATCGTCCACGATATCTAGACATGTGACATCTCACCAACGATGTAAAAAGATGTCCTACCGTGCTCCTTTGAGATCGTTGGTGATATCTTAACGACATTGAAGCATGGTACCTTAAGAGGAGCCAGAAATCGGATAAGTGCCATGGAGGGTCTTGGGTATGAGGAAAGACGAAAGGAATTACAATTATTTAGTCTTGAGAAGAGACAACTAAGGAAGGACATGATTCACTTGTAGAAGTATATGAATGGCTTGTACAAAAATATTGACTCACCGTAGCCGGGTAGTTCGCGTCGCAGGCGTCTGCTTCTCTTGTCACGGAACCGCGCCTGCGGCTGTGAGGCCCGGTGGTCCAGATCAATAGGGGAAATGGCGGAACAGTAGGGGTAGTTTGTCTTTGTGACGCCACCTGCGGGTGTTCTGGTAACTTTACCAGCACTGCTAGGTCTCCGGGGGATGGTAGGCAGCAAGTTGGGACGCTCCCCACAGGATGAGCGGGAGTCCCCGGAGCCGGGAGCTGCGCAAGATGTTGTGAGGCAGCTGCGGTAATGCTGCTGTTAGGCCCAGGAGCCAAACACAGACACGCCAAAGTCTTTTTAGTACCTTTACTGGTGGTTTTCAGGTACGCCAGACCGGGTTCGTGAAGTTTAGCAATCCTGGAGATTCACAGCAAGCAGTTGTGTAGGCTTCCTTCTCTCTATACTTCTGGTGCTAAGGTCGGGTGGATGTGGAATCCATCCGGACCGGGCAGTGTGTTCAATAGAACGGATTTCACCTGGTTGTCAGCACTGAGGGCACTGTAAAAGGGGTGATGATAATTCTACCTTCTTCCCTGGGCTCTCGTTGGTAGGTGCAACAGGTGGAACAGGGGGCTAGACTCCCTGTGAAGTATGCTGGTTCTCTGCAGTGGCTATGTAGCTTCCACAGCTTCGGTTACAGTAACCGGTTGGTAAGGGAAGAGTTAGAATACTTTGGGTTCCTTGAGAGGTGCTTCTCCTTTCCTATTATCCCAATTGCAGGGATTTCCTCACTGGTAGCTAGGCTGACTAGGCCTGGCGTGTGTCTCATAAGCTTGAGACCATCCACAACCTGCAGTTCTTGTAGCGTCTGCACACTCTGGTGTTTCTCCCTCCAAGACTCTATTTATAGGGGGAACTGGCTCAAAGTGGCCAGTGGAGCTCCCCCTAGAGGCTCGGGGTGAAACCAGGTGTTCTAAGGTGTTGTTGTGTTGTTTGGTGTTTTGGTGAGTTTGCTTTGCTGTTACTTACTCCAGTCATGCCCTAAGGATTTCTGTGGTGCCCAACAGGTGCCAGGGTACCACAATATTGTGAAAGGTTTTTTTCATGTAAAGTCTCAGCAAAAAAAAATAGAGCAGTTCTTTCGCCTGGAGAAAAAAAGGTTCCACCTCCATATAACACAGTGACTCTTTACCTTGAAATCTATTAGGCAATGTTTAAACATTGTGTTTTTGTACCGTTTTTGGATGCATTTTTATGCAAATTAAAAGCTACTTTTTACAGTACCAGCAAAAGCTATGAGATTTTAGACGTCTCATTCACACGATGGCTTTCTTTTCTTAGTAACACCCTTCCCCTGCCCTGTAGCTTCGCCTATCCCTCCATTTTACTGTAGCCCTGGTACTGGGACACACCATTCTTTCAGTGTTTTTGCAGCGTTTTTTTCACCATAAAAAAAATGAGAAAGTGCAAAAATGCATTTTTGCTGCTTGTTCGGTGAATTTAACTAACTTTATTAACTGCAATACCATAGTTTCACCACGGCGCACTGACTTCCTGTGAGCACCATGGGTGCCACTATTGTTTTGGTGAGCAGTCGCCAGTGTCCTCAAAACCCACCTCTTGCCCGGTAAAGAGGAGAGTAATTTGGCCCACAGATGTCACTCAGCTACATGGTCCATGCTGGTAACTTTCTTTAAATACTACAGTCAAATCATCCTCTGCTTCTTCTACTACTTTTGCTAGATCTGTTCTGGACTTTGTTTTAAACCATCCCCAAAAAATACATGCTAGATCCTATATTGTGCTGCTGTGGACATAGGGAAAGATTGGATTATTAAATTAATCTGTTTTCCTCTAGCCCATCATCAGCACAAGTCTCCCACCCTAAAATGTTATGTGTTCTGTTATTATGGTGGTGAAGTGTTATTAAACTGGTGATCTCAGGGAGTCTCCCCACCTTTATGCTGGGGTGAGGCACAGGGAAGGGACCTGCAAAATTTATTAAAAGTTCCGCTTTATCCCGCTGGTGCACAGGGTCATTGTAAACCTATATTGTACTGCTGTTGAACAAGGGGAAAACAGATTAACATAAAAATCCAATCATTTTTGTAAGCATCCTTTTTGTACACAGCAGTCAGGTGATGATTTGGTCCTATCACAGAATCTATCTATCTAATCTATCTATCTATCTATCTATCTATCTAAATAAAATAGAAAAAATTAATGAGCAGCGGTCCTTTTCCAGCAATATGCCAGGTGCTTATCAGTCCTTAAGGGGGGTTTACACGTTGCGATATCGGCGTCCAATTTCAATGAATAGTCACGTGGTTCGATCGTTGGACCCGATATCATTCCTGCGTTGTATGGTGTGAACGTCCAATACGATGCAGGAACGATGTCAATGCGATATCGGGGATTGAATGACCGTGCTATTCAATGCTCCGATATTGAAGGGAGATTGGAGTCGGATCGTGCTGTGTAAACGCCCAACTAAGATATGATTTGAAACGTCACCCATTCACTCCCATGTTAAATGTTCGATCCTATGTTGGGGGGCGTAGACATCGCACGGACGTTGTATTCCGATATCGCAGCGTGTAAACCTCCGATGCGATGCGGGAGAAACGTGCACTAAATGCGCGCTCCCGCGCCATTGAGTTGCGATATCGCAACGATATTGAAACGTGTAAACCCACCTTTAGGATGGAAATCAACCATATAGATGCAAAATAAAGGCTGCAGCACTCAGGATTAAATATGATTTTTAGCCTTTAGTGGCCTTTAGGCAATGGAACAGCGACGTTTCGGTCAGCTTGTGACCTTCTTCCAGCAGTCACTTGTGGCAAATGCTGGAGATCTTATATACCCTCCAATAACAATCATCATTATCTAATAATCTTCTACAAAACAGCATATATGTGTTTAAAACGTTTACAATGATATCATGTGTTACATTGTGGGATTATTTACATACACACTCATTAAAACACATTACAATAGTGCTAATCGCTTTACTTACTGTAAACTTGGTTAAGTGGATCATTTGTTACTCAGATGCCTGCATAATTAATTAGATTATTGTGCCAGACGGGCACAGTGTAATCATAACATGTGCAGCCTCCCCTAGGCTGCGCGCCGCCATGATGGCTTGTTTATATCTTAATGCGCATGCGCATAAGAATTAAGTCTCCCTGGATACAGGAAACGCTTCCAGCACCATTATAGGTGTCTCACGCATGCGCACTACGCTCCAGCGTCCAGCGGTGCAACTTTCTATTAGTTCCTCTCCTCCACATATCTATCAATAAGAATAGTGATCAAATATGAACTTAAAAGTGACGAACTATATACTGTGACTCCCTCCTTCAATATGGACTATATAAATAGTGCTTTTACTGTGAATATAAAGATTCACCTTAGATACTATGATTAAAGTGATCATGTGACTATAATGCTTTTAACCCCTTGCCCTATTGTATCCTATATAGGAAAAGCATGAAAAAAAGGTTATATGTTATACATGGATTGCTTTCTTCTATGATAGTAAACACTAGAAGAAATATTTATACATATATACACCATGACTCTCTATTCTTTTATTTTATATATACACTTATGCACATATATATATCCGTCGGGTTCTCAGTTTAAGTGCCTCCCATTTCTGGGTTGTAACACTTCCCTGTCAGTTCGGTGCCTAGGGGGATATCCTCTCCCTTTTGCACCACCTGCTCAAGGAAAAAACAATGAACCCCATATATATGCATTTTTATAACAAATGGTCACCGATGTATAACCATATCCATTGTGCAATCCATTATTATACCAATAAGGCAAAAAGAGAAAAGTCATTTCTTTAATAATATATTTTTTTATTTTGGTTTTATCATATTATAAAGTGCATCTTTTAGTGTTTAAAGGGATCCTGTCACCCCCAAACCACCTCCTAAGCTATTAAAAGCTGTCCCTAGAGCATAGTAACACTTACCCTACACTCCTTTTAGCTCCTAAATGCACCAAGTGAAATTGAAGATAAATGTTATTACAGTACCTCATTAGTGATGATAATGAGTGACTATGGTATTCATAGTCACTCAGCCAGGCTGCCCCTCTTCATACTATCACGCCTCAATAGAAGTGATCTTCATGATACATTCAAATGCGCAATTTGAATGTATCATGAAGATCACGCTTATTGAGGCGTGATAGTATGAAGAGGGGCAGCCTGGCTGAGTGACTATGAATACCATAGTCACTCATTAACATCAGTAATGAGGTACTTTTATAAAGTTTAGATTCAGTTTCACTTGCTGCATTTAGGAGGTAAAAGGAGTGTAGGGTAAGTGTTACTATGCTCTAGGGACAGCTTTTAATAGCTTAGGAGGTGGTTTGGGGGTGACAGGATCCCTTTAAAGCAATGAGGTGCATACATAGTGCTATATTTAAAGCAAAACAATTTCTTTTGGGGGGAGAAACGAACTTATTTTTTCTTTTTTTGTATTGCACTGTGCATCGTCTCCACAATTCATCTATGGGTGTAGATTACGGTAATCTGCAAGCTCCCACTGTGCAAGTGATCCACTCTTCATATTTCCTTCCTATATATAAAGCGAGATAAATATATTGTAAATAAATATCATTATAGTTAATATTAAACTAACATTTCATTAGTGATCATGCATTAAAGTGACTAAAATACACAGTTTTCAGAATGAGACCCATTACTCAAAAAGCTGTATGTAATTTAAAGTCCACATTGAGACCCTCTGGTTTCAAGGTTTGTAACCTATGGGTCCATTCAAGTTCTTTTACTTTTAACAATCCAATTCTATCCCCACCCCTCCTGGGCATTGGTACAGTATCAATTAACCTGAATTTCAAGTCTTTTTCTTTATGATTAGCTTCCGTGAAGTGTTTGAACACGGGTAAATTCATGATCTTTTTACGTATAGTATAACGATGGTGGCTAATCCTTACTTTGATATCGAGGGTTGTTTCTCCTATGTACCATATGTGACAAGGGTACTCAAGGAGGTAGATAACGTAATCTGAGCTACAAGTTAGGAAATGGTTGATTTTATATGCTACGCCTGTTCTTGGATGGCTAAATTTATTACCTTTTATCATGAACGAGCAATTGATGCAACTGACACAAGGATAGCAACCCGTTCTTCTTTCACCTGTTAGTGTGGTTTGTCTTCCAGCTTTCATTGTGCCAATGTCCGACCTGACTAACAAATCTTTCATGTTTTTCCCTAAGGGTGGATTTTTATACTCCTCAATTTGGGGTAAACATTTTTTCAACATTCCCCAGTGTTTTTGGACAATGTTGACTATGCTTTTTGCTTCTTCCCCATATGTCAATATTAAAGGAATCCTCTTTTTCTTTGTATCATCTTTGATGTTCCTACATGTTAATCTCCTTCTCTGTTGTTTCAAAATCGCATCTGGGTACCCTCTTTGTTTAAATTTAGCTATCAACTTGTCTATCTCAAAATTCCTTTCTTCCTCATCACTTACAATTCGGTTCACTCTAATCATTTGACCGAGTGGAATTGCTTTTTTGAGGCTGTTAGGATATCCACTAGTGTAGTGAAGAAGTTTGTTCTTATCAGTGGCCTTGACAAAGAGTGTAGTGTCAATTTGACCCTCTTGTAGTAGTACTTTAACATCAAGAAATTGCATTTCTGTTTGGGAATGTACTTCCGTAAATTTTATTGTGTCATCAATTGTATTCATGTAACTGTAAAAGGACAATAGATCTTTTTCGGTTCCCTTCCATATAATGAAAATATCGTCGACATATCTCCACCACCTCTCCACATGGGAGAAGTGGTGGGATGTGTAGACGAAATTCTCTTCTAGATAGACCATGACCGCCCCTGCATACGAGCATGCCATTCGAGCCCCCATAGTGGTGCCCATCAATTGCAAAAAGAAGTCATCCCCAAACATGAAATAATTCTGTCTAAGGACAACTTCTAGTAGATCTATGATCAATTGTTTGCATGGGTCCGTATAACTGGTGTTTTTCAAAAATTCTGAAATTATTTTAATTCCCATTTCATGTTTTATAGAGGTGTATAGTGATGTCACATCAAAGGATGCCAGTATGCACTCAGTATTCCCCATAAATTTGGTTTGCTTTCACCCACTCAGCGCTGAATAGGTAGATGGGAGCAGAATCACCTTTTACAGATCTTTGCACACTCTTGCAGGAGCATCATACTGTGTGTGGAGTAGAGATCAGCGATGTCCAATTCGAAATGTTCGCCAATTTCAAATTCGGCCTGTTTTGGGTGGTGTTCGAATCATTCGACAAATGCGAACAATTTGCTTCAAATTCGGCAGTTCGAGGATATGTTCGATAACGGTTCGTTCACCAAAAGCATAGAAGTAGGGACCAGTTGTAATTTCAGCCCTTTTGAGGGCTAGGTTAGAGCAGTTACTATTAGTTATTGCCAGGCAGGTGTGTGCCAGTGCTGTGCATGTATTTTTCACAGCACCTGGCCAAATCTTGCTCAGGCAATCCTTTTGGGCAGGTAGTGTAGCACTGCTGTGAAGAAAACTACATCACCTGTCTTCAGTAGCCAATTTTTTACTGCAGCTAGCTCAGTCAATCCTTTTGGGCTAGTAGCAGTGTCTGGTAGTCAGCGGTGTAGCCAGCTGTAAAGTAAGCTACACCGCCTGACTAGACTATCGTAGTATTAGGTCACATGTTTATACGTGCAGCTTATAGCCCAGTTCATAGTACCATTATGGCGCTGGAGTAGTAGTGTCTGTTAGTGGGTAGCCCACTTGTGAACCAAGCTACACCGTCTGTCTATTTCATACTAATTTTTAACTGCATCTAGCCCAGGTAATAGTTTGGGCCTAGTAGCAGTGTCTGTTAGTCAGTGGTGTAGCCCACTTGTGAACCAAGCTACACCGCCTGCCTATTTCATACTAATTTATAACTGCATCTAGCCTAGTAGCACTGTTTGGCCACTCAGCTCTGCTCGATTTCAATCCGAATTTTTTGCCAAGCAGAGTTGCAAATTTGTTCACATACAAAATGAGTGCCAAAAAGCCTGCTGCTGGTGGAAAGGGGAATAGGTGTGGTGGAAATGGAAAAAATGTTTGTGTCCGTGGGGTAGGTGGTAAAGCAACAGTAACATCTGCTGAAGAAAGACCATCTTCCAGCCAAAGTAAGATGTCTACTTCTTTCCGTGGACAATCTGATATGATCCCTTTCTTACCGACACAAGTCACACGACGATCGCTACCAATTCTAGATGAGGCACAAAAAGAGCAGGCGCTTGAATGGATAGCAAACGCTTGAAGTGGGTTCTCCTCCACCTCAACTTCAACATCACAAATACACCAGTCCTCAGAGGTGTCACCCCAATCGCACTTGCCTCCTCACAGCTCCCTAGTCTTCGAGCCGCCTGTCTGAGTATGGGGTAAGACAGATGGTTGAGTATGCAGAGATGTTCACTCATACTATAGCCTGGGAATCAGAGGTCTGCTCCAAAGCTTATGTGAGTCCAGATGAGGAAATGATCTTCACTGATGCCCAGAAGCTTTGTGAGTCAGATCCAGGCCCAGATGAAGAAAGTTCTGAGCAAGCATAATGTAGACCCTTATTCCCAAACTGTAAGTCCTGTTGGTGGAGACAATGAGGAAGATGCTGATGAGACTGAGATACCTGATTGGAACAACAACTTGACTTTTAGGTCAGGGCAGGAAGAGGTTAACTCTGAGGATGACTGGTGTGAGAGCACCCAGGGTGATAATGAGGTTGGAGATCCCACTTACTGTCAACCCACATAAAGCCAGTCGATGAGAGTCAGCAGAGGAGGTGAGGAGGATTCTAGTGATGACGAGGTTAGGTTTGCACTCTCCTGGACAGAGACTGAGTACTGGAAGCACGTCAACAACTGCATCCTCAGCAACAACTCTGCCTCTGAGCAGAAGTTGTGGTGGCTCTTCTTCAGGTCGCATGGGCTTAAGCCTTGCCTAGCCTGGGCCTTTTTTGAGATTGCAAATGATGACCCAACTCAGGATGACACAGGGGTAGAAAAGTCCTTGGGGTGCATGACTTGTTCATCTTGATGAACATTAGTCTGTCTACATTGTCACTGGACACAGCCGCATGCGCTTATCTGTCAGCACACCACCAGCAGCGCTGAAGACACGTTCAGAGAGAACACTGGCTGCGGGGCACGACATGATCTCCAAGGCATGAGAGGCGTGCTCAGGCCATTTTTCCAGATTGGTTGCCCAAAATGAGCAAGGGTCCAGTTCCACAGTCATGGCATCAATGTTCACTTGGAGATACTCCTGTACCATCCTCTCTAGGTGTTGACTATGTCTCAGACTTCTTGTCTCCTCTTGCCTTGCAAAGGATGGTCTAAAAAATTGGTGAAACAATTCCACAAAATTCCTGTTACCACCAGATACTGGAGTTACTGTTACGGTTTGAGTGATGACTCAACAGTCCCACACTTGACAAGTTAGAACTGTGGGATTCACTATGTGCACCACTAGTGTTTTGTGGAAAAGGAGATCTAAAATTCTGTAACAGCTTCTGCTGATACTCCTACATGCGTTAATCCCTTTCTATGGCAGGAATTATTTCACCAAATTTACTCTTGTCCCGGATCTAAGAATGTGTCAGCCAGAAGTTGGCATTACTCAAATCTGACAATCGGGGTAATGTTGCAGTATGCAGCAAGAAGGCACTCATGTGTCTTGGCATCAGGAGGTCAAGTCTTGTATGTGGTGTGCGAGGTAAGAATCATGCTTCTTCCTCTGCCCCCTCCTCCAACCTCGCTAACAGAAATGTGATCAAGGTTTCCCTCATCTATGAGTCTTCCATGCCCATCGCCAGTTCGTCCTCCATTTGTTCTCGGCTCTGCACCCTCACAGTTGGCACTCTGCGCCCTGTAATCCCTCTCCCCACCTCCCAGCTGCCGCTTGGCTGCCACGTTGACTTGAAGATCTGTATCCCTTTGCATCCTCCTCCGTACTTCTCCCCTTGCCACACCTGACTCCTCTGTTAAGTGTGCTCCTCAAGGTAAGAATCATGCTTCCTTCCTCTGCCCTCTCCTCCAACCTCGCACACAAAATGTGATCAAGTTCCCTCATCTTATGAATCTTCCATGCCCATCGCCAGTTCGTCCTCCATTTGTTCCTCAGCTCCTGCACCTTCCTCAACAGTTTGGCCACTACCATGCCCCTCGTTAATCCCTCTCCCCCACCCTCCATGCCTGCCGCCTTGGTCCTGCCAACCGTCTGGACCTTGAAGATCTTGTTATCCCTTCTGCATACAACTCCTCCTGTACTTCCTCTCCCTCCTCTTGTCCCACCACCTGACTCCGAATACTGTTTAAAGTGTGCTCCTCAAGGTAAGAATCATGCTTCCTTCCTCTGCCTCTCCCTCCAACCTCGCACAACAGAAATGTGATCAAGGTCTCCCTCATCTTATGAATCTTCCATGCCCATCGCCAGTTCGTCCTCCATTTGTTCCTCAGCTCCTGCACCTTCCTCAACAGTTTGGCCGCTACCATGCGCCAGCGTTAATCCCTCTCCCCCACCCTCCCATGGCTGCCGCCTTGGTCCTGACAACCGTCTGGACCTTGAAGATCTTGTTATCCCTTCTGTATACGACTCCTCCTGTACTTCCTCTCCCTCCTCTTGTCCCACCACCTGACTCCGAATACTGTTTAAAGTGTGCTCCAGCATGTAAATGACCGAAATAGTCATGCTGATAATGGCATCATCAGCACTAAACATCTTCGTCGCCATTTCAAAACTGTGCAGAAGGGTGCATAGGTCCTTTATCTGAGACCACTCCAGCAGCATGATTTGCCCCACCTCTGGATCTCGTTGGCCCAGGTTATACATCATAACGTATTGCACCAGGGTTCATCGGTGCTGCCACAGTCGCTGTAACATGTGTAGAGTTAAATTTCATCGTGTCGGCACATCGCATTTCAGCCGGTGAACTGGCAGGCTGAACATCTTCTGTAGAAATGCAAGTCGTTGAGCTGCGGGATGCAAACGGCGAAAGTGAGCACACAGCGACATTGCCCTCTGCAGAATCCCATCTAGTCCGCGATAGTGGGCTAAAAATTGCTGGACAACCAGGTTCAAGACGTGAGCCATATAAGGCACGTGTGTCACATTGCCCCGGTGAAAGGCTGCACCCAGCATTGCAGCATTGTCGCACATGGCTTTCCCTGGCTGCAGGTTCAGTGGAGACAACCATTGCTGAAACTCGGTCGCCGGAGCTGACCACAGCTCCTCAACTGTGTGACTCACATTTCCCAGACATTTCAATGTAAACACCGCCTGATGGCATTGAGCCCTGCTGGCAGCATAGTAAGGAGGTGTGCAGGATTCCTTCTGCGCATTTAGAACACGGGTGGCATTACCTGACAGGCTTTGGGTGCAGGTGGAGGACCGAGACGAGGTTGAGGAGGGAGAAGCAGTGGAGGAACTTCTACATACAGAGGATTGACGCACAACTCGTGGGGACGGCTAGACTTGGACAGCAGCCCCTTCTCCTGCTGACACCATAGTTGCCCAGTGCCCAGTCAGTGACATGTAACACCCCTGTCTATGCTTACTTGTCCAAGTGTCTGTGGTGAAATGCACCCTGTCACACACAGAGTTTATCAAGGAAGCGGTGATGTTGTGTGCGACATGCTGGTGTAGTCAGGCACAGCTTTCTTTGAGAAGTAGTGATGACTGGGCATCTGGTAGTGGGGCACTGTGATGGACATCAGGGCCTCAAAAATCCTCTGTGTCCACCAGGCGGAAAGGCAGCATTTCTGTAGCCAACAGCTTGCAGATGGTGAAATTCAATGTCTTAGCTTCCTCATGGCTAGGAGGAAACGGTCTTTTACTTGTAGACATCTGAGGGACCGAGGGCTGGCTGCTGTGCTGAGACGGGGTTGAGGTGCAGGCAGAGATATTATGTTACCCTCATCCAAAGGCAGGTGCTCTCGATGTCTGACAGCGCTCAACACCAGCAGGTGTTTCCACTTCCAAAAGAACTGACGACCTGCCAATCACACTGGCTGTTGCGGGTAAAGAAGTGGAAGGTCTGCGTTCAAAAGCATGCGTGACTGCTGGCCCACAGTCACAGAAGATGAAGAGATCGCGGATGCACTTGTTGGGGTAGACGGTGGAAGCTTGCAACTGTGGGGCAATTGATGCTGACTCACCGTAAGCCCGTGGACTCCGGTTTAGACAGGCTTTAGCTCCTTCCTCCTTGTCACGGGTGGGCCGCGCCTGCCGGTAGTGGGGCCCGGTTGAGTGCAGATCAAAAGTTGAAGACTCTTGTAGGAACAGATTAAAGGGTTAATTTATTGTGACGCCACCTATGAGTAGTTCGGTAATCGTTACCGACGCTGCGGAACCTCCGGGGGATGGATAGCAGCAAGATGGAACGCTCCCCACAGGCTGAGCGGTGATCCCCGGAGGCTGGAGCTGCTTAAGATGTTGTGTGGCAGCTGCGGTTACCTTGTGTGCGGACGGATGCAATCATAAGGACGCACGGACACTGACAGTCTCTGTAACGGGTCTTTACTGTAACCAGCAGGCAGTACATGGTATACAGTTAACGGGTAGCAGACCGGGCGGACTCAGCAGTGATAGGTGTCCCTCAGAGATCCGTAGTGTTCCTCCATTCTAGCTAAGTAGTTGCCATTGTCGCCCAGGAATACCAGGTCGGGTACGGGGAGGCTGCTTCAATCCCTATCCAAGATGTACGTTATGGATGTTCTGGGGAGCCTTGGGTCCCTCGGTGGGTACACCGCTGGTTAGACGACTGGAATTTGGCTGGTGGTGGGGTGCTCCTGTAAAGCTGCTCCTCCACGCTTCTAGTTCGCGTAGCAGAGGTGAACTGCTGCCAGCTTCGGTACCAGTGAACCGGCTGTAAGTTGGGCACGGGGGTATTTTGGAACCCGTGGTTGGTGATGCCCGATCCCGGTTGTTGAGGCCTCAGGTGCTAACACCCGACTGGTGACGGCACAGGGGCTGCACAGCGGTGCAAGCCCCCGCTCCTACTCCAAGTTCAAATCTGTGTCTGGTCTAGACTAGACTCCTTTAGACTCACTAACTAAGTGTCAGTACTTCTCCTACACTACCCTTACACTCCGCCCACCAGGACCTTGGATTGGCCCTCTACATTAAGTGATGCATGTAGGGTTTGGATCTCTAAGTTAACCAGATGACTGCTGGGTCGGAGAATATTGTGGCTGCATTTATGGCTGCAATACCCTCCTGTGACGCACTCGTTGCGGGACGCCACAATGCCACTTAAGTAGTGTCTGTGCCCAAATTTTGGGAAAAAAATGGAGACTCTTGTTGACCCATTGCTGTGTTTTACATGATTTTCGAAGGGCATGAGATGCCTATTTCTGTGTCTCCTCCTCCTTTTACTCGTCCAGCTCTTTTCTTTTCGCATTTATATATGTACTTGTCACTTTTCATGTGTTTGTTGTGTCTTCTGAGTAGTTTGTCACTTTTTGGACACCTTAGAAGGTGTTTTGCTATGTGTTTTTCTATGTGTTTGTGATTGCCTTGCCTGCCGTTGTTTTCAATGGTGTTCGACGAACATTCGACGAACACACCCCCAATTTGACAAATCGAATTCGAACACTAGGGTGGTGGTTCATCTCTAGTGTGGAGGCGTTTTTAATCATACCCTGTAAGGTAATTAAAGGGGTACCATAGTTGGTAAGAACACTAAGGGACTTCAATAAGGGCAAAATTACTATGTACTGTAAGTGTGACAATTCATACCTCTCTCCCTCTCTTGAAAAGTTGGGTGATATGCCATTATGGGTCTACGCCTATGTCCCTTGACCCCACTTACTTTACAAAATATTTTTTTGTGGTAATAGGTATCCCAATTAGGACTTTTGCTATGGGATCTCAGAATTTCTATGTATACCGTTGTTGCAGACTTTCCTTTTCAGTCCCCAAAACACCTACAATCCTCAGTACCCTTCCTACATGACATGTATGCTGCCAAAAATCTAAATGAGCTACCTGATCTAATGTGACTTGCCCATTTCAACTTCTATTGAACAATATTGTTGCTAAATAGCCAAATAATGTGACCTTAGCACTTAGTCCCAATTCATAATAAGATGCTTTTTGGGTGACTTTCTTTGCGTTCTGGCACGGGCAAGTATTGTAAACATATAATTGAAGATCTAGATAATTATTATAATTTAAAAGAAAGGAATAATCAGGCAAACCATCTTATAAATGCCTTAGACTTTTAGAAATTACATTTGAGGTCAGCAAAAGGTCTTTGAAGATGTATTATGTTACCTGTAATGGAGTTACGGGCAACAGGATTTTTGTAACATGTAATCACAGAAATAACGTGATTGTTTTGCTTTAACGAAATTCCAAATGTTTTCTTAGGGCAAAGAAAAACATTTTAGGAGACAAAGTCTTAAACATTTGTTAAAATTTTGCAATTTAATCAGAGTCTTACTGCCCAGTCCCACCCAAAAGTTTCCTTGGGATTCTGCAGACTATTTACTGTGTGTGGCTGTGAACGTGCCATAAAACAATATAATCAAAAGGCTCAAGCTTTCCAATTGTCTGTTATAAAAAATGAAAGGACCGAAAAATAGTTGTGCTATCAGACAAACTAAAGGATTTCAACAGCTATAGATAGTTAATCGCACACTCAAGGACTGCATTATGTAAAATGGACACAGGAGACATAGCGTGTTTTCATTTCATTCAAGAGCAAGGGTGGGCCTCCAGATCTACTTACTGCTTCATTTTATCATGACCTCAGCTGGTAAATGTTCTCAGCAAGGAGAATGGTGAAGAGAAATTAACCAAGAAGTACATACTTAGACTACCCAAGACTTTCACATGCAATGGCTTTTTGGCAGAAATTTCTGTCTGTCATTAAAATGAAGCTTGCAGAAAAAAAATCCCATTGACACAATTGCCGAAGTGCAAAGTAGATACCAGACTACACAAATGACTTGGCGCTAGCTAGACTTGAGTACAGAATCACCAAACACTCAACTGTTCATCTATGGCTAGGGTCACACTTAAATATAGAATTGCAGATCTGGATGCGGTGAACGCAATTGGCTTCAGACAACCAGCAATCCGGGAACTGGATTGCTGAAGCCGTAATCCGGTAACCGGATTGCTCAGGATGTGTAATCCTGAGCAATCCGGTTACCGGATAGTTTGCTCATCCCTGCTGCCGCAAAAAAAGTCAACACAATGGCGGTTCCGTGCTTGGATCAATAGAACCATTGATCTCACCATCCATTGCTATAGGCGCTTACCTACCCTCCTGGGCATGTTACGAACAACACTTGATGATATCTTGTTCTTTGGGGGATGATAGAATCTGCGGGGAAGTGACTGTACAGCCATCCACATGTGAGGTCATGTTTGAGGCTCCCCTCAAACAAAACATTGAATAGGGAGTATGATAGGGAATTTTATAATAAAGCAAATTACAAAAGTGGTTAGGGCTTAAAATAGATAGTTATAGAAGGCTCTCTCTGCTCACTCTTATAGATAGTTATAGAAGGCTATCTGCTCACTCTTTAAGGCTGGAATCACACTGTCCGTATGATATGCGACTAAGTCGGTCGTGTCACGGATGATTAACTTGCAATGGCCTCCCCGTCTCTGGACTGGAGTGTCAGCTGCTTGTCTTTTTAAGCAGCTCCTCACTCCCGTCCTGACAGGGGGGTAGCCAATCCAAGTTAATCATCCGAGACACGTCCGACTTAGTCGCATCGCATATCACACGGACAGTGTGATTCCACCCTAAGGCTAAGTTCACATTAATAAAGTGCTCTCAGGTTTTCTGTCAGAATCCTTTAAAGCAGTCACAAAAGGTACCAAATTGGCTCAATCATATAAGCAGGCGCGTAACGATAGGGGTCGCAGAGGTTGTGACTGCGACGAGGCACGTAATCAGAGAGCGGGAAAGAGAGACATGTATGTTGTGGGGAGCGATCACCAAAATGCGAAGTATATATGTGTAGCCCACTGGGACAGGATACTCGGTACCAAACTGGGGGTATGACAGGGGTATCACGGCAGTCCTTGGTCCGGACCGTGTCCCGAGCCCACAAGTAAAAGGAATATTTACAGGGGAGTTTGTCATGATGCCACCCACGGATTGTGGTCAGTAAGGGCACCACGGCTTGTTCTTTCACTACTCTTCTGTGTGAGTTGTATGACAGCAACTCTGTCCCTTCGTGTGACTTCTCCTTACATGTATGGGCAGTAAGTCTGGGTCCTCTAAAGTGTTGCTGAGCCTCCAACCCTTGTAGTAGGAATACTGATCTGGAATCCGTGTTCCCCGCCGGTTTGTCTGGGGAGCTGGCATGTAGCTTCAGTCCCCCTCAGAGCCGACACTCTGGTACCAGCTTAGCTTAAGTGTCCCTATCTTGCAAGGGATCACTGGCTCTTTCCTACCCGTGTGGTTTTCCAGGTACTTCCAGGGAAACCTTTCCCTCCTGCAACTAGTCAACGCTGCCGTACTCCTCGGACCCGATGGTATCGGTCCGGCTTCTGTCCTCACTCCTCCATGGGCTACAGGCTATGGACGAGCTTTCTCTACATGGATCTGTGTCTCTTTGGATTCTGCGTCTCCAGGGAGCCCTATCCCTCTGGGAAGTGTCAGTCTGTCTGCTTGGTCTTTACCTCTCGGCACCAACTGGCCTACTGCCTAACTCCTCCCTGTTTCCCCCTTTTGTACTGGTCTGCCACCTGACCTACCTTCCACCCACTTTCCTCTAAACCCTACCACCCCTTGCCCGCCTAGAGTCCTGGGCTCCGGGTTGGGTGTTGTGCTCCTGTGGGTGTGTGTGCTGTGAGGGTGTTTGTTGCACAAACTGTCTCCTATCTGCCTGGCTGCAGTTCTGTATGTGGCCACCCTGTTCGCAGGGGCACCACATATATACAATTATCTTTATTTTGTAAAACGACCACACCGTACAGGACAATAAACAATAAAAACATTTAAAAAGGCTAACAGCCTAAATCAAAAAAATCCCCGCTGGATGTTAAAGCCACTCGAAATAGAGAGACCCGTTATCTGGGCTGTGACACTATATGCATACATGCAATGGTTCAAGAGAATATTTAGCCACAGAGGAATCTACTGTACCCAAAATATCACCAGTGCACCAAACAGGAGTATATGCAGTCATTCATAACAAGAAGGGAATGCTTAATCATACAAGATTGATTTGTTGTATAAAGTCATCAAGCTCCTTTTTATCATACAAATAATTGCCCAGTTCCTGCACAATGTGATTTACCATATGAAGCCAAAGTGGAGGGGAAATGCTGCCCATGAAAAAGAAGACAATGCTGTCCACAATCAATCAGTACACAGTCTAAAAAAGACAAGTCATGTGCTATGAAAGCAGTTCATAGACATATCAGGGCAGATTTAACCACAGATGGTATGTAAAAATATCACCAGGATTTAGTGGGATTAGGGAGTAGCAGCAGGGGGAACACCTATAGACCCCATGCATATTGTGGGGCGCTGCGGCTGCTCCACTGTCCCCTGACTTGCAAGTGTGGCACCCCATGGGTTAATGTGCCACAATAACATCACATGGGTTCTCTCCCCCACTACACAACTGACAAACACTACCACCTCTGGGCAATAGGGGGAGCACCACCTGCTCCCTTATATACTCTTGCCCATGAGGAAGAGCTCAGACCGTACAGCATGGTGTAGTGCTGTGAAGAGCTCACTGAGGACAGAGTTAGCTCAGTGCAGACCTAGCAAGGGTCAGAGGAACAAGGAGAACGAAAGACAGAGGAACACGTCTGGGAGCTCGAGTGACACCATCACTTGCCCCAGAAGTACGCACAGAGACAGACACCGGATCCGGTATTGTGTCTGGCACCCACAGCACAGTGAATCCAGGAACAGCGGGATCTCTAGATGCCCCCTAGTACCAGAGCGAAGCAACACGGAGGGGTCAGCACAGCATAGAGGACTCAAGTTGCCTAGCCAAGTGGTGCCAGCAGCATACAGGGAGACGTGAGGTGGCGTCCTGGCTGGACACAGATAAGGACACTGTAGAACATCTAGCAGCCAGACTGAAAGCAACTTTTGAATCTGCTGTTGATGCCCGGGCTAAGATGAGGTTCTTTGCATGCCACCAGAAACCTAAACAGAGTGCCAGAGACTTTGCCTTGAACCTGCAGGAAGCACTCAAAGCCCTTAAGCTGGCAGAACCTGCTTTAGCCCCGGGAGCTGATAAAATGCTATTTGACCAATTTATTGAGGGCCTCCATTCCCCTTCCCATCGAGGACAGTTAAGCATGGTACTGCTGCAGAACCCTGACATGACATTTACTGAGCTGAAAGATAGAGCTATCCGTCTGCAGCAGCTGGAAGAGCCAAGGGAATTAACATCTGTGCTTGACACTGCAGCAGCACCTCAGCAGGCGGCAGCGCCAGCGACATCTGCTATGTCAACGACTGCTGCTGAGGCTGGGGAATATATCTCAAATGCAGCCATCAACCAAAAGCTAGATGCCCTGACAGACACCGTGATCTCCATGGCCAAGGTCATCAAGGAACTGCGAGAGTCAAAACCTGCACCCAAGATCGAGTTGGCGACCAGCAGAGAGGATGTTCCGTGGATGAGGCCCAGAAGATACCCAGCAGCAAGAGGACGCCCCAGCGATCGCTACCAACCAGATGGACAGCCTATTTGCCGTCGTTGCCAGAAATCAGGCCATTTTGCTCGAGAGTGTCCTTTAAACGACGATACCCTGGGCAGGCGGGCCGCTCCCCAGGAATTAACGATCAAGGCCCCTCAGCCTGGTATGACAAATTCGTGGGAGGAAAGCCGGTGATCCCTATTGTGCTGGATGGCATCCCCTTTAGTGCCTTGTTGGATACCGGATCCCAAATAACATCCATCCCACATGTTCTATATAAAAGGTACTGGGCTGATTCAGACATTACTAATGCGCCAGATGACTTTAATTTTGATATATGGGCTGGTAATGGATTGATAATACCAAAGGTTGGATTTAGAGAGATGAATATTCAGGTTGGGAAGGTAGAATTGCAGAAACAGGGTATTATAATCGTAGATGTCGACCGGCGAGGCCGTGAACCCGTGATGGTGGTAGGAATGAATGTTATTGAGAAATGTTTTTCCGAAGTGTTAAGTGTTTTACAGCAAATCGCCAAGACTGCCGGAACTGGACAACAGAGGCTTCTGCACAAAGAGATCAAAGCCCTGATGTTGAAGCAGCAGGTAGAAATCTCCGGAGGTGAGATCGGCAGTGTAAGAGTAAGTGACCCAACACCCATCGTAATTCCTCCCAAAACTGAAATGTTGGTGTGGTGCAGAGCCGCAATAGGCATTAAAGGGCAAGATTATCAGGCCCTGGTAGAACCCGTGTACTCAGACAGTAGACCGACCATACTCACTGCTAGAGGAGTGGTTGACGTACACAGGGGGAGAGTGCCCTTACGCCTGTTGCACTGCGGAGAAGATGAGGTCACATTACCAAAGTATGCTACCATGGCTAAGCTGTACACGGTTGATAACAACAACATCACCGTCGCTGAGCCCTTGAACCCGTCATGCCAGGCGGATGACAATGGCTCAGAGGAGAAGCTGGAGGATTGGTGCCAAAAGTTGCATGTAGGTACCGGTTCTACACCTCCCCGTCACAAGCATGGAGTATACCGGGTAGTGAAAGAATATGAGCAGATATTCAGCAAACACCCGTTAGACTTTGGGCAGATCAAAGGGATAGAGCACACTATACCCACAGGTAACCATCAACCTATAAAAGAGAGGTATAGACCCTTACCACCAGCTCACTACCAAACCACCAAAGACATGCTCAGAGAAATGAAATCTGCAGGGGTAATAAGAGACAGTTGTAGCCCTTGGGCAGCACCTCTAGTGTTAGTTAAAAAGAAGGATGGGACCATGAGAATGTGCGTAGATTACCGGAAGATTAATCGCATCACACATAAGGACGCATACCCATTACCTAGGATTGAGGAGTCATTAGCTGCATTAAAATCTGCTAACTACTTTTCCACCCTTGATCTGACTAGTGGGTACTGGCAGGTTCCTGTGGCCGAGGCCGACAAGGAGAAGACAGCGTTTACTACGCCGATGGGCCTCTGTGAGTTCAATTGTATGCCGTTCGGACTCTGCAACACACCCAGGACCTTCCAACGTCTGATGGAGAGCTGCCTAGGACACAAGAACTTTGAAACTGTCCTCCTGTACCTAGATGACGTCATAGTATATTCGAAGACGTACGAGCAACATCTACAAGACCTGGCGGAAGTGTTCGAAGCTTTATCGAAATATGGCATGAAAATCAAGCCATCCAAGTGTCACCTTCTCAAACCAAAGGTACAGTACCTGGGACATGTCGTGGGTTCAGAGGGAGTAGCACCGGATCCTGATAAAGTCACAGCAATAAGGGATTGGCCAAGACCTACGAATGTAAAAGAAGTGAGGCAATTCCTGGGCCTGGTAGGCTATTATAGAAGATTTATCCGAGGGTTCACTAAGCTAGCAGCTCTTCTGCAGGACATTCTGGTAGGACGATCGAAGAAGACTTCAAACTGTAATTCCCTGGCATGGTGGGATGAGGAAAGAGAAGATTCCTTCAATAAGCTAAAAAGTGCGCTGACGGGAGAAGAGATCCTGGCATACCCTGATTACCATCAACCATTCATTCTTTACATGGATGCCAGCAACGTGGGACTGGGAGCAGTATTGCCGCAGAAGCAAGGAGGCAAAGAAAGAGTTATTGCCTTTGCAAGCAGGAAGCTCCAGCCTACAGAACGAAATCCCGAGAACTACAGCTCCTTCAAGTTAGAGCTACTGGCAGTAGTTTGGGCTGTAACCGAACGCTTTAAGCATTACTTGGCAGATGCAGAATTCACCATCTACACGGATAACAACCCGTTGACTCACCTGGACACAGCGAAATTGGGTGCTCTGGAGCAGCGATGGATAGCCCGGCTATCTAACTACAACTTTGTCATCAAATATTGGGCAGGCCGCAAGAATGGGAACGCAGATGCCTTATCCCGGATGCCACACCTGAAAGACGTGGAAGAGGAACCGGAAGAGTTGGAAGAGATTGAACTACCGGCCTTTCATCGTTCAAAGGTACAAGACTATCAGCCTGGCGCCTACCAAAGAAAACAAGAAATAAATCTTAACCCGTTAAGACACTACGAATGGGCCGAAGCTCAAGATAATGACCCGGCCGTGAAACTAGTGAAAGACCTGCTTACGCAACAACATGCACACCCTGATCAGAAAGCCCCAGCTGAAGCTATACAGCTATGGAAGGAGAGAGGCAAGTTGTTCCTGCATCAAGGGAAACTCTGTAGAACGCATACTAATCCCAAGACGCATGAACTGGTCTGGCAGATTGTCGTGCCCAAGCGAGCCACTCCAATGGTCTTAGAAGCTTATCATGACAACGCAGGTCATTTCGGATGGAAGAAGTTAGAAGCAATCCTGAGAGACAGATTCTATTGGGTTGGCATGAGAAGATCCATTGAACTATGGTGCAGCAGATGTGCCGCATGCAACCTCAGAAGGAAGGATCTACAGAAAGCTCCACTTCAGCCAATAGTAACCAAGCAGACACTTGAGCTAGTCACCTTAGATCACGTTAAGTTGTCACCAAGCCGGTCAGGCTATGTCTATGCCTTAACCATCGTGGACCATTACTCACGCTTCTTAGTGGTGATACCCGTCAAAGAATTGACAGCAAAGACGGCAGCAAAAGCATTCCAGACGCATTTCTTTAGACCACATGGTTACCCAGAACAAGTCCTTGCAGACCAAGGTCCAGCTTTTGAATCAGAACTATTCAAGGAATTCTGCAATATGTACGGTTGTAAGAAGATTCACACAACAACGTATCATCCCCAAACAAATGGTCTATGCGAGAAAATGAATCATATCGTAATCGAACTGTTAAAGACCTTACCAGAATCAGAAAGAAACCAGTGGCCCGATAAATTACCTGATTTGGTAGACTTATACAACCATGTCCCTGTGAGTTCTACAAACTGCACTCCAGCTTATCTTATGCGTGCAAGACCCGGTAAATTACCAATTGATCTAGAAATGGGAATTGAAAAACCAGATACAGAAGTAGAAGAAACAGATTGGGATATCAAACGTCAGAAACAGTATCACCAAGTGCAAGAATGTGTAGAGAGAAACCTACAACAAGCAAGAGCAAGACAAGAGAAGACCTTTAACAGACATGCTCAAGCGATGCCATTACAAGAAGGTGATCAAGTTCTCAAGAGAAAGAGACGTACAAACAAACTGGATAATCAGTGGGAAACCATCCCATACACAGTCCTACCATCTAACCAAGACAATGTTAAAACCTATGTGATAAGCAAAGATGAAGGGAGAACTTCACAAGTCGTATCTCGTGATCAACTCAAATTGTGTCCTGAAACCCTGAAGACACCTGAAGTCATAGAACCCGTACAGGTCCAACCTATTCAAGAGAAAGAAAAAGAAGAAGTATTCCACACGGTACTAGGAGATTTTCCTAAAACATGGCCAAATTACCATGGAGCAGTTGTCGTACCAATGATTGCATTCCCTTCAATGATGGACCCAAAACCAGAACCTGTGTTACCAGAACCTGTGTTACCAGAACCCGTGTTACCTGAAGAAGACCCCAGACTTGAAGAACTGGAAGTAGAATCCGAAGAGGAAGAAAAAATTCCTGGTCCCAGTGAACTTGCCAGTCCTGCAGTCAGACCTCCATCTGCCATAGTACCAAGCACAACATGTAGGTCCATATCCACTAATACTAGTAGCCCACCTGCAAGCGGTATACCTGTTTTACGCAGATCAGAGTGTAGTACCCGAGGGCAGCTACCAGCTAGGTACACAGAATAAGATGCAGTATTAAATGTGTAATGTAAATATGTTTGTTTAAAAGTAAAGTAAATTGAGCCTAGTAGACTGTGTCCAAGAGGGTGGAGGAACTGGATTGACCCCCAAGTACATTAAGTTAGGGAAAGAAAGTGCCTGGGGGTGGTGTAGCGAATTCAGGCCTCCTAAGCAGAAACGCCCATGGACAAATGTATATAGTTATTGCAACGTTAAAAAAAGCCCAGTACCTACAGAGACTATCCTGTAAGAACTTTGAACTTTTCTTATTTACTTATGGACCATATATACCACGGACTGGTTGTGGTAAGAACTCTTTTGCATATATTCATCAGCCCGGAGGCAATAGACTAAACCTCCGGAAAGACTGCTTTTTGACTTTCGAACTCCTTTTCATATTTTAGTGATTTTTGTATTTTTTCATTTTTAAGTTTATGTCAATATAAAGTGTGTTTAATTGTTGTTTACTTGTTTTTCTACAGTCCCGGAGTACTGTATTTAACTAAGGGGGAATGTGGCACCCCATGGGTTAATGTGCCACATAACATCACATGGGTTCTCTCCCCCACTACACACTGACAAACACTACCACCTCTGGGCAATAGGGGGAGCACCACCTGCTCCCTTATATACTCTTGCCCATGAGGAAGAGCTCAGACCGTACAGCACGGTGTAGTGCTGTGAAGAGCTCACTGAGGACAGAGTTAGCTCAGTGCAGACCTAGCAAGGGTCAGAGAAACAAGGAGAACGAAAGACAGAGGAACACGTCTGGGAGCTCGAGTGACACCATCACTTGCCCCAGAAGTACGCACAGAGACGGACACCGGATCCGGTACTGTGACTGGCACACACAGCACAGTGAATCCAGGAACAGCGGGATCTCTAGATGCCCCCTAGTACCAGAGCGAAGCAACACGGAGGGGTCAGCACAGCATAGAGGACTCAAGTTGCCTAGCCAAGTGGTACCAGCAGCATACAGGGAGACGTGAGGAATCCCAGCAGCTCAGCTAATAGCAGCAGCCAGGACACACACACGGAGTGCAGCATAAGGACGCTGACGACCCCGGGCAGGGTTGGGAGAGAGCTTAGCCCCATTACAGACTCCGTGGAATATAGCATGCAACAACATCTGCAGTAAAGCTTTGGAAAACAGCTTTGGAGTCTGTGTATTGATTGCGACCTTTGCTCCAGATTCAGCACAGAGAGCTTCCCTACAGATCCAGCCTGTCAGCTCTGCAGCATCGGGAGAAGAAGGAAAGTGCACCAGTGTCAACCAAACGTGAGTGTGTGTCCTCCAACCCTTCTCCACCATCTATAACCCCAATAGACTTTAAACCCTTACTGCCCCGGGGGATACAGTTCCCCCCACTGGAACTATACCATCTTCGCTGCCCTCACATCACCCCCCGGAGGTTCTGCAGCAGCGGCGGCCCCCATTACTGGCCGCACCAAGTGGGTGGCGTCACCCGTGACAATCCCCTTGTAAATAATTCCCCCTTTTATTGTGAGGGCCCAGGGACACGGTCCGGACCAAGCCACCCGTGACATCCCCAGTACCGTCCGGTCCGGCACCGAGTACCCTAGTCCCGCCTGGGGCTCCACAAGCCCGGAAAGGGTTAACAGGTAGCCGAATGGTAACACCTCCTATGGCTCCCCGGCTCCCAATCCCGGCTGTTTTACCTTCCCCTTTTCTGTGCAGGGCCTGCCCCTGGTGTATAAGAGGCCGGTCCGGCAGCCATTTTACCTCTCCCCATGTCTAGAACCCGGAGCAGGTGATCGGCTGCCGGATCAGGATGGACCCGATGTCATCTGCGGTGAGAGAGAGGATTGCCCGTGAAGGAGCCGCATGGATCGCCGACTTGCTAGGTGAATCCAGCGGCTCCTCTGCGAGCAATGCGGCCGTGCTGCTGGGTGGGCGCAGGTCTTCTAGGCTTTCCCACCCACCTCAGCGCCTGAGCTCTGACATCAATCAGGCTCGGAGCATGCGCAGAGCCTCTGCACGTGCTCCAAGCAGGGTTCCACCCCCTGAGTCCCGCTCACTACCAGCGGTAGCTTCACTCTGGCACCCCGGTCCGGATCAACAGGTGCCTGCTGTCCCAAACTCTTCGGGCTGCATGCTGTCTGGGTCTGTGGGCCCCCTATTTACGACCCCCATCATCTCAGGGCTATTTCAGGGAGCAGAGGCACAGCACGTTTAGCCGGACATGGGAGGCACAGTTAGTGCAGCACCCCCTTCACCTGGGTCATGTGCGGTAAGGCCCCAGGGGTTGTTAGTCTCAGTTCAAGGGGACGCTATGGGGGTAATAACTCAGCCAAAAGGCCTGTCTGGGCAATTTCTAACCCCTCCATTGTCCCAACAGGTCCCTACTTTAGAGGCTGCAGAGCTGCTGAACGCCCTGCTGGCAGCAAGTAACCGGGAGTCGCTCATGTTAATCCTGCAGGGCCAGCCCCCGCTGGCGCCAGTGGACACAGGCCTAACTCAGAGGGCACAGTCGGATCGGGGCTACGATGGGACACCAGTATTGCCGGGACCCGGGGCCCGGGATCACCAGAGCAGACATGGCAGTTGAGCTTTATGGTCTCGATCGCCTTCACGCAATAGGGAGCGTAGTTATCACAGGTGTAGGAGCAGGATTTCTCGTAGATCCAGGTGCAGACACCACTCCAGGTCCGACAGGAGCTGTAGCCGGTCTAGATCACCTAAGAGGGGAAGGAGGTCGCGTTTGCTGCGTAGTTTTTCAAGTTTTTCATCAGGTGTTCCCAGAGTGATCATCGCCACGGCCAGAGTCATAGCTGCACTTCAGTGGTGCTTCCCGAGCGCAGGAATGCCGACGTCATCGCCAACCATCCATCCCGCAACCACAACCAGTTGGAACGGTCGTCCCACCTGCGCTGGCTACCGGTGGTGAGTATACATGTATCGGGGCATCGGGGCATGGGATGGGGTGGGACAACAGGTGGGTGATGTGTTGAAGAACATTTTAGCTGGAAAAATTTTGAATAACCTGAAAGTTCTAAAGCTGATTGGGCAACAAGAATCGGTGAGGCCTGACCTTCACAAGAATACTTTCTTTCGCGGGGTGCCCCCTTTGGGTTCCCATTTAGACCCTGATACTGCCCAAAAGATATGGGCAAATGATTATGTGGACATTTGGTCCTTGGTGTCGACGGAGCAGAGTACGGTAGATAAGGGGCACAGGCTCATTGACAGGCCCTACGAACAGAAGCCCAAAGTAGCAAAAACAATGAAAAAATTGCTCCAAGCATTTTGTGTTCTTGACAGCGTCATGGGGCAAAAACACCCTGAACGATGCTCCGAATTATTTATGTACATTGACACGATTTATAATTCATGCAAATCGCATGGCGGCACGGCTTGGTGCAAGTACAATGAGGATTTCCGCCACCGGCTAACGATTAACCCCCAATTGGGTTGGGGAGTACAGGCTACCAACTCCTGGCTTCGGCTAATGATGTTGCAAAAAGCCACGCAGCCCTTTCCAGGGCAGGCCCCCTCTGCAGGCTCCTCCCTCAGGGCGGTTGCCGTATGTAGGCCAGGTTGCTGCTGGCTATTTAACAAGGGGCACTGCCTTTTCCAGGCTTCATGTAAATACAAACATGAATGTTCTGTCTGTGGCAGAGCACATATCGCCCCTAAATGCCCCAAACAGTAGTCTAAACCCTGATCAGGTGAGGGCGGCCGCGATGGAGCCATGGCTAAAGCAGTATCCCAATAAGGAGGCCGCAGCCACCTTGCGGGAAGGTTTTTCGGTCGGGTTTTTCATACCGTTTACGTTTTCTAGGTCCGGCACGTTTGCGGAAAATTTTAAATCGGCTAAAGATTTACCTCAGGAGCTGGCTCAGAAGCTCGCCAAAGAAACCTCCTTGGGCAGGATGCGAGACCCCTTTGCTTCCCCCCCTTTTTATAACTTACGGGTATCTCCATTAGGTGTTGTTCCAAAGAGGGAACCGGGCGAGTTCCGGTTGATACATCACCTTTCGTACCCGGCTGGGTCGTCTGTGAATGATGGCATCCCTCTCGAGAATTCATCCATTTCTTATGTGTCTTTTGACCGGGCATTTTCCCCGGTTTGCGATACGGCCCAGGGGCCAAATTGGCTAAATCCAACGTGGCATCTGCTTTCCGACTGCTGCCCATTCATCCTGACTGCCATCATTTATTAAGTTGAAGTGGGTCACTATTATGACATCTGTTTGCCAATGGGGTGCTCCATATCTTGTCAGTTTTTCGAACATTTTAGCTCATTCCTTGAATGGGCAACATAGCAAAAGTCGGGCGTTCGGTAAATGACGCATTACTTGGACGACTTCTTATTTGTGGGCTTGGCGTCATCTGATGCCAGCCACCTTGCCCTTAATTCTTTTTAAGAATTGTGTGCTGATTTTGGCGTGCCACTGTCTGCTGAGAAGACGGCCGGCCCGGTCACCCTTATTTCTTTTTTGGGCATACAAAATGATTCCGTAGCAATGGGTTTCAGACTCCCGGCGGATAAGATCACGAAAATGACCCTGTTAATCGACGACTTTTACGCCACGAGCAAGGTTACCCTAGCACAGATGCAATCCCTGCTTGGAATGCTAGCTTTTGCGTGCAGAGTCATGCCGATGGGCCGGATCTTTTCTTGTCGCCTGTGTTTGGTAACTAGAGGTATCAAGGTGGCCTACCATAGGATTCATCTGACACGTCAGTTGAAGGACGATCTGGCAGTTTGGAAAACCTTTTTGGCTGATTATAATGGCCATACTTGATTCCAGACAGCTGAAGTGTCGAGCTCCGACATCTCCCTGTTCTCCGACGCAGCAGGATCCTCTGGATTCGGGGTTATCTTTGGTACGCATTGGTGCGCTGCTAACTGGCCTGCAGAATGGCACACGAATGGGTGGTCAAAAAACTTGACTCTTTTAGAATTATTCTCGATAATAATGGCAATCTCCGCCTGGCCGGATTCTTTCAGGAACCAGAGGCTTCGATTCTAGACTGACAATTTTAGCGTAGTGCACTAGGGATGTTCTGGGTCTACATAATGAAATTGCTGATGCCTTGTCAAGCTCTCAATTTCAGAAGTTCAGGGAGTTGCTCCCATCGGCGGACACAGAGGTTCGGTCTTTCCAGATTCAGTATGGAAGATCCCAGCGGACTTATTTAACAGTGCCAATACTTTTGTCCACTCCTTTTTTTATGTTTGGTGTGGAATTATATCCAATTTGGCTTTGGGACAATTCTTTTTGTGTTTTTCATTGAAGACAAATTAAATGAAGATTATAATACCAAAGAATTTGTGATTGCAATAATTTTCAGGAAGAAACTGAGTATTTACCAAAAACAGAGTAATGATCGTAGATAAGACCATCACAGAACCACACCAACTCTACAATAATAGCAAATATTACAAATTTTATTAATGAATAAATAACAAAGACATGAAAACGTAGGATAGTACAATATAAACATCCATTTGGAGAGCATACACAGTTGTTAGACCCCTCAGATAGGGGAGAGAAGACTAATTCGTGTGGGAAACACATACGAACCTCCTTATTACAGAAAATTCTGAGGTAGCTCCTGACGGAGTCATTTTCTTGACGAAACGATCGTCGAGGTTTAGTCGTGTGGGCTCCATATCGGTCTCCATCAAAGGATCTACACCATGGCACAGGGTAAATCAAATGTTATATATGTCTAGCACAGTTATTCTACCATTATAGGACTGACCGGACATTTGTCTTAGTCTGCCTTAATGGGCTGTAATTGATTTTCCAGAATTTCCATGTGTTATTTCTTTTGTATGCTATATAGCAATAATATTATTTATACAGAATAGGTTTAATTTCTACCTGACTCCTTAAATATCTTCTGGATCAGGAATTGTTGGTCCAATATTCTGTAGCAGTTACTTCAGAATTTTCTGTAATAAGGAGGTTCGTATGTGTTTCCCACACGAATTAGTCTTCTCTCCCCTATCTGAGGGGTCTAACAACTGTATCACGAATTAATTTTCTGTGTGTTTATATTGTACTATCCTACGTTTTCATGTCTTTGTTATTTATTCATTAATAAAATTTGTAATATTTGCTATTATTGTAGAGTTGGTGTGGTTCTGTGATGGTCTTATCTACGATCATTACTCTGTTTTTGGTAAATTAATCTTGGGTTGCCAGCTCTTTGGTAAAATAAGAGGTATTTCATCTGTAGGTTACAGTGCCTACAAGTAGTATTCAACCCCCCGCAGATTTAGGTGGTTTGATAAGATGCATATAAGTTAGAGCCTTCAAACTGCAAACGAGAGTAGGATTTATTAACAGAAGCATAAATCTTACAAACCAAAAAGTTAAAAATATTATTCAACCCCTAGGTTTAATATTTTGTGGAATAACCCTTGTTTGCAATTACAGCTAATAATCGTCTTTTATAAGACCTGATCAGGCCGGCACAGGTCTCTGGAGTTATCTTGGCCCACTCCTCCATGCAGATCTTCTCCAAGTTATCTAGGTTCTTTGGGTGTCTCATGTGAACTTTAATCTTGAGCTCCTTCCACAAGTTTTCAATTGGGTTAAGGTCAGGAGACTGACTAGGCCACTCCATCACCTTGATTTTTTCCCTCTTGAACCAGGCCTTGGTTTTCTTGGCTGTGTGCTTTGGGTCGTTGTCTTGTTGGAAGATGAAATTACGACCCATCTTAAGATCCTTGATGGAGGAGCGGAGGTTCTCTTCCCATGGATGCGGACCAGATGGCCAGGCCCCTTGGCTGAGAAACAGCCCCACAGCATGATGCTGCCACCACCATGCTTGACTGTAGGGATGGTATTCTTGGGGTCGTATGCAGTGCCATCCAGTCTCCAAACGTCACGTGTGTGGTTGGCACCAAAGATCTCGATCTTGGTCTCATCAGACCATAGAACCTTGAACCAGTCTGTCTCAGAGTCCTCCAAGTGATCATGAGCAAACTGTAGACGAGCCTTGACATGACGCTTTGAAAGTAAAGGTACCTTACGGGCTCGTCTGGAATGGAGACCATTGCGGTGGAGTACGTTACTTATGGTATTGACTGAAACCAATGTCCCCACTGCCATGAGATCTTCCCGGAGCTCCTTCCTTGTTGTCCTTGGGTTAGCCTTGACTCTTCGGACAAGCCTGGCCTCGGCACGGGAGGAAACTTTCAAAGGCTGTCCAGGCCGTGGAAGGCTAACAGTAGTTCCATAAGCCTTCCACTTCCGGATGATGTTCCCAACAGTGGAGACAGGTAGGCCCAACTCCTTGGAAAGGGATTTGTACCCCTTGCCAGCCTTATGACCCTCCACAATCTTGTCTCTGATGGCCTTGGAATGCTCCTTTGTCTTTCCCATGTTGACCATGTATGAGTGCTGTTCACAAGTTTGGGGAGGGTCTTAAATAGTCAGAAAAGAGATAATTAATCCACACATGTGAAGCTCATTGTTCTTTGTGCCTGAACTACTTCTTAATACTTTAGGGGGACCAAACAGAATGCTGGTGGTTTGAGGGGTTGAATAATAAATGACCCTCTGAATTAACTTTTAACGCTTTAAAAAAATAAATAAATAAATAAAAAAATCTTTTTGGCTGCAGTGCATTACCCACTTCCAGGCTGATCTACAGTCCAAATGTCACAATGCCAAGTTAATTCCGCATGTGTCAACCAGCTAAATCTGCAGGGGGTTGAATACTACTTGTAGGCACTGTATATATATATATATATATATATATATATATATATATATATATATATATATATAAGAAACTGAGTATTATCTGACAGAATTGCAGGGGTGTCAATACTTTTGGCCACAACTGTATCTACAGTATCATGTTCGGAAGGTCAGACCCATTTCCCAGGTTTCTGATCATTTGCCTGATATAAAAGTGGTATCGATAGATGCTCAAAAAAGAGTACGTATAACAAAAATATGATTTGTGTATTTGTGGTATGAATGTGTCTTATGAAATTTGACGTTAAAAGGCTGTAAGTCCCTGCCAGGAACATATATATACCTCAAACCAGTCACCACCAGGTTCACAATATCACATAAATACAAAAAAGTTCCACCACCATTCTCTTTCAGGTGGATTGGTAACCTTTTGGTAACGTGTAAAAGCGGCGATGCGTGGCAGCTCGTCATAGAGCAATAAGAACGAAACTAAGTAAATTTATAAAGTTTTAATCCAAAGAGTTGGCAGTGTTTACAAAAAGATATACAAGTTATTACAAAAGAGACAATTTACATGTACGCATAAAACAGTTATTAAAATAAAAGGAATAAATGAGAAATTGCCAAAACCTGTGCCACGCAGTGACCTCTCAGATTCTGTGGGGAAGACGGCTCCCCAAAAATGTATGATTCCTCCACGTAGCATGTCGTGCTGCGTCTGACGACCCAGGGTGGAGTGACCCAAAAATGAACGCCTTGGTTTTCATGTAATGACAGAGAAACCCAGACACTCCCACTTTGTTTACCTCACAAGAAGGGCTGAGTTTGGTAAACCCACCCAGCAGCCCAAGACTTAAAACCCTTCATTTTTCATATCTTTGGATTGGATGCCCCCAAATCCAAAATATGTACATCAGGTTTACCCTCGTGAATTTACATGAAGATTGATATCAAATATGATATATCTATGATGTTCAGAAGGTCAGAACCCATTTCCCAGGTTTCTTATCATTTCCCAGACATAAAAGCGGTATAAATAGATGTCCAAAAAGGTACATATTGCAAAAATATGATTTGTGTATTTGTGGTATGAACGTATCTTATGAAATTTGACGTTAAAAGTAAGTTAAGACTAAGGGATTCTGGAGGGAAAAGAAAGCCCCATTCAATTGGGCTATGAAGAAGGGTAATATAGTTGCATTCTTTCAGATCATAAAACGTGGTGTCCTTGCTAGGATTGCCATATAAAGAAATGCTTCTCTGTCCAAGGGATGGAGTCAGGGGGCCCTGATCAGTGACCATTGGTAAAGACACAGATTCTGAACTAAGAGTTGGGTGTCAGCTGTGAGCCAAAATGGAAGACAGCTAAAAATGAAAAACAATTCCATAATTTCCTGACAATCCCTATACTCAGAAAGAGACAAATTCTTGGACAACGGCAGAAGGACTAAGCACCGCAGTGACTGTGTTTTTCATATTTATTGTTTTTTGTAATTTTTCATTTTTGAGACTTTCTACATTTTTCTATTGCTATATTTCTTTAAAAATGTTTCCTCAGTCCACGAGTACTGAGATTAACTAGGGGGGAATGTGGCACCCCAGAGTCCGGTTGCTACATAGGCATTGCCTCCCTGGGGGATAATGTCATGCTTGGAAGCAAGAAGGGGTATCCACACCAGGTAAACACACAGCATGCAACACTTTTCCTGACTCCAGGCCTACAGGGGGAGCTCAAGACCTGGGTTCAGAGGAGCTCCCCTATAAATTATGGCCTGAGTTAGTCAAGTCAAGTAGCCAATCTGAGAGGAAGAACAGTGGATGTGTCCTGGGGACTGGAGCCGGAGGAGCTTTTCCCAGGATATACAGCTGCAAACATGAGGGACTTGTCCGAGAGGGTCTGAAGAAGGAGAAAAGAAGTCCTGGGGAGTGGAACCAGTTGCCGGTTCACCCCAGAACAAAGCGCCAGAAATGGACACCGGATTCCGAGGTTGTGCAGGTACTAAAGACCCAGCAGCCAAAACCGGAGGATGGGAGACTCCACATCTCCCGGCCAAGCACTTGGAGGCACAGCAGCACCAGAGAGCTCAGGGACAGCCACCAGAGGAGCGGCGCCAGAGAAGAGCTCAGGTTGCCTGCTATATGAGTGAGAAGCTTACCGTCAGGAAGAGAGGGTCGGAGCTTAGCTACAGGTAGCCAGGATCAGCAAAGAGGAGGGCCACAGGGAGGCCTCAGAAATCACCGGGTGAGGAGATCCCCAACTTGCTTCCAGGCTGTTTGGCCTCACAACATCACCGTTGGTCAGTGTCCTAACTTGCAACTACCAGTAAAGGTAATGGAGACTACGTACTTTGTCTCTATTGGTTATTCCGTGCCCTCAGTCCTGCACTCCAATGGCCTACCACCGCCATAGACTATACCGGATGCCATGGGGAACCATTCGACTCGTGGTGAGCGATATTACCTTAGCTGCGAATCCATCATCCCCAGAGGTCCCGCATTGCAGCGACGGCAATCAATAGCATCACGGGTGGCTTCACGACTTCAACACCCAAACTTTAATTCCTGAATTTTTATTGACACCACCAGGTCACTTAATTGGTCTCGACCCCTGTGACTACCCAGTAGTACTGTAGCCCAGTTTCGAGTATCCCACGGCCCTGGGAGGCGATTCATTTCCATCGATGAAGAATGGCCCCACTATCTTTGTACGCCATATACAACACCATACCATGAATTTTTATGTTCCAACAGTCTTGGAGGGATCTATCCATTGTGAGTTAGTGTCAGACCAATAGTGGTGGTTTATTTGTTAAATTCACCATTCACAAAAAAGTTTGCCTCATCACTCATCTGAAGGCAATTGTATATGCTGTAAAAATACGACATGTGCAGCATCTGAAACAACGGATACTGGAAGCCTGTGCTGGCATTTCTTCTGCGGTGTTGCTAACAGTGTGTCAAGTGTGGGAGAAGAGGGTTGCTTTGACAATCCAACACAATGAGCAGCACTTTGAACAATTTTATAAAAGGTCATAAACTTGTAGATAACTCATGAAAGAATAAAGTTACATTATAACCAAGCACACCATTGTTTTTCTTATGAAATTTTCAATAAGTTTGATGTTTCACATGACGCTCTTCCCATTGAAAAAATAAAGTTGGATCCAAAATGGCTGACTTCAAAATGGCTACCATGGTCACCGCCGATCTGGAAACGTTTTTCCCCTCCTGTATACTAATTTGTCACACACAGGAAGTTAATATCACCAATCATTCCCATTTTATTTAGGTGCATCCATATAAATGGCCACCCTGTATTGTGCCATCTGACAACTTAAGGGTTACATTGTTTTTATTTATGTTAGGAGCATTAAACTGAGATCATTTCTGTTATTTTCAATGGTAGTGAGGGAGCAAAAATGCTGGATTCTCGGTTTGCTCGGACCTATGATCTCTCATGTAGGATGCTAGCAAAATCAATTCCTAAATTTGTTATCGACTCTCCACCCCTTTGTCAGGGGACTTTTACGCAAGCTGTGCATAATATAAACCTCTGCATAGGAGGCTCTTTGCATAGGAGGCTCTTTGCATAGGAGGCTCTTTGCAAGGAGCTCCTTCCTTGAAGGTCTTCCCACCCACAGGTTGTATTGTGCCTTCTGTGGTGGTTATGCACAATCTTGTTATTGACTGTCAGTCCAGATAAATAGTTAGGTCTAGTGATTTCTCTAAGAACACTTGCCTGAATGCTATTATCTTTACTATTTCTACAAAAATGGTACCCACTTTTCTGTCTGATTTGGAAAATGTGTTCTTGGAAAAAGGGTGGCAGGAACTGCATTCCCACTGTGTACATGAGTGCTCCTAGTTATTTGCTCTTTGGACCAAAAATACCCAGGACCAAGTTATTCAATCTCTCTGACTCTGAAAGATGGGCTACATGAAAGATTACATCTCTGAATCTCTTGCTAAGGGACATATTTGACCCTCCTCTTCTCCCGTGCTGGTAGGGGGTTCTTCTTTGTTAAAGAAACATATGGAAGCTTGCATCCTTTCTCAGATTTTCCCAAGTTGATTACTATAAAAATTAGAATTTTGGAAATAAATAGTTCTCCAAGTTGAATCTCATGGGGCCTGTTCTCTGATTAGAATGAAGGTGGATACGTGGAAAACAGCATTTAATACTTCTGAAGGGCATTATAAGAATATTGTCATGCCTTTTGGTCTGCCTATTATTCATCATCTAAAGACACATCAGGTACATGCCAGGCAGGTATTACAGATATTACCAACTAATAAGCTGCATGCTAAATGTGTATTTGCCATACAAAAGGTTCAGTTTATAGGTTTTATGGTACCATCCGAAGGGTTCCAGATGGATCCTGATATGGTCTGTGCAGTTGTGAATTGGAAAAAAAAGTTTATCCAGTGCTTCTCATAAGTTGTCAAACCTCTCACTGACATGACTAATAAAGGAATAGACTTTTGTGGGTGGTCCATCCCTGCCCACTGGATATTTTCTTTCTTGAAGAAATGCTTTGACACAGCACCTGTATTCATTCAACCTTATGTCTCTCTCTACTCTTTATTGTTGAAGGGGTTAGAACTATGATATACCAAGAGCCATCTCCCATTAAATGGCATCTTTGCACCTTTTTCCCAAAAAACCTTGTTGCTGGCCGTAAGGAATTACGATATTGCCAATACGGAAGTTTCACGCCCGGGCGAATTTTAATTTTCCATTTTTGTTTTTCCCACTTCTTCTTCCAAGAGCCATAACTTTTTTATTTTTTCATCAATATAGACATGTAAGAGCTTATTTTATGCAGGATGAGCTGTGCATTTGAATGAAATTATTTATTTTACCATATAGTGTACAGGAAAATGGGTAAAAAAAATTCTTAGTGGGGTGAAATTGCAAAAATGTAATTACACGTTTGTTTTTTTATTCATCATGTTCATGTAAAACTTACATGTCTGTCAGGTCGGTATGAGTTAATAGATACCAAATATATATACATTTACTGTTATCTACCGTATTTTTCACTCTGTAAGACGCACTTTTAGTCCCCCAACTTTTTGGGGAAAGTGGGGGATGCGTCTTACAAAGCGAAAGTAAAAGTTGTGCTTTGGGGGGGAGGAGGGCGGCTCAGGAGCGGTGTTTGGATGGGGCCAGGAGCGGGCTGCAGCTGCAGGCTCTGGTCACGTGGGGCCGCTCATTATCTCCTGTAATATGCACTGCATCCCGCTGTCAATTACCAGCGGGAGCAGCCCATATTACAGGAGCCGGGTCCGCAGCTGCTGCCTGTCTGTATAGTCAGTGATTTCCACGTTTGCATTGCATGGAAAGCACTGACTATACCATGAATGTGATACTCTGCTAGCTTCACCTCTGCCTGCTGACGGCGATATCCCTGCTGTCGGTGCTCTGCCGGCATCCGGGTGCTGTGAGTGTCGCTGCGAGTGATGTCATCACCGAGCGCCGCTCTCAGGACCCGGATGGCGGCACAGCACAGATAGCGGGGATATCGCGGTCAGCAGGCAGCGGTGAAGCTAGGTGAGTATCACATCCTTTATTACTTTTTACTGTGCGCAAAGGTGGGGGCCAAAATAGGGCTGTACCTGCAATGGGGGCTACTGTGCCTGCAATGGGGGCTAATGTGCCTGCAATGGGGGCTACAATGCCTGCAAAGGGGCTACTGTGCCTGCAATGGGGGGCAACTGTGCCTGTAATGGGGGGCTACTGTGCCTGAAATGAGAGGCTACTGTACCTGTAATGGGGGGCTACTGTGCTTGCAAAGGGGCTACTGTGCCTGCAATGGGAGCTACTGTGCCTACAATGGGGGCTACTGTCCCTGCAATGGGGGGCTACTGTGCCTGCAATGGGGGGCTACTGTGCCAGCATGGGGGATATATATACCAGTATTGACATACATATGATTTGTAAGACGGACACTGGCATTATAAGATGGACCCCATTTAACATTAAAAATTATTTTTTTCTCTTTTCCTTCACCAAATTTGGGGTGCGTCTTATAATCAGGTGCGTCTTATAAAGCGAAAAATACAATAAGTGGTAAAAAAATTCGGAATATTTTACAGAAAATGAGTTGCACTTTGGCACCATTTTCTGCAACCCATAGCATTCTCATTTTTTCAGGATCTGGAGCTGTGTGATGGCTTATTTTTTGCGGCTTGAGCTGACGTTTCTAATTATATCATCTCTGAGTAGATGCAATATTTTGATCACCTGTTATTGTATTTTATTGCAATGTTGTGGCAGCTAAAAAAACTTAATTTTGACTTTTGGACGTTTTTTTCCATCACGCAGTTTACCAATCTGATTAATTGATTTGATATTTTGATAGATTGGGTATTTCTGAATGCAGCAACATCAAACATGTGTATTTTAAAAAATTTTTCAATAGTTTTATTTTCAACGAGGCAAAAGCGTTGTTGATTTGAACTTTTGTGTTTTTTTCCATATTTTCGAAACCTTTTTTTCACTTTTTTTATTTTACTTGGCCCACTAGGGGGCCTCAGTGCTGCACAGACTGATTGCTTCTCTTGTGTACAGTGAGCTGCTGCATATCTGAACATAGGAGAAATCGTCACTTTCTGCTGGTGTGTCGAAGCTCGGGGCTCAACACCAGGAAGTGATTGCATACAGCTTCCGGGGTCATCACAGATCACATCACAGGACCTCCGATATCAGCAGGTAATGGCACGATCCTCATCACGGAACCTTGGATCGCATTGTCAGTGATTGACAGTGTGATCCATCCAAAGGGCTAACAGCCCCGATCCGATCGCTGATCGGATTGGTGCTGTTAGCTACGCATCTCAGCTGATCAGATCAGTTGAGATGTGGGAGAGAAGATGCAAGTTCAGTGCGTGAACTCGCAACATGGGTAGGGACATGGCCAAGGGAGTATATATATACTCCCTTGGTCATGAAGGGGTTTAGTTGGATTTTGAGGATGGAGCAGCTCAAACTTGACTCTGAATAAATTCTTCCAAAAAATCCAATACTAGAGTAAAATTAATTTCAACAAAACTGATCCTCAAAATGTTTCTTGCCATAAGCGGTCATGTCTTATTATAATGTGCAAAATGATGTCAATTATTACTACAGTATAAAATGCGCAACACTCTCTGTTTTCCGCTTTGCATCAGAATGTAACTCTTCAAAGTCTTCTATGACCTGGTGGTGTTTGAATGTGAGCGGTGAATGCACAGAGGTTGTGTTAAAGGGAACCAACCACCCCAAATGACCCCCCCGAACTGTTAATATGTGTCCCTACACCCAGCACACACATTTGGGGCAATCGTTTTTGCTAAAAAAACTGTTTAGTAGAAGCTAAGATACATGTTTATAAAGGTTAATAAATTCCGACGGATGGGTGTTACCTAGCTTTGTCCACGTGCAGTGCTCGTGCCTGTGATCCTCCTCTCCCCCCCTCCCCTCTCAATTTCTAAGAGCCTGGCCGCGTCATGAAAGGGGGCGGGGCTCACCGCGATTTAGCCCCGCCCCTTTCATGACGCGGCCAGGCTCTTAGAAATTGAGAGGGGAGGGGGGAGAGGACGATCACAAGCACGAGCACTGCACGTGGACAAAGCTAGGTAACACCCATCCGTCGGAATTTATTAACCTTTATAAACATGTATCTTAGCTTCTACTAAACAGTTTTTTTAGCAAAAACGATTGCCCCAAATGTGTGTGCTGGGTGTAGGGACACATATTAACAGTCCGGGGGGGTCATTTGGGGTGGTTGGTTCCCTTTAAGCCCCAGTCATACGTACGTATAAAGACACGAACATGTGACATGGTCCATTTTGACAATCTATGTTTATCGTTTATCATGCATATACACATATATACGTATATACTCGTGTATAAGCCGACCCGTGTATAAGCCGACCCCCCTACTTTTGCCCCCAAAAACTGGGAAAACTTATTGACTCGCGTATAAGCCGAGGGTGGACCCCAGCACAGGTATACAGCCCCCAGCAGTGTGGTATACAGGCCCTCCCAGTGGTATACAGGCCCCAGTAGTATGGTATACAGCCACCAGGACAGGTATACAGCCCCCAGCAGTAAGGTATACAGATCCCCCCAGTGGTATACAGCCCCCAGCAGTATTGTATACAGCACCCAGCAGTGAGGTATACAGGCCCCCCCAGTGGTATACAGGCCCCAGCAGTATGATATACAGCAGGCCCCCAGTGGTATACAGCAGGCCCCCAGTGGTATACAGCAGGCCCCCAGTAGTATACAGCAGGCCCCCAGTAGTATACAGCAGGCCCCCAGTAGTATACAGCAGGGCCCCCAGTAGTATACAGCAGGCCCCCAGTAGTATACAGCAGGCCCCCAGTAGTATACAGCAGCCCCCAGTAGTATACAGTAGCCCCCAATAGTATACAGCAGGCCCCCAGTAGTATACAGCAGGCCCCCAGTAGTATACAGCAGGCGAGTGCCGGCAGGAGGGGGCTGTATCAGATAGTGCACTGCTCCCCCATGCAGTGCACTATGTGATGCAGCCCTCCTCCTGCTGGCACTCGCCCCCCACACTGTGCAGAGCCCCCCCACACTGTGCAGAGCCCCCCACACTGTGCAGAGCCCCCCGCTGCATTAACTTACCATCCAGCATCTTCATCACCGCGGGCCCTCGCGTCCATCCTCGCGCGCTGTGTTCCCGGTCTCATGTGACCCAGCGGTCGCAGTGGGATGACGTCATCGCACCGGGTCATGTGAGACCTGAACACAGCGAGCGAGCAAGGATTGGAGGACCCGCGGTGATGAAGACGCTGGATGGTAAGATAATGCAGCGGGGGAACTCTGCACAGTGTGGGGGGCTCTGCACAGTATGGGGGGTGAGTGCCAGCAGGAGGGGGGCTGCCTGTATACTACCACTGGGGGCTGTATGCACGGCTCACCCTGATGCTGTGATGGCCGGGGGGAGCCGTGCATATCTAATGAGCAGCAGCACGTGACGGGCCGCTCAGTCAGCAGCCTCCCCACCCCTTCTCCAGCCTCCCCAGCACCCGGAAACAGCCCCCACACACCACATACCGTATTGATCCGTGTATAAGCCGAGGGGGGACTTTTCAGCCCAATTTTTGGGCTGAAAAACTCGGCTTATACACGAATATATACGGTACAATTTTAAAAACATGCCATCCATGATTTTCCAGTATGAATACAGAAAAATAAATGATAAAGCTTCTACTATACTTTCAATGTTAAACAGATACAGCACACAGATGGCACATAGATGGCACACTGATGCCACCCGTGTGCTGTGAGAGAGTGCGCCGAGGCAACAGTTGCAAAAGAGGGACACAGCCCTCCGGTGGTGGAGGCCATGCACACTCCAGCCACCCCCGCAAAGCAGGGGGAATTAGATTGTGATGATCCTGACTCAATATGTGCACTTTGTGTGGGCAAGTTACACCTATGATTAGGCCATTGTGCAGGTCAGGATTCCTCCGCTGGGGAGTCGCAGATACCTATGTATACAGGTTCCTTTCTTAACAGTCTTACTCAACACTCTGCATAGTATTGCAAACACTTTTATACTGGGCATGCAACACTTTTTCAAAGTCTTTCACAACATGTTTGGCTTCATGCAGAGCCAGGCAAGTGCCAAGGCCCTTGACAAGTGAAGGGGCCCACTTGCTGTCTGTGAGCAGAAGCAAAGAGGAACCCGCTTACAAATAGCAGCCCTTTCTCCTGCCTAGCACTGATCTGTGTGATCAGTACAGAGCAGAAGAGGAAGCTTTTTGGGAGCTGAACGATGATTGCAGGATCTTCCAGTCATGTCACTGATCATGTACCTGATCACATGACTGAAATCAAAGTCTTGGTAGATTCTGAAGCTGCTCAACTTCTGCAGCCTTCTTGTAGCTCCCAGTGGCTCCTCTTTCCTGCTCTGCACCGATCAAGAACTGTAAGATGTGATAATGTATAGTTTGTGTGTGTTTAAGTAAATGTGCTTGTTGCAGAGCTGTGTGTATGTGTGTGTGCATATATTGTCCAGGTAGCAGAGCTGTGTGTGTATACAGTATTTGTGCATGTATTGTGCATGTAGCAGAGCTGCGTATCTGTGTGTGCATGTAGTCTGCATGTAGCAGTACTGTCTTTATGTGCATCTAGGAGAGCTGTTTGTGTCTATATGTGCATGTGGTGTGCATGTAGCAGAGCTGTGTCTGTAGTATACATGTTGTAGAGCTGTGTTTGGTGTGCATGTAACAGATCTGTGTGTGTCTATATACTCATGTAGCAGAGATGTGTGTGTCTATATGTGATGTGGTGTTTATATAGCAGAGCTGTGTATGTCTATATGTTCATGTAGTGTGCATGTAGCAGAGAGGTGTGTGTACATATTCATATAGCATAGCTGTATGTGTCTACATGTGCATGTAGAAGAGCCATGTATGTCTATAGTCATATAGCAGTCTGTGTGTGTCTACTATATAATTTGCAGAAAGACATTAACAATAGATTTATTGGGTCTGTATTCCACCCTAGTAATGCTAGTAACCCCTCTTTTATACACAGCCATTGAAGCTTTAATTAATAGGAAGAATGGTTTTCCTATTTTCTTCTGTCTAAACCTGGGGTGCGGCTTAAAGTGCAAACATGCAGCAGCAGAGAGGGGCTGGGCGGGGACTGAGTGTTTCAGGGGCCCACTTGGAGTATTTCGCCCGGGATCCACAAAAAATTGGAGTTGGCCCTGAGCACACTGATTGGTATGTCCAGACGATTTTGGAAGTCCTTGATTGTCTTCTCCATGTCCCTCAGTTTAGTGTTTAGATGCTCCTGTTTTGGGGTTAAGTCTTCTTCTGGTATGTTGATGTAGAGGCTCTTGAAGTACCTGTGCCAGATGTTGCCATTCTGGATATGAAGGGTGCTATGCTTGAACTTTGTTCTAATATGACTGCAGATCTCCCAGAATGAGTTGTCCTGGATGGAGTCTTCAAGCTTCTGTAGCTGTTAGGGAATGTGCCTCATTTTTCTCCTTGAGGGTGCACTTGTATTGCCTCTGTAGGGTGTCATGGGCCGCTCTTAGGTCCCTGTTGTTGGAGTCTTTGTTGTTGTGGTTTGAGGCTAACCTTAGGGAGTGGCATACGGCCTTGCATTCTTTATCAAACCCTTTCTTTCCCAGCTACATAATCTCCATAGCAAAGAGCAGGGAAATAATGCTAAATCACATATCTGTGTCACATAAATGCCAGCATATCAATAATTACAGTATAACGGTCTTTAGGGGAGTCGACATCTCACCCCTTTACAACGCCAGGCTAGACGTACTGTTAGAACTGCTATGACCTGGGATATACTCCACAGTTATCAAAGGTGCAGTGATTTGGTAATAAGTTGTATGTACCTTTCCATTTTAGGCACATTTATAATACATTTTAGATCAGGATACCTTTTGTTAAGTGATTTTGCCACAGTTTTTATTTCTTAAGGCATAGACATGACATTGATTTGTTTCTCCGGGAAGCTGTTAGTTGATAGCAGTGGGCACTTGATGTGGTAATATGTTCCTTCATTGTAACTTACAAGTGATCCCTTGGATCTTTTAGCCAACAGTCTGGGAGATTTTGCCAAGCACCCAAGAAAGCTTCAAAAGGCTGACTATTCATGTTTGCCTTATTACATTAAAAGGTTTTTGTTTGACAAATTCCAGGTTGCATACCAATAATCCCAAGCCTTGACACAGTAAATCAAGTTGTTTAACAAACAGAGGACATTGCTGTGAAGCTTTCATCTGTCTTTACTTAAATAAATGCTACAATATGAAGGTAGATGTCAAGTTTCCATGAACACTTTGGGGTTTTAATCTTTTCGATTGGTTTTGCACCCTTTATTGCACATGGAGAATATTTCCAGATGGTTGGATATTTTGGGCCTGTGTATACTGCCAGTGTTAAGACTTTCCAAAGGTGAATCCCAAAAAAATGTTGTGTAACAGATGCGAGACATAACTGTTTTGCAACAATGGTTATTATTTTAAATTTAAACTGATTATTTATCATATCCATCCCCTCTAACTATTAATCTCTTCATGATATTACAAAATATATCTCACCATCAATAGGACCCGATAAGTGCCAGATATTCCTAGACATACCATATACTGTTAAGCATTGTTCATATACACAGGTCGGAGTATGTATAAATGCATTAATTGAGATACTAATAGGAAGAATGCAAATTTAAAGTTCTGGTCAATTATAGCACAGCGGTAAAGCTACAAGTGGGTGTAGAGCATATGAAGGTACAATTAGGTGTATTACATATCATAAGAACACGTACAATACATGCCTTTGTCACAACAGCTCATGTAATTCCAGAGAATACTTCTTTCCTCTAGGAACTATAGGGGTGAAGGGCCTAGGTGTCTCCAGTACATGGCAGACCATTGGGCCATTGTTAGGCATGGAAATCAATTGGGTCCTTGCTAACTGCATTGTAGGAGCTTTGATGGAGGGGGAACCTTCATCTTTCTGTTGACCACTTAAGTGCCGTTGTCAGAATTGTCTGTGATATTGAAGGGCGCCAAGGGTAGATATTATGGCCACAGGTGTTGAAATAACACCTACACCTCCGGCAGGCATAGACAAATAAAGGCTCTTGTACAAGAAAGTATATAGGGGCCCTTTGCTTTCCAATAGGTCAGAAAATGCACAATTCCATTTGTTTTGGGTATTAAAATGGGCCCCATAACTTTTGGGTCCCTGTGTGGCTTTGTAGGTTGTACCAATGATATGTCCACCTCTGACCTACACTAATACTAAACAGTAGATACATAATACAAAAATAACAAGGCTTCTGGCTGCTGAAAGTAAATGGCATCATGGAAATGCAGCCCTTGTGTGTCTGGAATTAGGTTCCTTGTGTACTTACCTTACTGCCCGTCTCAATTTGGGCAAAATAATACCTTTTTCCTCTTGTCTGAGTACAGCATGGGATAATCTGTAATACAGTACAAACTGTGTAAGGCCCCATAGTTTTAAAGAAGACCCAGCCGGATGACACTAACCACTCATGCTTTGTCTTCTTCCTGCACAAAGTTCATTGGGGGCCCCTGCAGGTGTATGGAGATTGATGAGAAGCAGATTAGATGGATTTACCATATAATCAGAGTATCCAGTATTCCAGATGTGCTGACAACTCACTTTCTTACATACTAAACTACTCAACCTCCAAAGGTTACAGGGGCTGACAGTAGGGGTCATTTACTATCTCCTTTAGACTTAATTACATAAATAACCTTCATATGGGAAGCAGTTTAAACTGAACTATTCTTCTACCATTCCAATCCATCATTAGCTTTTTTCCTGTTTCATATCTTTCACTTCTGAGACTGACTTATTTATTGAAACATTTTTGCTAGTCTATCCTGTGACCTCTGTAGACTACAGACTATACGGTGATATTTACCATAAAATTCAAGACCCTTTAATTGATATTTATTTACTTGATACATTTAAAAATTCTTTAATGGATACATTTCAGTTAATTTTTGGATCATGTTTCTGATATTTTAAATTGACACCTTATCACTCTGTACATAAATCTTCCTACAGTTGTCACTCAGCCACCATGTGTAACAGGTTGCTCTGGTGTATCAGTAGTTGTTTTCAAATGGCCTATATAGGAAGGATCTTTAAGCTTATTAGAAATGTCCCTTGGTCAGATTTAAAGGGATGGTCTAAAGTCCAAAGTCATTTTTCTCCTAAATCCCTATCTATAGGATAGGTCATCAATGTCTACTGTGACACCCAGTTTTATTTATTAGTTATGTGCCTTCAGCTCGATCTCCATCCTTGGCGACTTGATGGATGAACGCTCTGTAGGAAGATCGATCTTGCGCGAGCCTAGATTGGTCACTAGGGTCTTCTCCACTGTTATCTTGACTGTATCAAGCCAATGGGTTGCTGGTCTTCCTCTTCACCTTGTATCTTCCATTCTCCCTACCATAATGTCCTTCTCTAGTGATTTTTGTCTTCATATAATGTGTCCAAAGTAGGCAAGTCATTGCTTGGTGATATTTGCTTCAAGTGACATGTTTGGCTTGATTTGTTCCAAAATTGATTTGTTTGTTCTTCTTGCTATCCATGGTATTGAGAACATCCTTCTCTAACACCACATTTTGAAGACGTTGATGCTTCTTCTATCTTGTTTCTTTATCGTCCATGTTTCACTTCCATATGTTACTACAGAAAAGCCCAGACTATGTAGAGCCATCTCTTCATCACCAGTGAAATATTCCTTGATTTGAAGACTTTGTCCAGTTTCTTCATTGTGTATTGTCCCATAATTATTCTCCTATTGACTTACGGTGTCCTCGCTGCATCTTGAGTGATCATTGATCCCAGTATGTTGAATTCCTTTACTACTTCTAGTTGATCGCAATCCATCTCAAAAGTACCCCTACCAATCAGCTGCTCTTTGTTTCGGCCGCGGTCTGAATGGCACAGTTACTGAGCTGCACATCAAAGCTCTGTCTACTGCAAGGCCAGCTATTGCACATCCGTCCCAAATTTAAATTAATAGTGGGTGGATATGGAGCACAGCTTTCTAAGGTTAATTGTGTTAAGCTCTTAAAACAGCTTTGGACATGCTATATTCTCTTGAGTGTATGACTGAACCAACCCTTTCTTAGAGGCTTTATCTCTTTTCTGGTCATAGTGCAGCCCTGAAAAATGATGTTTATCTCATTAAATACAACATTAGTTATGGCACTAGGATAATGTTGACAGGGCAGTAGACAGTTAGGGAGGTCATCAGCTCTGACGGGGTGTTCCATGTACAATTACAGAGCTCTTGAGTTCACTGATGGCTCCAAGGGCGGTCAAGGTGACATCAACGCCACAGGGAAGAGTCAGAGGTGCGTTAATAGACAGTGCAGTTTGTTGTTTTCTTACAAGCAGTAACTGAGATAGCGTTGAGCTCCAGGCCCTGGGGTACTCGGGTATCAGGCTCGGTGGGTGCTCTCGCGGGGATGTCACGGGTGGCAGCGCCTGAGCCCGTGGCCTGGATGACACTTCAATAAGGGAATATTTACAGGGGATTATAATTTGTCAAGTGACGCCACCTGTAGTACCTGGTGATGAGTCACCAGCGCCGCCAGAGTCCTCCGGAGGTAAATGGTATTGCGACTGAGATGGCAAAGCTCCCTACAGGTAGAGCTGGTCCTCTGGGGCAGCGTTCCTGAAAACAAGCAGGTTGACAGAGAAAACTACACACAGGCAAAGTCACTTTCTCCCGGGTACTTTACTGTAAACCTTTAGCAGCAACAGACAAAGTCCACAGTTCAGCAAGATGGTATGCAAACAGGTAGCTCTACGGGTGGCTGCAAGTGGATCCCAGGTGGTATGATGGGACCTGTGGTGTACCTTAATTGACGAACCCGTGTCCTTTCTTCCCCGCCTAGGATGAGTCTATACCCAATGGCTCCGTGTAGGTAGTATTGGGGGTCCTCTCCCTCGTGGTGATGAAGCAGGCAGACCGCTTCATCTGGGCAGGGTGCTGCAGCTGATAGTCAAACCACAGCAGCCGGTTGCCGACTGCAAAGGTAGACTTTGGCCGAATCCTCAGGCCCGGTGTTCCCGTGGTGGACTGCAGAATCCCCTGAAGTATGGTCGCTCCACGCTGGGGTTCCCCTTTGCTCTCTAGGGCCCAGACTCCACACGTCAGGCGCCCTCTTTCAGGATCTCCTGAAGACCCTCTTTCTCCTTCCCTCCGGATGAGCGTGAAGCTGTCTGGGTAACCCTTTCGCCTCGTTCCACACTCTTTTCAGCTGTCCCGACTCCTCTCCTCCTCCAACTAACCGCTCTTTATTCCCCCTAGAGGTGAATATATCTCCCACCCGGGTAACCTCCCACCAGTCTACTAATGTGGGAGTACAGGAATGGGGCCCACCCACCAACCTAAGGTCCACTTGCAGCAGGGGAGTTACACCTCTTTTACGGGTGCAATACCCCACTGTTTCACCTGACTACGTGGGGCGCCATGATAGCAACATAGTTAAAAAGGAGCAACTAGGAAGTAGAATGACACTAAAAGTAATATGTTCTTAGCTGAGCACTATTGTTCAAATAATGACTCACCATAGCCATGGGGTACTTATTTGTAATTCCATTGACTAGGGGTACTTGGCTACAGAAGATCAGAAATGAATGCTGGAATAATAATAAATATATGATCCTGTATTTTTTTCATATAGGTATACACAGCCAGTTCAAGCTCTACTTAAAATGTAACAAAGTCTAGAAACACTGATGCATAAATTCATTTGCCTTTAGTTCAAGGAATACATTTGCCCTTAATCAACACCATGTGGTTTCACCTTGTTCCTGATTTCTTCATGTTATTGGTACACAGAGGTGAGATTAAGTGCTGTTCGCTTCTCACAGACAGTAGATCTGTAAAGGAACATCTGTAAACTATGAGTGAAGTTGTAACAATGGTCTCTATTAGTGGAGAACTGCCAGACCCAAAATGGGCACAGATTTATAGATGAAACGCAGGATCAGTTTTATTACGTTTGTTAAATAGATACATTAAGGGCAGGAGCAAATAGACGTAGATTCTCTCAGCCGATTATGTAAATGACACTGATCAAACTTCAACCAGAGTAAGGATAACATTGTGAAAAAAAATTTTTCATCTTGTCCATTCTGTGAGTCTGCAGAAATCGTACTGATCTCAGATGACATCCGAGCGCAGTCCGACGATTTCCACGCGCTCATTGACTTGTATAGTGGAGTGCAATCTGAATATTGGATCAAACTCAGACATGCAGGGATTTTGCAGTTTCTGTCTGAGGAAAAAATCTGCCATGTGAGCTGTGCCATAGACTAACTTCGACCCAAGCATGATCCATGCATTGTCGAATTGAAGTTGGACCAAAAATGTGGCTGTCTTGCCCTGATCTCAAGGGTCATTCCATGTCAAGTGAACCAATGATTATTACCTCTATATTTTTAATTCTTTGAGATTTTGTTATTTGATAATAGCATGTCAGACAATGCAAAATGTGAAGAGAAAATTTTTTTTAAAAATTTATTTTTTTTTTAAATGATTTTCAAAGTTCGGAAAAAGTGTGAATTTCGCTGTTGCCTGCCTTTACGTTTCTCCTCATAACTCAGGCTAGGAATAAGATAGAGAGACAAAATAAACACCATTCTACTCAGAACTATACAGGCTTTCACCAGATATGTCACAAGAGGATCTTTGTTAATATTTTACCCATGTGATCGCAAGCGCAAAACTTTAAAACGTATTTCTGAAAAATCGGCGCGCTTTAAATATTTCAAAAACTGCCCATGTGTCTGCTTTGCTCTTAGCCACATCTGTACCAAATTTCAAGTTGGGATCGCAATGGGATCATATTTTAACATATTTTACTATTAATAGCGTCAATGGGTCATTCCATATCAAGTGATCTAAATATGAATATTTTTTTTTACCTGACGTCTTTAGATTTTTTTTTTTTTTTTCCTTTATGAAGTACTACTTTAGTTAATTACAAATTAAAAGTTTGGAATTTTTTTCTTCATCAGTTAATTTTTTACAGATTTTTAAAGTTTAAAAAAAGGGTGAATTTTGGCCTGGTATGACTTTAAATTTTTTTATCTCGGGCTAGAAATAAGATAGAGAAACAAAATAAACACCATTCTACTCAGAACTGTCCAGGCTTTCACCAGATATGTCACAAGAGTATATTTGTTAATTTTAATTTTTTACCTATGCGAATGCAAACTCAACATTTTGAAACGCATTTCCGAAAAAAACATTTTAATAAAAATTTTCCAAAACTGCCCATGTGTCTTTTATGCTCTTAGCCACATCTGTACCAAATTTCAAGTTGGGATCGTGATGGGATCATATTTTAAAATATTTAACTATGGTTAATCTCATTTTTATTAAATTTTGAAAAAACATATGAAAGACATACATTCAATCTTTTAACAAAATCTTGAGACATATAAAATATACAAAAAGAGAATTCACAAAGTTATTAGTAACTTTAAGATAAGCTGCAAATGTACTTTTGCGCTTATCTCTGGTGCAATATATACTACAATCTAAATATAATTCCAAACACTCAAGTATACAACCTTTCTCAGGGTTTTGAGATGTTCTGATGTCAAGGGGACAAGCAGCCCCAGCAGAATGATTTTTATTACTTGGCCCCTTCTAACAGGTTGACCACGTAAGTGGGTCATTACCCGTTGAGGCCTAGTTGGAATAGTCTATCGACTGGTGTACCGGAAAGGAAGGCCGAAATATTAATGATCTACTCACAGCTCAGAGTTTTCGATACCTGTCTAATGTTCACTAGAATTCTGAAGGTATAGGCGTAGAAAGGAAATACCTAGACTGAATGTATCAGATGGGAAGAAAAGAGAGATAGAAAAGAAGAGAGAGAGAAGAGAAACAAAAACCATTAGAAAAAGTTATACTGGGAAAGAAAAGCCACGTAAGAAAAAAAGAAAAAAAGGAGGGGGGGACGGGTGAGGTATGGGAAGGAGAAAGGGTACTCATCCCACTGGCTCCCCATCAGCCAGAGGTCGAGCCATATTATCTGTGCTGGAAAAGATACTCCTAAATTCTGCAGAGTCGTAAAAAAGAATCCATTCAACCCAAATCCCTAAGAATTTGTTCCGAGATCCCGACGCATCAGCTGCGAGCTCCTCCATTCGATATGTGTCCATCAATTCTTTGAACCAATCAAGTAGAGATGGAGCCCGGCTTGATTTCCAGAACCTCGGGATCACAGCACGAGCAGCCGAGATGCAAAAGCGGAGAATATCCCTCTTCTGTAGCCCAATAGGACCTGGAAAAATGGATAACATTGCAGATTCTGGGCAGCATTCGGCTTGTTTACCTGTTATCCGGGTATATGCATTGAAAACCTCAGACCAGAACCGCCGGATTTCCCCACAACTCCACCAAATGTGTATCATTGTACCCTTCTCTTCCCCACAGCGCCAGCAGGTATCAGGGGTTCCAGGGAACATGTTCCGGAGTGTCGTCGGGCACAAGTACCATCTAGTGAGCAGCTTATAGCTTCTTTCTTGTGCAGAACAAGCGCTAGCTAGTGAGTGAGTAAATATAAAGCATTTCTGCCAATTAGCTTCTGAAATGCTACACCCCAATTCCCTCTCCCAAGCACGTTGGAAGTAAAGGGTGCCCTGCTCTCTCATGGACCCTAAGGCCTGGTATAGAAATGATATTTTGCGCCTCGGTGGAGCCTCCAGTTGGAATAACCTCTCCAATACGTTGGGCGTCAATCTTACCCTGCAAGAGTGGTCAGCTGAATATAAGTATGCTCTGTATTGGAGAAATTTGAATCACTTAAGAGGTCTCGTAGGTTCTTTGAGTTGTAGCTCTGCCATCGGGGGCAAACCACCACTGGACAGAGTCTGTCCTACTCGGGTGTCATCCACAATCCGCCAACATAAAAATCTCTGCCTGTCAAATCTGGGTGGGAAAGATGGGTTGGAAAAAAGGGGAGTCAAAGGGCTAAGTCTGTCGTTTAAGCGGAGGGTTTTCGTCACTAGGTGCCATACCTTCAAGGTGTTTCTGGTCATGTCTGTCAAAGGTACTAGGTCTGTGGAGTCTTTAGGGGAAATCCAAAGCAGGTGTTTCAGCGGAATCCCCAAACCCTCTTGCTTCACCCCTACCCATTTCTTGGAGGACGCATGATAATGCCAATCTAGAGCTCTAACAAGAGAGGAAGCCTCAAAGTACGCTCGTATGTTGGGTAGTCCAACCCCTCCTCTGGTCTCGGGCAAGGATAGGATATTCATTCGCAATCTGGACCTCTTGTTCCCCCAGACAAATCTAAGGATCATAGATTGCATTTTGGAGAGGAAGCCTCTATCCAATAGAACAGGAACTGTCTGAAAAGTATATAAGAGTCGGGGCAAGACATCCATCTTGACTACGTTTATTCTCCCGAACCAGGATAGCTTTAATTGTCTATAGGAGGTAAATGCCGATTCCGCGTTAGTCAAAAGGGGTTGATAATTTAAATTGAATATTTGTTTAAGATCTTTTGGTATAAGGACTCCCAAGTACTTAATGGCTTCTACTTTCCATTTAAATGGGAACTGTTTAGATAGATGAGAAACCAATTCTCCAGGCAAAGAAATATTGAGTGCCTCGGTTTTGGAGCAATTCACTTTAAAGTTGCTCAATTGTCCGAACCGTTCAAACTCCATTAAGACCGAAGGGATGGAGACCAGGGGCTGGGAGATGTAAAGTAGCAGGTCATCTGCAAATAAGGCTAATTTGTGATGACTCTGTCCCAGCTTGACCCCATGGACGCATTCATTGGACCTAAGTGCAAAATATTTAACTATTATAGTGTCAATTCAAAAGTCACCAAGAACACAATCAGTCATTTTTTCACAATTGCCCGTCAATAGTTTGAATTTGATATAAAGAAACATAGTCTTGTAACATCTCAAATGAAAGCTGTTACCGTTCTGAGTAAAATGATGCCTCTCCCACTTCATTATCTTATTTCTAGCCTGAGATAAAAAAATGTAAAGTCATACCAGGCCAAAATTCACACTTTTTTTAAACTTTAAAAATCTGTAAAAAATTAACTGATGAAGAAAAAAATTCTAAACTTTTAATTTGTAATTAACTAAAGTAGTACTTCATAAAGGAAAAAAAAAAAAAAAAACTAAAGACGTCAGGTAAAAAAAAATATTCATATTTAGATCACTTGATATGGAATGACCCATTGACGCTCTTACTAGTAAAATATGTTAAAATATGATCCCATTGCGATCCCAACTTGAAATTTGGTACAGATGTGGCTAAGAGCATAGCAGACACATGGGCAGTTTTTGAAATATTTAAAGCGCGCCGATTTTTCGGAAATGCGTTTTAAAGTTTTGCGCTTGCGATCACATGGGTAAAATATTAACAAAGATCCTCTTGTGACATATCTGATGAAAGCCTGGACAGTTCTGAGTAGAATGGTGTTTATTTTGTTTCTCTATCTTATTTCTAGCCCGAGATATGATAGAAAATGTAAAGCCTTACCAGGCCAAAATTCGCACTTTTTTAAAACTTTAAAAATCTGTAAAAAATTAACAGATAAAGAAAAAAATTCAAAACTTTTTTTTTGTAATTAGATAAAGTTGTTCTTCATATAGAAAATTTTTTTTAAATATCTGAGGACGTCAGGGAAAAAAAATATTCATTTTTGGATCACTTGACATGGAATGACCCCAAGCTAATTTTGTTTGTTATCCTATGCATCTATGGGTCAGTTTATGTATGGAAAATATATTAATATGCAAGCACATTGCCTATGTGTGAAATACAACATACTGTTGTACAAGCACATTACCATACAAGTCTATAAAGTAAATAACACACAAATAGGGCTATAATGTAATTTTAACTGAGCTCAATTTAGGAACATTTTACCCCATGATTCTCAATTCTTATAACATTGCACTGGTTTGTAGACAGGTTAAGCTTTGTAAGGTAAACTTGTAAGTAGGTTCCATACTTAAAGGGAAACTCCGGGAAGATAAAAACTTTTGTAATGGTCCCTCCAACTCCTATATTATAATGCCAAGTTGCCTGTTACACTTGTATAATGTTTAGAACTCCTATAAATCACTAACTGCTGCTTTCCCATCAACTCTCCTTTAGGGGACAAAGCGTTACACCTGATTGAGCAGCTGTCCTACTCCCTCCACAGTGAGCATAAGTGCATCCAAGAACAGACCCTTCCTCATTCAATCATGTGGGCATGACATCACAAAAGGTCCTAGAGTAAGCCAGGATCTGGATAACTGTTTTCAGAGAACAGGGTGTGTGACCAAGTTTCAATTGGACCTAATGTGACATCACGTCTATATGATTGAATGAGGAAGTGTTTATTATCAGAACACCATACTGCAGAGGGAGGGCCACACAACACTTTAGAGAGAATGTACAGTACATCTGGCAGTATTCTGAGAGAGGTTGTTCAGTAAAATAGTTTCAAACACTACACACAATTAAAAATCCAGTGTGCATCTATTATATAATCACGAATGCAGCGAGTGCCCCTTTTGAGACCGCACTCGCTGCGAGTCAGCGTGGTCATGTGGATACGAACGAAGCATTGGCCGCGCAGCGGCCATTGCGAGCAGTTCTAAGGCGACTCGCTATGCCCGCGCAGCGGGCATGGCGAGTCGCCTTAGCAGCGCGAAGCATTGGCCGCGCAGCGGCCATTGCAAGCAGTTCTAAGGCGACTCGCTATGCCCGCGCAGCGGGCATGGCGAGTCGCCTTAGCAGCGCCTGTATCCTGTAGTGCCCTGTCCTCGCCCTCCCGCACCTCTCTGAAGTACAGCAGGGCAGTGGAGGAGCAGCTCTAGCCCGAGCTGTCAGTGTCACCCGCGGGCTGCAGCCTGAACCTGCACTCACCGGCGCTTTGTCTCTGGCGAGGAACCGGGAACAGCAACGTCACGCTCCTCCATTCAGCTGCCCGGAATCACTGGCGGAGCTCCGGCCAGCAGCTGATGATGTGCCTGGAGAGTGATGGAGCGTGCACAGGGGGCAGCAGCCAGGACTGTATCCCGCGGCCAGAGGACGGGGGTGTGGAGACCCTCTCCGGGAGGATCAACCCGGCCACCACCGCTCTGGAGGGGAAGTCCCCGGAGATGGAGACCAGCCTCCCGGAGAAGCCCCTCAATATGAGGCGGCCCAGGGTGGCAGCAGCGGGCATCCTCAGCGTTACTGCTGCAAGCGGAAGTGCAGCCGCCTGGAGCAGGTGACGGACAGCAGTAACCATAGCAACAGAGCGGCGCCGCTCCTGACCCCGGGAGCCCCCGGCGGCCACAGAGCCCAGGCAACCAGCCGACGGGCCACAATGAACAGGAAGAAAGGACACAAAGGCTTCGAGAACCACAGACCATACAAACTATAAGTATCTGCACCTGTGTGTGTATATATGATATATATATGTCTGTACTGCTCCTCCTGCCACAGTGTGTAGGGGCTGTGTATACAGTGTGCACCTGTGTGTGTATATATCATATATAATATGTGTCTACTGCTCCTCCTAGCACAGTGTATAGGGGCTGTGTATATATCATACATATATATAATATGTGTGTACTGCTCCTCCTAGCACAGTGTCTAGGGGCTGTGTATATATGATAGATATATATATAATATGTGTGTACTGCTCCTCCTGCCAGTGTCTAGGGGCTGTGTGTATACAGTGTGCACCTGTGTGTGTATATGATATATATATATGTGTGCACTGCTCCTCCTGCCACACTGTATAGGGGCTGTGTATATATGATACATATCTACTATATAATCACGAATGGATTTCGCGCACCGTTTGAGTTCACACTCGCATGCGACTCAGCGTGGTCATGTGGATACGGCCGAAGCATTGGCCGCGCAGCGGCCATTGCGAGCAGTTCTAAGGCGACTCGCTATGCCCGCGCAGCGGGCATGGCAAGTCGCCTTAGCAGCGCGAAGCATTGGCCGCGAAGCGGCCATTGCGAGTCAGAGACTCGCTCTGCTAGAATCCCGATGCATTGTGCATCGGGCACCCAGCTAGTAGGTAATAATTGTGAATCGTGATTACCTACAAGAAAAACCCACCCCAAGCACAAAAACAGGACAAACAATAAATCCATTACTTCAGAAGGACCTGGTAGATCCTATCAGATTCTATATTGACAGGACTATGTTGGTATTACTGAGGTGAGGTCATCCAAAGGTATGCCTGGACACACTTTGTCTCCATGTCAATTATCTAACAGAGGACCATCACTTAACACCGATGAATTATGCTTCTGTATCGATGATATGTGTCTTTTCATTTTTTTCACTATTCATTAGGACTCCTTGATTGAGGGTTGGGTTCTGACTTTTGGACATAGTTGCAGAAAGGGCACACGGTGGCTCAAGTGGTTAGCACTGTATCCTTTGCAGCACTGGGGTCTTGAGGTCCTGGGTTCAATTCCCACTAAGGACAGCATCTGCAAGAATGTTCTCCCCGTGTTTGCGTGGGTTTCCTCCCACAATGTAAAGACATACTGATAGGATGTTTAGATTGTGAGCTCCAAGGGAGACAGCATTACTGATGTATGTAAAGTGCTATGGAATCAATAGCACTATATAAATGAATAAATATTATTATTGTTATTATTACATCATCGACACAGAAATTATTCAAGGCTCCAACCACCTATGGCGATCAAACCCTCAGAATCGCCCCCTTTCTTGTGAGATCAAAAGCAGGTTAAAAATCTGTGAAATATCCTTAATACATTTTCTGCAATAATTAGCAAATCCCAGAAAATGTTGCAAAGCTTTAAGGTTGCTAGTTTCAACCCAATTCATTTTGGTCTGTACTGTCCCAGTAACCACCTTAAAGAGGACCTGTCACCAAACCAGGCATGGTGATCTAATTACAGCACTGGGTACAGCATGTCTGCAGCATGCAGGCAAGGGGTCACCCAGCACTTGAGCAGCCATGTACCCCGAGATAATATACTTAGAAAACTTACATGCTCCAGCCAAATAGGAGGTGGCTAGGGGCTGCAGCTAAGGGCAGATTCACACCCCCTGCATGTTTAATCTGCCCACCGCTGCCAATCATTCTCTCCCTCTTCAGCAGCATTTAAACAGAGTTTTTTTTCTCACCCAGAAAGTTTATTTAGCCCCGCCCCCTGAGGGGTGGGGCCAAACGGCAAGTTCTGAAAAAAAAAAAACCTCTGTTTAAATGCTGCTGAAGAGGGAGAGAATGATTGGCGGCGGTGGGCAGATTAAACATGCAGGGGGTGTGAATCTGCCCTTGGCTGCAGCCCCTAGCCACCTCCTTAATGGCTGGAGCATGGAAGTTTTCTAAGTGTATTATCTCGGGGTACAGGGCTGCTCAAGTGCTGGGTGACCCCTTGTCTGCATGCTGCAGACATACTGCATCCAGTGCTGTAATTAGATCACATGCCTGGTTTGGTGACAGGTCCTCTTTAAATCCTGTAGCTGACACAATGAATTCCATGAAAGATATTTCTTCCATAGAAAAGGTACATTTATCTAACTTAGTGAACAAAGAATTGTGCAACAAAAAATTTTCTCTAAGCCTTTGTAAAATAAACGGACATGCTCATAATGAGAATCCAGGTCTTGCGAAAAAATTAAAATATCATCCAGATAATCCACAGTAAACATTCCAATATAATCAGAAAAATATAATTAATAAGGTTCTGAAAGACTGCAGGTGCATTGGTTAATCCAATAAACATAACAAGATTTTCAAATAGGCCCTCAGATGTTAAAAACGCTGACTTCCACTCATCACCCTCCCAGATGCGTATCAGATTATTAGCCCCTCTAAAGTCAAGTTTGACCCCAGTAAGCTAATTATATAGGTTGGGGTTAGGTGGGAGCAGATAGGTTTTCTTAATCATTATTTTGTTTAACTCAAATCGAAGCAGGGACCGAGACCCTCATCTTTATTTTTAACGATAAAAAATCCACCATCTACAAGCGATGAGGAAGGATGAATATGCCCCTTCAGTAACTTTCATTTATGTACACTTTCATGGCGGTCCGCTCAGGGCCAGAAAAAGTATACAGGCAGCCCTTAGGGAATTTGGCATTGCAGATAAGATTGATAGCACAGCCATAAGGAGGATAGGGAAGTAAATTCTCACCTCTTTTTCCAAGAAAACATCTTCGAAGTCCTTTAGGTACCCCAGAAGACCCTCCAGACTAGCAGAGAAAATCTGTACAGATTTAAAACATTTCTAATGACAATAAGGACCCCAAATGACAATGTCCTTCTGACACCAAACAATGACAGGATTATGCATTCACAGATTTGGGATTCGCAACACCAACCCTGTAGGTAAATATATACAGTTGTGTTTGTGGCGCCCTGCGTCCAGGAGGCCACAAAAGGGAAGTGCAGCCAGGCAGGTAGGACACTTGTTGCACACCAACACCCTCACAGCCCACACAACCCACGTGTCAGAGGAGGTAACATCCAGCCCTGAGATTAGAACTCTATGAGATTGAGGGGTGGTGGATCAGAGGAGTGGGTTGGGCACACCAGAAGTCAGGTGACTTGACAGTATATAGGAAGGGGGAGGAGTGAAGGAGTTCAGTAGGCCGAGGTAGGCTGAGATGCAAAGATCAAGAGCAGCAGAGTGTGCTGAGATGAAAAGGCCAGAGAACAGCAGCAGGTTGAGCTGAAGCTGAGCAGTAGAGAGCCACACTGCCTGGAAGAGTGAAGACAGACGGAGCCCAGAATCTGTACTGAGCCAGTGTGAGCCAGAGGAGAGAGAAAGCCCATCCAGAGTCAGATCCCCAGGAGTGTGAGAGAGCCGAGAGGGACGGTGTAACCCGGGGCCCTAGAACTACAGCTAAAGCAACTGACTGCAGGCGGAGTAGCCCTCCTATATACAGAGAGGAACAGTGAGAAGGAGCCTGGTAGAGCCTCAGGCTTAAGAACTGCTGGAGGCTGGGCTGAAGTAGAGTGTCGGCTCTAAAGGGGACCGTAGTTTACCTGGTATCCCCAGACAACACAACGGGGGGTCTGAGTTTCAGATTGAGATCCCTACTCTAAGGACAGGCAGCTCAGTGACACACGTAGGACTCACAGAAGCCCGAGTCACCGCCAAACTGTCCAGCGTTTCACACACACCCGTGGAAACGGAGACCGTTATAGCCCGGAAAGGACACTGCAGACTGTGTGAGGGGTCACGGAGAGAGTGGCCTGGCTGCAGGGAGCAAAGGGAACCCGGAGAGGGGGAATGTGCCTGTGTACTGAGAACTGTACTTGAACCTTGTAAGAACTGCAAACTACCTGTGAACTGTAAAGCTTTGGAAAACCCTGGAACTGCTTCCCGTGTCTCTGCGTGAAAGCTATTCCTTCCATACAGGATCCAGCCTGTCAGCACCAGCCAGGAGGAGAGATCCCTGCAGCGTCTGCAAGTAAGTGTGCTACAACTTCACCATAGACTTAACCCTTACTGCCCCGGGGGATACAATTCTTCCCACTGGAACTACACCAACTCCGCTGCCATCACATCACCCCCGGAGGTTCTGCAGCAGCAGCGGCCCCCATCACTGGCCGCATCAAGTGGGTGGCGTCACGAGTGACATCCCCTGTAAATATCCCCCTTTAATTGCCAGGGCCCGGGACACGGTCCGGACCAGGACCACCCGTGACTTCCCCAGTAAAGACCCGGTCCGGTACCGAGTACCCTCGTCTCAGTGGGCTCGACATGTTCAAAATATTAGCAGTGTGTCCAACAACAGGGGTTAAAGAGGACCTGTCACCCCCCTGCTGCATGGCAAACTAAATGCAGCACTGAATGCAGCATGTCTGCTGCATTCAGGGAAGGGCTCCCCCATGTCTCTAATACCCCTGTAAGCTTTGAAAAAAACTTTAGAAACCTTACAGTTAAGAGGTCACCTGGGTGGGATCTTATTAAGAGGTCCTGGCTGCTTGCACAGTACTCCCTGCCTCCTCCTTGTGTATTCAGCCCCCTCTATGTGTCTACCACCTCCTCTTCTTGTTCTGGGTGTGTTCTCCTCTTCTGCTCCTAACGTCACAAGGAGCAGAAGAGGAGAGCAGACCCAGCAGAAGAGGAGGTGGTAGACACATAGAGGGGGCAGAATACACAAGGAGGAGGTAGGGAGTACTGTGCAAGCAGCCAGGACCTCTTAATAAGATCCCACCCAGGCGATTTTACTGTCATCAGTCCAGAAAATGCTTCTCCATTTCTCTTTAGGCCGGTTGATGTGTCCTTTGCCAAATTGTATCCGCTTCAGTACGTTTTTTTTAACAGTGGGACTTTGCAGGGACTTCTTGCTAATAGATTAGCTTCCCACAGGCTCCGGGGTGAAACCTTGGTTGTCGATCAGTCAAGGGCAGGTTTACTTTCCAGAAGATGCATGCTTTGCAATAAACATTCAGGTCCAGACCTGCATGTGAATGACTGTGTATGGGTGTTTACTAAAGCCATCAAGTGGAAGTGTGCTTCAGGAGTTCTGTGCTCTAGGTTTGTCGCTCAGTATTTGGTGTCGGACAATGTTAAACCCTTCGGCTGTCCAGCTAGAGCTATCCCCAGTGCTTGGTACCCGTAACATGTTTCACAGGTCATGGCTCAAGATATGTACCGTGTCTCAAGAGCCAAAGTTTACAACATCTTTACCTTGTTGCGCAAGTACTAACCTTGAGGCACAGATGGTTATGGAAATGAACGCAGGTAGTTTGCGGCGTTCCTTCCATAGGTGTTAGCCAGACTGAATCCAGTATTGAGGGTCCTGAGGCCCCTCGTTAAAGAGGGGTACTGTCATGATGGGCTCTCTTTGGTGACTTGTGACAGGTTTGAGACCTGTGTCTCATTTCTGTATTGAGACTTCATTTTAAGTGTGTTTCTTTCCTTAGACAGTGAAGGAGTTAATGCCAGTTTTCTGTTGCTAGCAAAGCGTCTTAATTTTCTTAACAGGTGTGGCTACTTTGTGATCATTCCCATCTCCTTTATATAGTCACATGATCCAGCATTCCTAGCTGGTGATTGAACTCCATTCCTGGAATATCTACCTTTGGTGAAGGAGCTACTCTGGAGAAGCTGACTGTTGCCAAGCCGTCTGCTGCCTAGGAGTCTGGCGGCAGGCATGAAGTTGTCTTTGTGCTTCCCTGTCTGTCTTTTTTTCTCCTCTTGTTGATTTTATTGCAATGGTTGGGACTAGTGCTCCTTCTGACCATCTCCCAATCGAGGGTTAACATCAGGGCCAACGAGGGAATAGGTATTCTGCTCGGCGATGAGGTGAAAGAACCCCTATAGGGATGGTAGGGGGATCAGGGCACAGATGCAGGTGAGTGAGGTGTCCTTTCCCCTGTTCCCTACGAGCAGGGCCCCCTATTGTATCTGTGCCTCTGATGTTTGAACGCGCCTGATTAAACATCGCGTGAACAGATGTCTCTGCGTGTGACGGCAAGATACGACGAGCGAGAAGTGTTCAAATCGCAAGATCGAGATCTGAGCTCCGGACCTCAGATCTTGCGATGAACGATTTAACGATCTGCTTCATCTTGGTGTATGACACCACGATGAACGATCTCCCAGCGGCAGAGCCTATGCTGGGAGATGGTAACTATGGTACACGTCGGGTTACTAAGCGATGCGCGGCGCCTAGTAACCCGATGTGTACCATAGTTACCAGCGATCTCGCTGGTCCACATCGCTGGTGAGTCTGTCTGCGTGACATCTCACCAGCGATGTGAGCGATATTGTAAGCGATCGCGCGTGCACGTGATCGCTTACAATATCGTTCAAGATATCGTAGCGTGTGACGGCCGCTTAAGGGCCACTTTACACACACCAAATTATCTGTCCAACTTCTGACCAACTTGCTGGTTGCAGTGAAATCATGGACACATTGCTCCATTTTGTGGCTGTGTACAAATGTAACAATGTGTCCATGATTTCACTGCAACCAGCAAGTTGGTCAGAAGTTGGACAGATAAGTTGGTGTGTGTAAAGTGGCCTTAAGAATCTACTGCAACAACTGGTAAATTGTTTGACATGTAGTAATATAATTTATATAAAAAGCAGTGAATCTGGTAAGTTATATTGGACTGCTATTATGTTGAACACTACTATACATAACAGGAGCTTGACTGAGCATGAACTGTGGCACCCCATCGGGTAAGCCGCCACCAGAGGTACTGCACTCCTGCAGGTAGGGAGTGTAGTGCCCCTGCTCTCCAGGTGTTGGGATGGTGCAGTTGAGCCCTGAAAACACACACAAGCAGTAACAGGCCCCCGGGATGGTGGGTGGACCCTGAGGGAGGACCCAGGTCACAAAAAGTGAAAACAGGAAGTGTCAGAAGAGAGATAGTAGGAGGAGACCGGAGGAGTAACATCGACTGTTGAGGAGTGGTAGTTGGGAGCGTAGAGGTAGTGTGGTGCCGACTCCCGTGGGTTTGAGCAATGCCGCCCCGCTCACCACCGGAGGGAGAGAACTGACCGGTAGAGAAAGAGAAGGACCCTTGGGGTGCAGACCAGTCATCTATTCTCTGTATGCCTGATGAAACAGAGGGGATGGTGGACAACACAGGGACCTGGCCCTGAACACGGTGCAGATACTTTATGCCCTAGCTATAAATCCGGAGGACTCTGACTTCTAACAGGAGCTGTGGCCGAACACCCGACACATCTTGGGGAAGGTTGCTGAACTAGGGAGCAGTACCTAGAAGAGGAACCTAATGGCACCCGGGACATACAAGCACCTGTGGCCACCGGTTCCTGAGCTCTGTGCTGCGGAGAGCGTTGAGAGCCTGGAGGGCAGAGCGATGCTATGCTTACTTCAGAGGAGAACTACTCCTCATAGCGCCAAGAGAGATGAAACCTACCAGAGACTGAGACACTTAGAGAGGACAGAAAGGGCACCAATCGTGGCTTGACTGCACTGACCCGACTCTGGAGAAAGAGCGAACCGGAGACTGGCAGGAGTTGTACCCAGCGGCTATGTTTAACACCTGAGTAAAAGTAATGGAACTCCAGCTGTGGTGTGAGAGACTTTTATTTGCGGTGACCATTGGCCACAGAGGCCACACAAAGCACCGAGGGTACTGTTGACTAAATGAACCTCTGCTGAGGTACGAGACGGAGGAACCCAGGGAGCGACTCCATCTCAGCTGCCGGTCATCGTCCCCAGAAGGTTTGAAGCAACAGCAGCCGCCCTGGCCACATACCGCAGGTGGCGTCACAAATACCCCTTTATCTCCTCAGACTCTCCCTGTCATCATCCTTCGTTTATTTTTAATGACACCACCAGGGTCATGGGACTGGGTCTCAGGCCCCATCTGTCCCCATGAAAAGAATTGAAGAGTGGTGAAGAGTAGCGCAACGAGTAACCGCCCAGTTCCCAAGTGTTCCCCGGCCCTGGAGTGGTCGTGTTATGAGCAGTTCCCACTCTGAGTATAAATTTAACCACTACTGGCTGGACAAGTTTCTGGAGCAAGGGTGTCCTGTCAATGGCACTGATTTAAATAGGTCCTTCTAGTCTAACTGTTCCTAATCCTTATTTGGAACCAGTTCAAAATCAATGAAATTAGCTGTAGATCCACAAGCAATGAAAGCAAATGATGAAAAGATTGATTCTGAAAAAGTAGTTCCACATTCAACACTACTTTATCTGAGGAGTAAAAGGGTACCTGAAAGTCTGGATGACCTTCTCGATAAACACTTAGACTTTGGCGTTTACCGACCGCTTAGGAATGTGCCAAACTGTCATTCAAAAAATGTCCTGCGCAAAGCACAATAGAGGCAGAGTCCAAGATCATGACAACGTTTCCTCTCAATGCTCCTGGAGCTAGCTGCTCCAACCTCCATAGGTTTCATCTTAGGTAAGTAAACAGGACCAGGGGAACAGAATGCGACCTCTAGTCAAACATCGTGTCTTTTCCAAATCTTATGATCCATGCAGAAAGCCTGAGACATGGCCTTCCCCAGTAAACAAGGTGGAGTATGAAGAGCCAGAGCATCCTACAGAGGGTCTGAAAGGTCCTGTGGAATTGACACCTGAGGTCCAATTTGGCTCCCTTGTGTCAGGTGTTAGGTTTATGATCTTTGCCTCTGCCACCTTGACCCTGTCAGGTTCATCATAGATCAATCCTAACACGTCAAAAAAGGAGTCCACAATGGAATATTCTGAGCAAGTAGAGACAGTGAAAATGCCCAAGTCTGAGGACCCCCCTTCATAATAGGGACATGATTATCCTCTCCTGGTGGGATGCAATTCCTGAAGACCGAGGGCGCAAGGTAAAAAATAGCTTACAGCTCACTCTGAAAATTCTAAACGTATCTTTCTCCTCTGAGAATTTATCAGGAAGTGCCACTACTGATTCTGAGGAGCTCGATAGCATGTCCAACGGTCCAGTAGTCATGAATGCAGCAGTAGATTTTGAGAGGCACCCACAGTACTAGAAAACAGCCCCTGTAACTGGGTCTTGAAGATTCATCAGATTTCTGATGTTACAGTTTTTACATTCACATTTTGATTACTTTCTTGAAAACCCTGGCGCTCGTAGCAAAGAGCAAAACAAAAAATGGGTAGATGGAACATCAACATGATGGGGAAAACTGCTGGATGCTTCTGCAATGACCGTAAGCACCGATGGTACTCGACCATCCAGGCTCAGTCAGGGGGGGATGTCATGGTGGCAGTCCCGATGGTCGTGGTCCTGACCGAACATGAAAAAGGGATATTTACAAGGGAATAAAGTGACGCAATCCATGGGTTCTGGTCAGGATGACCAGCGCTGCTTGTAGTGACACTGGGGAATAGGTGTAGTTGCAGCTAGGTGTATCACTCCCCATGGTTGGAGCCGGTAGCCAGAGTTTAGTATTAGAGTCTGTGTGGATGATGGTGGTTGCTAGTGCAGGAGGGCACAGGAGTGGACAGACGTAGAGGTTGCTGGTCTTACCAGGTTCTTTTACTTGCAGTTCTTAGTTCAGCGCAGACTCAGCCGGGGTATTGTGCTCTTTCAGTGTGCAGCTTGGCCAGCCCTCAGATAGTCTAGAAACACTCCACTGAGACACCTTTCATAAGCCTTTCTCTGCTGCCTTTCTCTCTGCGCTGATCTTTATCCTTCCTTTCACTTCGCCTTCGTGCTACTAGTCCCAAGGCAGGTGACTGCGGGCCCTGTTGAGTGATGGCCAGCAGATCCTCTTGACCCTCTGTAATCACTGTGCCTGAGAGTGTACACGGGGGTTGGCTACTGCATGTGCAGTCCAGTAATCTCCGGTTGCCTGGCTTGCACATACAGTCTCACACCAGATAGGGGCTGGTCCCCTCATGCAGCAACTTCCTCTGGAAGTCAGTTGTAGATTTGGGGTTCTCTGGCCCGGGGTTCTGTAGCAACCTTCCCTCTAGTCCCACTCTGCCCTAGCTCCAGTGTACTATAGAACTCCGTCTTGTTGCTTCTTACTTCTCACTCTGTGTCAGGTGGACTACAGTGTTACCACCCCCTAATCTACTCCTTCCTCCAGACAGCAGATGGGGTCTGCTCTAGGTAAGTTTCCTCTGCCCATGGTCTCCTGGCCTGGAGTTGGGAATGGTGTTGGGTGTAAGATCGTGTGTCTCAGGCTCATGTCCCTGTCTTACCTGAGTGTAATGGCACCACACCTGTGGAGTAGGTGCAGTACCACAGTGGCGACCAAGATGCAGGGCGCCACACTTCACGGGGAGACTTTGAAGAGAAAAGAAAGAGGTGCAAGAGTTCATTTCCAATAAAGTTGCAAATTGAATGTTGAATACATTTTTATATATAATATTGTAGACATTTTTGGCTACAATAATGTTTTTTCTTGTTCATCTCGCTTGTACATAACTTCCTGCCTGTTTTGTGCAAAATCCATACATGATGGTTAAAATAGAAATATGACGGCATAATAATTGAATTTGAAACAAATTTCATAAACCCCAATTTTTTCATAACTGTGATTTTTTTTTGCTCATTCATGGGTGAGTTTCATCTGAAATACAGAAGAGAATAGTACATGCTGAAGTTTTTTGTACAGTATGTTTATTTGGTTAGTGTAAAAGAAATGATAATCAGAACAGCTCACTTAAACACCATTTGTCCGAATGCTGTAAGCTTTCCACAGACAGCACTCGGATCGAAAAAAGTTATACACTACAGAAAAGAGAAGAGAGAGAGGACCCAGCTGGTAATAAAAACAGACACACTACAAGATAGAAGGTGAGAGGGAGGATTCCAGTGACTGTAAGGCTAAGTGCCTACTGTGTGTTTTTGTTGCATTTTTTTGCTGCATTCCTGCACCAAAAACACAGCACCCACAGCTTTGTAATGAAAGTGTGGTGTCTCTGAGGGTGTAGTCGCTACAGAGATACAGCACCTCAGCCAGAGGTGTGGTAGCCGACTCTCGGGTTAGGAGGGAACACTACCTGGCACCCACACACCTGCATTCAACTCCAGGCCAGGGGATCTGGGTGGACTCTGTTGAGGGAGGGCCCCATCCCAGGCTGGAGGAGGGAACTAGGTAGATGGTGTGGATGGAGGAAGCAGATAAGAGGAGCACACCAGGAAGTAGTGGGAGGAGTAGTAACCACAAGGAGAGAGAGAGGATGTGAGGAGTGAGAAGTAGAGGAGTTACAGGAGAGATGTGAGGAAAGGTGTCCTGGGAAGTGGAGCAGAGAGGCTCATCCAAGGACAAGGAAGATGTGAGAGCCGTTGAGGTTCTAGAGAGAAGGAAGGGGTCTCAGAGGCATGGAAAGTGAGAAATCCACCTGGGGAGCTTGCATCCATTGCCAGTCGCAGGCAAGTGGAGGGACCAGGGCCACAGAGGGTCACCGGGCCCAGCCTAGCAGAGGAGACTTGAGCCCTCACCTAGCCAACCGGTGGCTGCTGCATCTCCAGGAGCAGCAGCTGAATCTACACCATTCACTGCAAAGGTGGCTGGATAGGGCCAAGGGGATGAAGAGTACGTCACTCGGCGGGGTCTGAGGCCACTGGCGTGGGACATTGAGTGTGAATCGCAGGGTAGGAGGGAGAGAGCCAGCGCAAGAGAGAGACGACCCAGGGAAGGTACACAAAATGGGGTGCTGGCAAAGTGTCTTCAATCTACCTGGGAGTGGCTGAACCCCTTGCTCGTAGGACACGGCACCCAGATGGATGTTACTACCTGAGAACAGTGAGTAAACATTTGGAACTGCACCAGCTGTGTCCTTGGCTGCATTGTCATCTACCCCGGAGGTCTGAACTGCAGCGACGTCCATTCCTGGTCGAGTACCATAGGTGGCATCACGACTTCAATCCCCAAAACCTTAACCCCCAAACTTTTATTGACACCACCAGGGTAATGGAGTCAGGTCTCGACCCCCGTGACTCCCCAGCAGTATTGTAGCCCAGTTCAGATTATACCACAACCCTGAGGGGCATGTCAAAAGTCTATATGATTTTACAAAAGCTGTGCCCACAGGTGCGTTTTTGGGTACTGCATTTTTTTTATCAGAAATCATCAGCATTTATTTTATGTCCCTGAAATTAACTTGCCTGAGTTTGGGCTGCGTTTTCCCCATAGAATACATTTTAACCCCCATCCATTTGTATAGTTTTTTTCCTGCGAATTCCAACACAAAAACTTACCCTCCCCAGTGATTCCCAGTGTTTTTTCCTCTGTGCAGCGGCGGGAGACATCTTTATCTGCCAGGACCTTTTGCACCATGTGACTGGCTGAGTCACATGGTGCACAGGATCTTGCAGATAGATAAAAAATGTCTCCAGATGTTGCATGGAGGAAGAAACCACAGGGATCACTGAGGATCGCCGGGGAGGGTGAGAAAGTGTTTGTGTCTGTCTGTCTCTGTGTGTGTCTGTCTATCTGTGCTTTGTTGTCCCCTTAATTGTGCTGCGTTTTTGTGTTGCGTTTGTATGTGCACAAACACAGCTCAAACGCAATAGGTTTGTGCTGCTTTTGCTGCATTTGTGCACATACCAACACAGCGCAAAAACGCAGCACAAATAATAAGCATAGTGGGCACGTAGCTTAAGAGCTTACATACTAAAGGTACCTTTACACGCCGCTGCAGAAGATTAGAAACCACCGGGTGTCTCACGTGCATGAGCACGTTTCAACAGTTCCTAACGGTACCTGATACCGCATTTACACGCCGCTACAAGGTGCTCCACAGTAGGTTGTTTCTATCCCTGGAGGCACCGACGGGTGCCCCAGGTTACCTTCTGTAGAGCACCTTCCCTGATTTACATGCCGCTACCACAAGGCAATATGGGAGAACTTGGGGCAGCAGGGACAACACATAGGCGTGCCAGAGTTGTGGATTACGAGACGCTCGTATGGTGATTGGACAAAGCAATAACATCATGATTGGCCAGCCAGCGCAGGAAGGCTGGCTAATACATGATGCTATTGCAATTGTGTAATGAGACTGGTCAGCTCCTTAAATATGCCGCCCTATGCAGGGACAACCAATCGTAACGCAGGAGCTTCCACCAATGATCGCTGATGGGGCGCGGTATGGCTGTGTTCACTAGGTGTCGAAAAAACCTTCCTGTTCCTCGATTACACACCGCTACCATAGGGTTTATACCTACTTGTTTTTGAGCACGACCGAAAGACAGGTGTTGACAGTGACCGGTGGCAACAACCTGAATAACACGCCGCTACCTCGCGGTGTTTTGACGGTACAAGATACAATTGTCTCCGACACCCGGTGGTTTCTAACCTTCTGTAGCGGTGTGTAAAGGTACCTTAAAGGAGAGAGAGAGACTTACCTAGTGACTCTAGAGATAGAAAATAAACTGTGCTCTGATGGGAACAGCTTATCTTTGATGACCCTTGTACTGGCCACCACTGTACAAGGTATGATATTTAGTGATGAGCGAGTACCGTAATAGTCATAATTGCTATACTCGTTACGAGTACTTTGTAATAAATGCATATTCGCTCTGAATAGCAAGTACAATGTAATGGGTGGGAAAGTTGTGAAACTGAATGGGAAGAGCCTGGAGAATATGTTGACATATGCAACAGATCAGGACTTATTATAAGTGAAGGGAGGACTTTACACTAGTGTAACAGCAGTTGGCGAAAGTGTGTGAAGTTCTATGTTTGCTATGTTGTTCTCTATTGTAAGTTGTGATTGTTACTTTCGCTTTCAATGTGTTAATAGCAGGAGCATGGACTGTGTGCTGTGTGCTGCTGAGATTAATATCTCATGTTTAGGCAGTAAAGACTGTTTACTCAAGATAACCTGCTGAGTGAAGTTCGCTTAAGCCCCCGTCACACTAAGTGAGATCGCTAGCGAGATCGCTGCTGAGTCACAAATTTTGTGACGCAACAGCGACCTCAACAGCAATCTCGCTTTGTGTGACAAGTAGCAGCAATCAGGCCCCTGCTGTGAGATCGCTGCTCGTTACAAACCGTTCTGGACCATTTTTTGGTCGTCGGACTCCCGCTGGGCAGCGTGCATTGCTGTGTTTGACAGGGACAACAACCAACGATCTCAACACTATGCCCAAGAGTGACAGAGTCCCAACAACCGCCGTATCATTGCTACATCACTGGTGAGATCTGACTGTTTAACATCTCACCAGCGATCACGTAGCGACACACGAGCTATCCCGGCCAGGTCGCCGAGTGTGGCGGTACGCTAATATACCGGTGGTGATTCTCAGAAGAGATACACTCTGCTAACAGGTTATGGGCCCAGGCAACGATCCCAAGCAACGATCCCAGACAATGGAGGGGCCAGATACTAGTAAGGCCAGATAACAGAGCACACAGATAAGCTCTGTAAACAGAAGGAGATAACACCCAGTGAACACAGAAAGTACAGAGGGACAAAGGAATATATGATCCCACTGGAGATAACTATGATCCAAACACTGGAGATAATTACAGAGAATCACCACACACAGGACATACAGGAACTCTCAGCAAGAAGTAAGAAGAAAAGCAGAAGAATTCTTCAGTACAAATCTCTACAAACAAGTAAGGGTGCTTTCACATAACGATTTTTGCATTTCCGATGCTGTCCGAAAAAAATCGGACAGCATCGGACCGATTTTCGGACCCCATGCATCCCTATGGGGATCGAACCGAATCGGATGTGCACTAAATGCCATCCGATTTGGTCCGATCCGATTCTGTCCGATTTTATTATCGGTCCTAAAATCGGAGCCTGCTCCGATTTTAGCACCGAAAATAAAATCTGACAGATACGGATCGGACCAAATCGGATGACATTTAGTGCACATCCGATTAGGTCCGATCCCTATAACATGGGGCCCTATGGAGAAGGGTCCGAGGAATCATCTATGTCTCCTCGGACCCCGTTTTACTGTACTGAGCATGTTCAGTACAGTAAAACTGCTCCTAACTAGGAGCACAAGTGTTAAAAAAAAAAAAAAATGTCATTCTCACCTCCCTCCGAGCCCCCGCCGTCTTCCGCCATCTTCTTGGAGGCTCCCGGTGGCTCTCGCAGGCTGCCGGTGTCAGCAGAACGCTTCCTCTGCCTTATAGGACCTGCGGTGATGTCACAGTCATGTGACCGCGGGTTACCATGGTGAACCCGCGGTCACGTGACTGTGACATCACCGCAGGTCCTGAACAGCAGAGGAAGCGCTCTGCTGACACCGGCAGCCTGCGAGAGCCACCGGGAGCCTCCAAGAAGATGGCGGAAGACGGCGGGGGCTCGGGGGGAGGTGAGAATTACCTTTTTTTTTTTTTCTTTCTTTTCTTCACCCCGCAGGGAACGATTTTATGCCGGAATCGGGTGCCTATTTGGCACCCGATTCCAGGCATCAGAAGGGAGCCGATGCTGTCCGATTTATATCGGACAGCATCGGCTCCCTAAAAATCGTAATGTGAAGGTAGCCTAAGACTATATAAAAATGATGTGCAGCTCTGAGCTAAAACTTACAGTAACTAAGCTAAATGATGATAACTAACAGTTATGGAAGTTCAAAGTAGAAATGTTATTATCTAAGGATGATTTATGGGAAGTAATCGTTACAGATAGACCCGATCAAGATAATCAAACATGGGGTAAGAAGAATAAACAAGCGAGAGCCACCATTAGCTTACTAGTGGATGATGCTCAATTAATACACATAAGATATGAAGAAACAGTGAAAGGAATGTGGGAAGCATTAAGGAAACTACATGAAAGACCTAGCTTGAATCACAAGTTATTTCTATTAAGAAAGCTTTACAGTATGAGATTGAGTGCAAATGAAGACATACAGAAGCACATATTATCAATGATGGAAGTGATATCACAGCTAAGATCAATTGGTGAAGACATCAAAGAAAGTCACGTTGCAGCTATATTATTGTGCAGTCTTCCAGATTCATATATAGCCTTGATAAATGCCCTTGAGACAAGACCAGAAACAGACATGACAATCGAGAGAGGATCTCCGGTCGTCAATTGGCTGGTTACTTACTATCCCCAACCGCTGTAAACTTAAATGACACACATACTGCAGTGACTTGGTTTAACAAATTGGCCACAGCAGCCTTTATTGCCTATTGTTTACATACTAACATAACATAACAGGGTACGCCGTCCAACGGGCGTCCCAACTTAAACAATAGGCCCACCCATCGTTTTACCCATGGATAGGCCCGGTCCATAAGCCTCTAAACTTTTGTCCCTGGCCGCAATATCACCGGCCCCAGGACGAGGTATTGGTTACCTAGAACCAATACCCCACCCTTGCAGAACCCCGTGCCTGCAAGGTACCTTTAACCTGAGCCCCTCTACCTTTGAAGTGGCTCATCTCCCCCTTCCAAATGTAAATCCCCTGCCTCTGGACCAGACCTACCCCCGCTGCCGTGACAATAACCAAAGTATCGCACCAGACTTTCACATGTCATGCATAAAACACATCTCAAACGCCTCCACAACTGAACTCAAACCAGGGAGGGTGGGCGGGAAACTTCTCACGCTGTCCCCAGGAAGTGGAATGAGGGGACTTCCTTCTTTGTCCCCAGTATCTTCCCTTAAGCTCCCCCTCTTCCTCCACCTAACCAAACCCCCTCCCAGTTAATCACCTCCCATGCCTCAATCAAATATTCCCATTCCTTCCTCCTCCAATTAACTCCCTCCCTCTCCGAATGTCATGTGGCCCCTCCACCCTAGGGGTTCCTTGACCTGCTTTACATTAGATTTTGTGAAAACAAGACTAATAGATAAATATCAGAGAAGAAAAGAACAAACAAATGATTCTTCTACTGAAAAAGACAGTGGAAACGCTCTTAAAGCTACAAAATTTAAAAAAAAACTATAATAAAGAGACAAGAGAATGTTTCAGATGTAAGAAAAAGGTCATGTAAAGAAAGACTGTACCATATGGAAAGCAGAGCAACAAAAGTTACAACATAAAGAGCATATAGAAAGTGAAAAACACAATTTCCGATTCATGTGAGAATAATTGGAATGGCACATTTAAAGCAACGGACAAGAAATCATCACTTGGTTGGTTTATCGATTCAGGAGCAACGAGTCATATGACAAGTGACAAGAATTTCTTTACTGATCTTGATTTAGGTAGGAAAGAATCCATTTATCTTGCAGATGGAAGCAAAATAACTGCAGAAGGTATCGGACAAGGTATGCTAAACTGTTCAAACAAGTTCGGACAAGATTGAAAGATACTTGTACAGGATGTGTTGTATGTTCCAAAACTGGAAGGCGGATTGTTGTCTGTAAAGTGTTTGACAGCCAAAGGACTTACTGTACAATTCAAATACAATGAGTGTGCAGGTGATAACCAATGTCAAGGCAGATGAACAAATATATAATCTTGACACACGAAAGGAACAAATGAAGATATGTACACATGATCACAAGAACTATATTCACGCGTGGCATAGATGTCTAGGATACAGACATCCTGACAGTATAAGGGAACTACAAAGAAAAGAATTGACAAAAGTTCTAAAGATATTAGATTGCTCAATTACCGTAAGATGTGAATGTTGTATAAAATTTAAAGTCACAAGGATATCTATTCCAAAAGAAAGTGAGACGAAAAGCAAAAGACCACTTGATTTGATGCATACTGACGTATGTGGACCCATGAAAGTACATCAGGAGGAAATAGATACATGGTGACTTTTATAGATGACTACTCAAGATACACAGTCACATACTTAATTAAGAAGAAAAGTGAAGTGTTTGATTAACTTGTAGACTACGTAACAAGGTCGAGTAACAAATTTTAGGAGAAGCCAATTGTCATCAGAAGTGATAATGGAGGAGAATTTACAGATCACAGAATAGAAAACTACTTAAGATAGAGTGGAATAGAACACCAGAAAACTGTTCCGTACACACCTGAAAAAATGGAGTAGCAGAAAGGAAAAACAGAACTCTGACAGAAATGCTAAGATGTATGCTGACAGATTCCAAACTACCAGAGAAATATTGGGGTGAAACAGCAATTTTAGCTACATATCTACAGAACAGAATTTTTTCCAGAAAACTGAAGAAAACTCCATATGAACTGTGGACAAGCCAACACAGCTGTCACAGGCACAGCCAAAATAGTTGGGAAAATGGGCTGGTGCGTGCTTCGTAGCAGGTTGTAGTAAATGTTTGGACTACTGCTTTGCGTTGGGCGATAACCACCTTTTTAAGTGAAGTAATGTGGACAGCAGAAGGCAGGCTGTCACCCCCAAAACAACGGGGAAAACTATGATTTAGTTATGTGTCTTCAGCTCTCAATAGAGCTATTGTTTTGGTGATATTATGGTGCTAGTGAGCGGCTCCATTAAACTGTCTCTGCTCGAGTATCTCTCCTTCCCTTCTCTACACTGATGTAGTACACACACTGCAGGTAGTCCTCAAAAGGGCTTTTGTGTTATGAAGAAGCCTAAACACTCTCCCTAGCAGTTGAGCGATCTCTCCTTATACTTCTCCAATGCTGGCTCTAGATGCAATGTGTGCAAGATGGTGGTGGTAGGGCTTAAATAGACCCTTTGATAGTGGATTGCCAGCCAATCACAGTAATGCCACAACCAAGATGTCTGCTACATTACTGTGATTGCTTAAGAAGCCCAGCATGTTTAGTGGCTGCAAAGGAGGCGCCAAAACTGCCGGTCGGGATATCTGAATATAGCGAGATGAGTACACAAATACGCGCAGACTAACGAGTGACACAAATACCGTACTATTTGTGAGAATAGCGAATAGTAACGAATACATTCGCTCATTACTAATGATAATCCACCAGATGTCATAGCTCAGGGCACTATGGGGAAGCCCACATGGCCAATCTAAAAAACATTAGACCACTCTCTGATGATTCAACAATGTAGGAAATGGTCCAAGATTTCTTTGCAAGCTGTAAATTGAATCTAAAAAGCATATGAATTTGGGTGAAACTGAATTTCAGGAAATTTGACTCGAACTTGGTCCCTGGGGGATTGATCCTCTCGTCTTTGTACTGTTTTGTCTAATTTGCCTGATTATTGACAGTACTTTGCTTTTTTGGTTTCTCATCTTCTCTGTATTCCAAACTAAGACTTTATTGGCCTTATTTGTAATTGTATACAAACAATCATACCTTTTAAGCATAACATTTGGACAGAAGATCAGGGTGAGATGCTGGGTGTAGTGCAATATTGTGTTTGTAAATTACTGAATGTGCTAAACATTGTGAACCTTGATAGTATCACTTTATTGTTGGTTAGACATTTCAGAATTTTGTGTCTGCAAATATAAACAGGGCATAAGATATGAGCTCATATTCAGTGACCTGTATCCCCCGCAATGCTATTCATGATGGAGTTAGTCAAACATTATCAAAATGAACAATACATGTGTATTATGTAATGAAGAAAAGGAAAAGAAAAACATTTATTTGGAAATCAATATGATTGTGCCAAAACCAGGATAATGGCCTTTTCAGTGTTTTCCATTGCTCTACAGAACTTAGGAATTAGTTGATGTGGAAGAATTGCTTTTAGCTGAAGTCATCACAACATCGTTATAGCCAATATTTACATAATTACATATTAAAAGACTTGGTGCAAAAGATAATTCAGAATCACCTACTGATGTGTAACCGTTTCATGTCCTTACAGGACAAGTTACATTGGCAAACAAAACTGTAAATGCAAATTGACATTCATTAAAGTTTTACTTGGTAGTATTAAGGCTAGGTCACACTTCAGGTTTTTTTTTTAAAACCTGATCCGGTTTTGAGCTTTTTAAAAGCTTAAAACCGGATGCGAACGCTTCCCATAGAAGCCTATTATAAAAACCGGATCCGGCTCTGCAGCCTGCGTAAAAAATCATGCAGGCTGCAGTTTTCTGAGCAGTTGTAAGCCCCGCAATGCGATAAACGGATTGCTCAGAATGTGTAATCCTGAGCAATGTGGTTACCGCACATACTTTGCTTATCCTGGCTGCCGCCGGGATAAACAAAGTGTTATCAGTGTTTTAAAAGATGAAATTTTATTAATAAATGTGGCTATAATGTCTCTAGGGGGTGCTCACCCCCCTAGAGACATACTACCCACTCAGGTGGGCACATAATGATGTAATTCCTGATGTACAGTAGCCGGCTCCTGTCAGCTACTGTACATTTTTATGAATGAAGCCGCCGGCTCCTTCTGTGCGCAGCACTCATGCTATACCTAATGTAGGTATAGTATGTGCGCTGTCTGAAGTCCAGCAGGCTTATACAGTAGATCTATGGGCTGCGCAGCGCCATAGATCTACTGTAAATGCCTGCATGACCCAGGAAAGCGCACATACTATACGTACATTAGGTATACTATGAGCACTGCGCATAGAGGAGCCGGCGGCTTCATTCATAAAAATGTACAGTAGCTGACAGCAGGGATGAGCAAACTATCCGGTAACCGGATTGCTCCGGATTACACATCCAGAACAATCCAGTTACCGGATTGTGGCTTCAGCAATCCAGTTACTGGATTGCGGCTTGTCTGAAGCCTATTGCGTTCACTGCATTCGGATCTGGATGCGGTGAACGCAATTTCTGTAATAAATGTTAACCTAGCCTTAAAACCGATACTCATCTCAGCCATTTGGGGTACAAGTTCACAGTCACTCTATGTAACTGCAGACATTTGAATACTTACAGGATAGTGATGCATGCTATCAGGATTCTCTGGAGCCGGGAGCGGGTGTTTATGTGATTACATCTATGTTTTGCATACTTCTGGCCACATTCCAAATGGTAGTATCTGGCCTCACTCAATTCAATTGTACTGAGTGTATGGCCACACCCATCTAGTTGGCACATGACTGCATGCAGGCAAATATAATGATCAATGCAAAATATATTTGCATGTATGCAGGGCCCAAGAGGTAAGGGATCCCATTTATACCTCCAAACCAAGTGGAATTGTGCATTTTGATGAGCTGTTGGTCTGAAAAGAGTCCATATATTGTTCTTGCACCAGGGTCTAAGTCCGCCACTGGTAACTCTGTAAAAAGAAGTAAGCGCAGATAAGGTCTTATTGTTTAAAGAACTGTGAAGCTTTGAAGCTGTAATTCTCACTGCTCACCTTGCAAAGTTGTGTAACACACAGCCAGTATGATAGGCCACAAATATGGCCTATATCAGAGATTCCAAGGGACAATGTGGTGTTGGTCCGAGCTGCCACAGTAAAAACACGTAGTCGAAGGCTTCAAATAATAACACCTTTATTGGATCCACCGACACGTTTCAGATCCTGCTATGCTCCTTCATCATAGAGTGTACATCCAAACCAAGTGGACGTGTGCATTTTGATGAGCTTTTGGTCTGAAAAGGGTCCATATATTGTTCTTGCACCAGGGTCTTTGTCCGCCACTGGTCATAATGTTATAAATTTTCCTGATTGGATACTGGATTACTATTAATTAAAGATCTCAGTATTCAACATAAACTATGTTTTGAGTGCTGAGTTCATAGTTATCGTATTTAAGGACTTGAGCACCACACAAATCCCACACCATTGTAACGTATATGCTTGTTCTACATGTATGCAAATCACATACACCTGCCAGCTCCCAATGCCGGCAGCAGCAAATCCTGGCAGTACACGAACTGTGCGCTGTGATGATTCACAAGTCTGCAGTCACATAGAGACCGGACAACCCCTTTAAGGCAGAGAAAAGCTCTGTCCAGGCTCCAACTGGTCCGAGAGAACTATACAAAAAGCAAAGACTGTGAGCTACACTGCTTTGTCCCATAGGAATAAATGGATGTTACAGAGACCAAGTAGAACAATGGGTTATGCTTTTCCGTAAGTCTTGTATTAGATGGTAACCCTGTTTTGTTTTAATGAAGGAGTCTTTCCAGAGTTTTATGGCTATTAAAGTCATATCAACTCTGGGTAGTAGAGTAGACACTTGCAAATTTAGATACATTATGCATTGCAGAGAAAGTGGACGCTGATTCACATTGCATGTGAGCTTGGAAGAGCTCAAAGACTGCTCCCAATCTCCATCTATGAGCAGTAAACCCTGCCTAACTCCATTTTTTAGCATTAATTAAAAGATCTATGATCTATCAATGGCTTCACTGACGATCACAGTGGAGTGGTGACCTTAGTGCTCCATTCTAAATGTGTGAGCTTTTTGGAGTACCCGATGTACTCTCTTGCAGTATTGAGGTTAGGGCAAGGTGGTGGGTTTTATCAACTAAAGCAAGTCAGATAGATATCTGCTTTCTGCAGAGGTGGGAAGTTTGTTGCTCAGTTCATAAGGCAGAGATGTTTGTTGCTGTCAGTGACGTAACTAGACTCCAATGGGTTCTGATGCAGGATTTAGACATGGGCCCCACCTGAATGTTGGTTAGATATATGAGCATTCTGGATCCTATATAGACACATGTGTTCACACCCCCAAGAACAAAGGAATTGGAAGAAGGAAGTAGAATAACACTGCGCTGCCATGTAGAAATCAAGATCCAGGAGCATTAATAATTAAAAGATAAGTGATTTATTTGCTATGCGCTTCAGAGCAATATGCTCCTTTTTCATGCAAATCACTGGTGTACATTATTAACTCTCCTGGACCCTGATTTCTACACGGCAGTGCGGGGTTATTCTCCTTTCTTCTTCCACTATCTTCCACTACCTTTGATCATACCCCTGGGATCCGCATCAGCCTGCACTTTTTCATTATGTATAGTACAGTAGTTGTGGTTCATCATAACTACCCATAAATATCTTTTAAGCACTATTCATCCAGGTGAAGCCCTATGTGTGTCAACCTTGTCTGTCTTTTCAGCTGTGTTTCATCCTCCATGTAATAATGTCCTCTGTACTGGCCCTTTCCTGTAATCATATCCACCATCATGGGGTCCATCCTGGTATACTGTCCTCTGTCTGGACCCCTTCCTGTAATTATGTATCTCATCTTAGCCCCTTCCTGTAAACACATCCCCAATCATAGTTCCCTTCCTGTAATAATGTCCTTTATCCTTGGCCCATCCTGTAAATATGTGCCTCATCCAGTCCCACATGTTATAGAAAATACGGGGCCCCTACCTATGATAATATTCATTGTTTTGCTGCTCTTTTACAACATATTTTAAAAAAAGAAAAGATTATTCTCACCTTTCCAACCTTCTGAAATATGCAGCTTATTCCATACTGAACTGCATTACATGCAACCAGCCAACCAGAAGCCGGCAGGTGACTTTGGCATCCTAGCCACTGCAATGCATGATGTCACTGCCATGTATCTCTTGTGACATGCCAACCAATGTCAACTGCTGGCATCTGATTGGCCAGTGTCTTGTATTGCAGTCCAGGGAATCGGCAGGTCTCTGCACACATGCTCTAAGAAATGTCGCCCATCCTATGCCCTTCTGTGATGAAATGGCAACTGACTACTTCTGTTGGGGGTTAACTGTTCTTAATTAGGCCATATGCATAGTAAATTTGTTTGATAAATCAAGAGCAGTCAGTCATTGTTTCATGTCAGACTGATTGGAGCCCCATTGTCTTAATTTATGGATTGATACAGGTGCATCTCAATGAATTAGAATATAATCAAAAAGTTAATTTATTTCAGTAATTCAATACATAAAGTGAAATACATATATTATGTAGAGTCATTACACACAGAGTGATCTATTTCAAGTGTTTATTTCTGTAAATGTTGATGATTATGGCTTACAGCCAATGAAAACCCAAAGGTCATTATCTCAGAAAATTAAAGAAGGGAGGATGAAGGGTCTGAGAGATAAAATATTCCCTAAATAGGTATCAGAGGCTTCGGTTGTGAGAGTCACAACCACTATAATAACCATTGGCTGTAAGCTATAATAATCAATAGTTACAGAAATAAACATTTGAAATAGATAATTCTCTTTGTAATGACTCTATATAATATATACATTTCACTTTTTGTACTGAATTACTGAAAAAAATTTACTTTTTGGTGATATTCTAATTCATTGAGATGCACCTGTAGCTAAATGTAGATTGCGTCAGCTCCTCTGTCTATATCATTCGGAGGAAAATTATGCACTTGGTTGAACTGCCGACAAATGAGAGAATAACCTTATCCCACCAATCCTGTAAGAAGAAATTACCCTGAAATGAGAACTGTGGAGTATAGAATGATCCTGTCACTATGTTCTTCATATTCTACATGACATCAGCCTAGCAGCTATGGTTCCAGCTGGAGGATTACAGAACGTCTTCATTTTCTACAGGACTTCTGCTTAGGATCCAAGGATCCAGCTGGACGATCATATAACTGCATCACTGCCAGGTTGGGACAATTCAGTCACCTAGATACATACCTTGCTCTGCTTCTTCACTCTAGGATCCAAGGATCCAGTCGGACAAAGACCTGTGTGAAGAACCCAGGTTGGGACAATTCGGTCACCTGGCTACATACTTTGCTATGCTCAGTTAGCTTCCTACGTTTGCTGCTATCTCTTCTCAGTGGGTGCCCACCAAAAGTGAGATGTTGTTGGACTGAGGGGGTTGGCCCTGGAATCCCTGAAGGTACGAAATCTCCAGTGAGCCAGCGGAAAGGGGAGATTCTGCTGCTTGTTCCATCTAGTGTTTTTGCTGGTAATGTATTCCATTCCTTTGACTGTTGATGAACCAATAAAGTTTTACCCATGTGTGGTTCCCTCACCCTATGTTGTCTGAGTAGTGTTCTGCCCTTGAGGAAGGACTTTGGGCATTCAGTGGGATAAGCCCTGGTCAATGCGGTCTTTCTAAAAACAGTCATGTCAGAGGACGAGAGTACCCACTGACCATTGTGGCTCCACACCTTCCTATAATAATATTCCCTATCCTGGATAGCATCCTGTAAGAAATGTCCCCCCTCTAGGCGCTGTCCTATACTAATGTGCCTATCTTAGCCTGCATCCTATATTAATATCCCCAAACTTGTAAGAAATGTCCCCATTCTGAGCCCCTACCTATTTAAAGTCCGCTGTTAGGCTGCTCTTTTGAAACAGATTTTCAAAAATAAACTATTATTCTCACCCTCCCACCCTTCCATGACACTATACATACTATATTTTATTCCAGCAGTTTTGGTGTTCAGATGGCTTGATCCCAAAACTTTTTTCTGTAGCATCAGATTTTTATAATTTTTTTAGGCTTTGAAACCTTGCAAAACGACCTAGATGTATGAACACTTTTGGTGGTGGGGTGTAGTAGTGTATCGTTTACCCTTGGCATTAGGTTTGAAAATACAAACCTGAAAGGACACAAGCTGGCAGACAAGGGTATTCAAGCAGAAAAACAGATATCCCATATATATTAGGATTCTGAAATGTCCATTAATCACTCACTCACCTAAAGATCAATGGGTATTGTCCTTTTTGCAATTTCTAGAAGGAGCCCATAAATCTAATATATAAAGTTTGTGTATGTATGTTCACACATAGTCCTGCGCCTTCATAGCTCCACCCCTCAGATAACATCCCTTTATAGCATCCATCCTTTTATAGCACCGCCCCTCCACATGTCCCCACCCCAATCACTGCTCCTCCCCTCCATATGGTCCCACCCCTAAATGGGTGGTGCCAGCTGGAGGGTGAGCGCAATATGCGTTAATGAAAGGGACGGGCTTTGTGGAGGGGTCAGAGCTATAAAGAGGGTGGGGCTATGTGTGGACATATATACATACATACATACAGACATATATATGGAGGCTGCATTATATTATATAGCTGTAGAACCTAGCATTGCCTGGGTATAGTAACTAACTGTTCTTAGTTATAACAAAATAGAATAGAATGATTATTTTCCACATGAAAACATTTTCCAGAGGGGGCAGAGCCGTATGCATCCTTAAAGGGGTGGAGCTATGAAGGTGCGGGGCTATGTGTGGGCATACATATATACACACACACATACACACATATATACATACACTCAGCACTATGCTCGGGCAATGCCAGGCTGTACAGCTAGTATTAGATAAAACTTGAGTGAAATTGCTAGTTTTGATCATAACAAAAAAATCAATGGTGGATTTGGTTAAACAAATTAGTTTCAGGAATGAATGACAAATATTCAGAATTGTTCAAACACCCTGGCTGCATACAAGGCCAAAAAAATCCAAGAATGGCTGATACAGTCTGTGATGTCTTTGGGGTCATCAATGATTGTTTGTGGGCCCATTTTCATCTAATCTGTATGGTGGTCTTTATAGATAAAAGTTCAGAGCTGAGCTGCAGAGCTCTGTCCAGGTCCTGCGGAAAATGGTGCTTACCTACACAGTAGAGTTTTATCATGGGTCACTTCATTTCAAACAACATTCCTGATTGGTTGTTCATTTTTTCGATTCTCCATGTTGAATATAAATATGCCATACTTTCCTTAAACCATTTAAATAGTTTGGTTTTGAAAAAAGATCTATTTGTTTAATTTATTACTAAAAGTACCACTCCAGTTTTTTGTTTTTTTTTCCAGCGATAAATTGGCGCTTTAAATGTATGTCCCCCGTCACCTTCCGCGTTGGTTTTACCTTTTACCAAGGCCTTTATGGTCCAGTGGCACCATCTTGTGCCCATAACTTCTGACTGACTGGAAGTCGAAAATTACATCACAAGGGCTCAATGCATCTCTATGAGCGCCAGAGTAAGGTAAGAACAAGGCCCTCATAGAGCTGTATTGCGTTGTAACCTATGGTGCACTACTTGAAACACCGGAGCTTCCGGCATGTCACTCTTTGCGATGGGAACGCTACTGGAAAAGGATGAAGGCGGTGGAAAGTGAGGCTTTCATTTTAAGAACCACAAAAGAGGTAACAAAACAATGCTTTAATATCAGCTTTAGAGTGCACTCACGTTTGCTTTTTTTCTCATTCCGGATCTCGGGGAGAAAAGTAACAGAGTGTCATGCCGGTGTCATGCGTTTTGACACCTATATGACATGCGGATGACATGCCAGTGTGCGGCTTCCCCGCACCTAGCATCCGTATGTCATGCGTATGTCATAAGTATGCATTTTTAACATGGTCTTTACCATGCTGTTAAAAGATAGAATAGATCGATAGATAGAAAGATAGATAGATAGATAGATAGATAGATAGATAGATAGATAGATAGATAGATAGATAGATAGAAAACCAGATAGAAAATCAGATAGAAAATCAGATAGATAGATGCTATCATAGTTAGATCGGGCTTACCAATATTCCGCTTCTTGCTTCTGGGACCGCCCTCTAAGCTTCATGCAAATTCACTGTACTGATTGGCAACAGCCAATCACAGACGCTCACACTCTGTGAGAGCCTCTGTGATTGGCTGTTGCAATCAGACTGCATTTCCAAAATCTTGATGGTGATTGTGCTTGGTTGCCATTCAAATTAGTATATGGCAACCAACCTGCCATCATAATATGTTAAATAAATCAATGGAAAATACGTAAAAGTTCACAGTATTTTTCGGCCTAGCCCAGTGAAAGCCCTCAGCTGAGAGCTGCCACCCTCAGTTGCCTAATTTTTCCTTGGCTGCCAAAAAAATGCGTGGGATCCTGGCCCTATTTTTAATTGCCAGCCAAGGTAAAACTAGGCAGCTGAAGGCTGGTATTCTCAGCGGGGTGAGGGTCCATTGTTTTAGGGCTCCCCCACTCTAAAGAATAGTAGCCCACAGCTGCCCCTGAAAATGGCACATTCATGCTAGCTAACTTGCGGCTACTATGGCAACCTCACTGCTTACCAGGCCGCAGTTCTCGATCAGTTATTCAGTGTTCAGAGTCCGCGGGGATAGGATGCTATCAACTGGATCAGAAACGCAAAATATCCAGCTCCAATTCTTACTTTAAAATTTCCAGCTTTATTCAATGGTTAAAACGTGAATGATTACATCAGATAAAAAACATTATGCTGATGGTATGGAGCCACCATAGCCCATAGCGCTACACGTTTCAGGGCAAAGATATTACTGCCGTCCTTTGTCCAGCTTACAAAGTTTCCACACTGAGGCTTCTTGTAAGAGTTTGTTGGGATCCTAGGTTCTGCCAGGTTGGTGTCATCTGCATAATGATTGTTCTCCAAAGTGATTTCTCTGATCCCGTGTAGCAAAATGCTTGGCCACTGTGCACACTGAATATCATTTACTGCCACTATTACGTTTCATGAGGTTTAATTCAAGCCATTAACAAAGACCATAATTGTCAACACTAGAAGATAAATGACAACATAAAGGATGTGTCATTTTATAACTAAATACTGTCTGGCAATACTATTTGTTTTACATTAACAAAGATTAACTATCTATATTCCACCATGACTGTGGGCAATGGTATTATTACATTTTTTTCAAGTATGATAATGACAATTGATAAATAAAATAATCTTGAGATCAGAATTCATGAAATACCAATTAGTCAAGGGTAATTTGAGGAGTAAAAAAAAAAAAACATTTGAAAAAAACAACAAAAAAGATTTTGCCGCTGTTTTTTCTGATAAGCTCACTGTCATGGACCCATTTTACTTCAAAATTTTTATGTCACAATCAAAGAGAGGATCGCAATACAAGAAAAACATAAATCACTTCCATACCTGCATTCAAAGAGAAGAAAAACAGGATATATGTAGTAGAACATGCAAAAACATAGTAACAACACAACTAAAGTAGTAACAATGATGTATGATATACATGGAGTCTCCATAAAATTATTGCAGTATCCTGCCTGATAAAGCGCCTGGAAGTGGCGCTACAATGAATGCGCCATTTTCAGGGGCAGCTGCAATGCTGCTATTCTTTAGCATGGAGGGGCCCTAAAACAATGGGCCCTCATCCCACTGAGAATACCAGCCATCAGCTGCCTAGTTTCTCCTTGGCTGGCAATTAAAAATAGGGCGGAGCCCTACACATTTTTTTTTGTCAGCCAAGGTAAAATTAGGCAGCTGAGGGTGGCAGTTCACAGCTGTCTGCTTTATCAAGGCTAGACTTAAAAATGCTGCGAAGCCCTAAGCATTTTTTAAAGAGTTATTTATTTAAAACACCATGATGTTAGGTTGGTTGCCACACACTAATGTGTATGGCAACCAAGTACAATCACCATTAAAATTGTGGAAATACAGTCTGATTAGAACAGCCAATCACAGAGGCTCTCATCGAGTGTGAGCGTCTGTGATTGCCTGTTGCTGGTCAGTGCAGTGATTATGTATTAAGCTTAATGGACAGCCCTGGAAGCAGCAGCAGGAGACTGGTAAGATGTTCTAGCTATTATATCTATCTATCTATCTATCTATCTATCTATCTATCTACAGTTGTGGCCAAAAGTATTGACACCCCTGCAATTCTGTCAGATAATACTCAGTTTCTTCCTGAAAATGATTGCAATCACAAATTCTTTGGTATTATTATCTTCATTTAATTTGTCTTCAATGAAAAAACACAAAAGAGAATGAAGCAAAAAGCAAAACATTGATCATTTCACACAAAACTCTAAAAATGGGCCGGACAAAAGTATTGGCACCCTCAGCCTAATACTTGGTTGCACAACCTTGAGCCAAAATAACTGCGATCAACCGCTTCCGGTAACCATCAATGAGTTTCTTACAATGCTCTGCTGGAATTTTAGACCATTCTTCTTTGGCAAACTGCTCCAGGTCCCTGATATTTGAAGGGTGCCTTCTCCAAACTACCATTTTTAGATCTCTCCACAGGTATTCTATGGGATTCAGATCTGGAATCATTGCTGGCCACCTTAGAAGTATCCAGTGCTTTCTCTCAAACCATTTTCTAGTGCTTTTTGAAGTGTGTTTTGGGTCATTGTCCTGCTGGAAGACCCATGACCTCTGTGGGAGACCCAGCTTTGTCACACTGGACCCTACATTATGCTGCAAAATTTGTTGGTAGTGTTCAGACTTCATAATGCCATGCACACGGTCAAGCAGTCCAATGCCAGAGGTAGCAAAGCAACCCCAAAACATCAGGGAACCTCCGCCATGTTTGACTGTAGGGACCGTGTTCTTTTCTTTGAATGCCTCTTTTTTTCTCCTGTAAACTCTTTGTTGATGCCTTTGCCCAAAAAGCTCTGCTTTTGTCTCATCTGACCAGAGAACATTCTTCCAAAACGTTTTAGGCTTTCTCAGGTAAGTTTTGGCAAACTCCAGCCTGGCTTTTTATGTCTCTGGGTAAGAAGTGGGGTCTTCTTGGGTATCCTACCATACAGTCCCTTTTCATTCAGACGCTGACGGATAGTACGGGTTGACACTGTTGTACCCTCGCACTGCAGGGCAGCTTGAACTTGTTTGGATGTTAGTCGAGGTTCTTTATCCACCATCCGCACAATCTTGCATTGAAATCTCTTTAAATCGCTTTAAATTTCTTGATGACACTGCGCACGGTAGACACAGGAACATTCAGGTTTTGGAGATGGACTTGTAGCCTTGAGATTGCTCATGCTTCCTCACAATTTGGTTTCTCAAGTCCTCAGACAGTTCTTTGGTCTTCTTTCTTTTCTCCATGCTCAATGTGGTACACACAAGGACACAGGACAGAGGTTAAATCAACTTTAATCTATGTCAACTGGCTGCAAGTGTGATTTAGTTATTGCCAACACCTGTTAGGTGCCACAGGTAAGTTACAGGTGCTGTTAATTACACAAATTAGAGAATCATCACATGATTTTTCTAACAGTGCCAATACTTTTGTCCACCCCCTTTTTTATGTTTGGGGTGGAATTATATCCAATTTGGTTTTAGGACAATTCTTTTTGTGTTTTTTCATTGAAGACAAATTAAATGACGATGATAATACCAAAGAATTTGTGATTGCAATTATTTTCAGGAAGAAACTGAGTATTATCTGACAGAATTGCAGGGGTGTCAATACTTTTGGCCACAACTGTATCTGTCTATATTTCTATGTTGTCTATCAGTCTATCTTTTCTGTCATTTTACTGCATGGAAACGTTCATGCTAAAATCACTATAAGAGTGCTGTGGGTATGGTGTGCGATATTTTCATTGCACCCATACACTTGCATTGGCGGAATCTTGGCGAGATCCGAAGACATACACAGCATACTGCAAATTTTTCCTTGGTACGTTTCTTGCATGGCAGTATAGTTCAACATGGTTGTGTGTGCAATCCGATGTTTTATCGAATTGCACTCGCAGATCATTTCTGCAGATGTGAGCGCACTCTTTGGCGGCCGTCACACGCAACGATTTCTTGCCCGATATCGTTTAAGCGATCTCCTTTTTGATCGCTTAAGCGAGATCGGGCAAGAAATCGTTGCATGTAATCAAGCGATTTACGATGTGAAATCGCTTGATCGTGACATCGCTGATCTGAGCTCCGGTTCTCAGATCTAGCGATGAACGATGCCACGATCTGCTTCATCGTGGTGTATAACACCACGATGAACGATCTCCCAGCGCAGAGCCTATGCTGGGAGATGGTAACTATGGACACGTCGGGTTACTAAGCGACGCGCGGCGCCTAGTTACCCGATGTGTACCATAGTTACCAGCGAGATCGCGGATCCACATCGCTGGTGAGTCTGTCTGTGTGACAGCTCACCAGCGATGTGAGCGATATTGTAAGCGATTGCGCGTGCACGTGATCGCTTACAATATCGCAAGAGATATCTGTGCGTGTGACGGCCGCCTTTGAGGTACTTCACACACTGTGACATCGCTAGCAATGTCGCTAAAACGTCACAGGTCTTGTGACGTAACAGCGACCTCTCCAGCAATGTTGCAGTGTGTGACACGCATCAGCGATCAGGCCCCTGCTGTGAGGTCGCTGATCACTGCAAATCGTTCAGGACCCTTTTTTGGTCATTGGTCTCTCGCTAGTCAGCACGCATCCGCTGTGTGTGACAGTGAGAGACCTACGACCAGCGACCTCACAGCCAGTGCCCAGGGCAGCACATTAGACTCTGGGCACTGGTAACCAGGGTAAAAGAGGGGCAACTAAGCAGAGGGCGCTGCTTAGCTACCCCATATTTACCTTGGTTACCAGCGATGTAGCTGCTGACTGGTTGCTGGTGAGTCTGCCTGTTTGACAGCTCACCAGCGACTGCAGAGAGACTTTCCAGTGATCCCGGCCAGGTCAGATTGCTGGTGGGATCGCTGGAAAGTCTCAGTGTGTAAAGGGGCCCTTAGTGCTGGAAAAGCAGTTTCCATTGTTATTCTTAATTGATGAATGCTTCAGCTACAATTGTAGGCGTGTAACTTAGTTTACATTGTTTTTAACCAGCATACTGCTAACATATTGTCAGCATAGAATATCCTTAATAAATAGTTCACTAGGAAACTGTTTAATTGACCTTTGAAATGCTATTGAACATGATTTGCCCCTTACATTCCTACATTTTATGATCTGTCTCAATTACACATTTCCATGGGACTGCAGCCAACCACATCTGAGATGACTGCAGGGGATCTGCTTGTTGTGAATCTATGATTGTTGGACATAGAAAAACGAAAAATATTCCTTAGCTGTTGGAGAACACGCCAGTCCAAACTATCTGCTGTTTTTTCTGTGTCCAGCTCTATTGCTTAGTCCTGGAGAAAGATCAGCTATCAACTAAGTTGCCAGCACTCTACAGGGACTGGCAACTGTAAGCTGCTCATAGAGGCCAAGTGTGTAGATTCATGTGCATGTCCACTAGTGACTATATACACATCCGTGCACTGTTGTATGGTACCATGGGTACTTGGTCTTAATATGCCAGCAAGGAGGAAAAATGAATAAAACTGGAGTTTCCCTTGCAATTACTCATATGTTTTTTTTTCATATTACTGTTGATTACTGTCCGGATCTGCCTTTATAAAAAAAAAGATGACAGCTCTGTAGTCTTACAATTTCTAGCAAATATTTTGTACCCCAGAGGGGCCAGAGTCTACCACCTGTAACCAATAACAAATCTAGGTTTATTTAAAGACAACTGCTCTAGCACCAGCTCTTTGCCATTGACCTCAGTCTTTCCTGATATGCTGCAGTAGTGATATCATTACTGCAGTGCATGTGACCGCTGCAGCCAATCACTGGGCTCACTGGTGATACATAATAGCACCAGCGCACAGGTAGATGGAAACAGAAGTATAAAGACAAAAGTTCTACTCGAAAGTCTAGTAAGAAGCATGTATATCCTTACTGTAGTATGGTATGAAGACAAATGTGAGAGTGAAGTTGAGAGATAGCTGAAAACCCATTGGACACCTGAAATATTTAGAGTTTAATCCCTCAGCTTCAAAATCATTGAGACAAAGTTTGGAGTTAATATGCATGATGTTACTTCTACATCATGTTACTACCACTGTAACAAATCCAAGGTATCCAAGAAGAAGGAAAGATGAAATTGCACTCACTGGTTGGTAAGGTATCTTCAATATTCATTTAATCCATACAAACAAGGAACATGTGGGTAGATATCGTGTTTCCCTTGAAAATAAGACATACTAGGGGGGTTTGCAGAGCTGCTAAATGTAAGGCACCTCCCAAAAATAAGGTATATCAAACATTACTTATTTTAGACATGCCCGCCTAACAGGGCATGCCACTACATCTGTCTCCGCCACCTCTGCCGCTGATCCCACCGCTGCCCCCACTGCTGCCTTTGCCACCTCTGCCGCTGCCCCCCAGTGGGCTCTGTCACTGCCTCCATCGCTGCCTCTGCCGCTGCCCCATCACTGCCTTTGCCACCCTTGCCGCTACCTCCACCACCTCTGCCACTGCCCCCGTCACTGTCTCTGCCACTGCCTCCATTGCTGACTCCGCCACCTCTGCCACCGCCGCCTCCACCGCTGCCTCTGCTCGCTGTCCACTCACCTCTGTATTTATTCTGGCACTGAGCTCTCTCAACCGCTGTACAATTACGAGAAGCCACTGGCCAATCAGATGCCAGCAGCCGATGACCAATGAGAAGCCAGCAGCCGCCGGTGTCTGATTGTCCAGCGGCTTCTCGTAATTGTACAACAGCTGAGAGAGTTCAGTGTGGCGCCTTGAATCCATGCAATGTGGACAGTAGCAGAATCGGTGAGAGTGTGAGGGCTGAACAGGAATATTGGGGCTGCATAAAATATTGGAGGCTGCAAGGGGATGATGGCTATATTGTGAGCTGCAAGGGGATGATGGGGATCTTATGGGCTGCAAGGGGATGATGGGTATATTGGGGGCTGCAAGTGGATGATGGGGATATTGGGGGCTGCCAGGGGATAGGGATGGGCGAATCTACTCGCTAGGACTCGTTACTCGGCGAGTAGTAAGGGACTCGCAGGACTCGGTACTCTGCGAGTTTCCCAGTGATTACTCGCACGAGTCCAATGCAAATCAATATCAATCCTAGTTTTGTCAGAAACACTGACAAAACTAGGATTGCCATTGTTTGCATTAGACTCGACTACTGTGCCAGTGATAGCAGGGAAACTCGCAAAGTAACTGCTGTTTCTTTGCGAGCCGAGTCCAGCTGTCTTCTCTGTGCAGCTCCAGGGTCCTAGAGCCTGCCTGCTCACAGAGATGATGTAGCAGTGCTGAGATTGTTCTCAGTCTGCTCATTCCCTGTGCATATCTATGCACAGGGGATGTAGCAGAGAGAACATCGCGTTTTGGACTACGTCGGACGGAAGAGGATTTTTTTAATTAAAGATGGAGTCCCTAATGGCTTTTTTTTTTATTTCAAATAAAAATTTTTCTCTGTGTTGTGTTTTTTTAACCCTTTATTGGAGATTCTTAGTGGCTGGGTCAAACGTGGCCTGACATTAAGAATCTCGGGCTTAATACCAGCTTGTATAACAAAGCTGGTATTAACCCCTTTATTACCCAGCGTGCCACCGCCACCAGGGCCGCTGGAAGAGCGGGGTTCAGCGCCAGAGGATGGCGCTTCAATGAACGCGCCATCTTCTGGGGCGGCTGCGGGCTGCAATTTGCAGCGGGGGGTGCCCAGAAAGCTTGGGCATCCCTGCGCTGCGGATTCCAGCCCCCAGCTGCTTAGCTGTACCTGGCTAGACATAGAAATTGCGCGGAGTCCCACGCATTTTTTTTTTATTATTTCATGAATTTCAGAGTCAGAGTCTCAGAGTCAGAATCTCAGAATTTCATGAAATAATTAAAAAAAAATGCGTGGGGCTCCGAGCAATTTCTATGTCTAGCCAGGTACAGCTAAGCAGCTGGGGGCTGGAATCCGCAGCGCAGGGATGCCCAAGCTTTCTGGGCACCCCCCGCTGCAAATTGCAGCCCGCAGCAGCCCCAGAAGATGGCGCGTTCATTGAAGCGCCATCCTCTGGCGCTGAACCCCGCTCTTCCAGCGGCCCTGGTGGCGGTGGCAGGCTGGGTAATAAAGAGGTTAGGGCCAGCTTTGTATTATCAGCTGGCCCTAAGCCCGAAATTTATGGCGGTCACGCCAATATTAGACATGACCGCCATGAATTTCTATTAAATTGTTTTAAAAAAAACACAACACAAAGAAAATTTTTTATTAGAAATAAAAAAAAAAAAGCCATTAGGGACTCCATCTTTAATTAAAAAAATCCTCTTCCGTCCGACGCAGTCCAAAACGCGATGTCCTCTGCTACATCCCCTGTGCATAGATATAGATTTCTATGCACAGGGAATGAGCAGACTGAGAACAATCTCAGCTCTGCTACATCATCTCTGTGCACAGACATTCATGTCTGTACACAGGGAATGAGCAGACTGAGAACAATCTCAGCTCTGCTACATCAGGCAGCAGGCGGGCTCTAGGACCCTGGAGCTGGGGCAGCCAGCACAGAGGAGACAGCCTGACTCTTATCTGTGCGAGTTTCCCAGCGATTACTTACAAAGTAAACGAGTCCAATGCAAATAAATGACAAAACTAGGATTGCTTCAGGCTGAAGCTTCCGAGACACATCTGCGATTTGTAAATCTCACACTACTCGCTATTACTAGCTTCCCCATTCATTAACATTGGACTCGCTAGACTCGCAACGAGTAGCGAGTCCTGGGCTCGGACTCGCTAGAGTCAAGCGATTCCGAGTAATTTAGGATTCGCCCATCACTACCAGGGATGATGTGGATATTGGGGGCTGCCAGGGGTTGATGGGGATATTGGGGGCTGCATGGGAATATTGGGGGCTGCAGAGGAGATGGAGATATTGGGGACTACATTTAAATATTGGGGGCTGCATGGGAATATTGGTGTCTGCAAGGGGATGATGGTGATATTGGGAGCTGCATGGAAATATTGGGGCTGCATGGGAATATTGGGTGCTGGAAGGGGATGATGGAGATATTGGGTGCTGGAAGGGGATGATGGGGATATTGGGGGTTACATGGGGATATTGGGGCTGCATGGGATGTGGAGTGCTGCATGGGAATGATGGGGATATTGAGGGCCGCAAGGGGATGATAGGGATTAGAGAAAAATAAGACACCCCCTTAAAATAAGACATGGCACATCTTTGGGAAAAAAAACTAATATAAGACACTGTCTTATTTTCGGGGAAACAGGGTAGGAGGATGCTACAATCAGGGGTAACAGCTCTTGTCCCAGATCATAGCCCTTATACTCCTTGTTCTTGTTTGTATGGATTAAACAAATAAACACTTGAAGATGACTTACCAGGGAGTGCAGCTTCGTCTATCTTTCTTCTTGGATACTGTGCATTTTTAAAGTTCTCTTTGGAAGTTATTGCTCCAGATGGTGGGTGTTAAAAGCTATGCTCCTTCTCCCCATTCAGCATCAATGGTGAACGAACATGATAGTGCAGGTCATGCTCCTACTTATTTCTGTGTAACATATCTAAGGATTTACTGGCTCTTATGCACTCAATCGGTATTTAAAGAGATAGAATCTCCTTAGAACACAAGCTTGATACAAAGTTACTCATGAAGCCATAAGTATCCTTTGTGAGATCTAAGTAGTGTCATTGGATGGTTGACAGCATTACCAAACTCTGGGAGAACCAGAAGAACAGCTCAGTGTCCATGACCAAAGTGTCAGGATTGCTTTTGTGTAAGCCTCCATCACACTAAGTGAGATCGCTAGTGAGATCGCTGCTGAGTCACAAGTTTTGTGACGCAACAATGACCTCAGCAGCGATCTCGCTACGTTTGACACGTAGCAGCGACCACACCCCTGCTGTGAGATCGCTGGTCATGTTGGAATGTCCTGGAATATTTTTTGATCGTCGGTCTCCCGCTGGCCAGCATGCATCGCTGTGTTTGACAGGGACAATGACCAACGACCTCAATACTACAGGTCTGAGAGACAGGGTCCCAATGACCGCTGTATGGTTCTGTATCATTGCTGCGTCGCTGGTGAGATCTGAGTGTTTGACATCTCACCAGTGACACGTAGCGACGCACCACCAATCCTCACCAGATCGTATCGTTGTCGGGATTGCTGGAGCATCGCCAAGTGTGACGGTACCCTTAGATGCAATACAAGTACAGTCAGCCTACATCCATTAATCTTTTTCTGCCTCTAAATTGATGCTCTAACCATCAAATTGCTGTGCCAAATATGATGAAGAGAAATAACATTCATCAGGTCAACAGCAAAGTTTTGCATAATTAAAAAGGGGATCCTCCCTCTACAGAACACAACTGATAACTTACTTACGTCTCACTTGCTTGAAACATCTAAACTAAAATGAAATAAATAATGTTTGTAAGGTCACTGCTGCCACGTGCAGAGCTGAAAGTCAAGCAAAGGGTTAGTTCTACAACCACTTTTCTCCAGATTCAAGCAACTTGGATTCAATCCTCATTTCAGACATGTTTTGGCTGTTCTTATTGTTCCATCAAACTTTGTTGCTTAGTTTCTGACAATCCCTGTGTTACAAAAATGAATTTTTTTCAGTCTCTTTAGGTACACAATGATAAATCAGAAACAACTGTAATCTTTTTTTCACTATGTTCAGCCTACTAGTGGAAATTATTTAGGTCAAAGAAGATGGACTTAAAAAGTGGTGAAAATGATTTCAGTTTTCAGCCATCTAAGGATACAGTAAATTCCCGTTCACATTTTATGTTCAGCTTCCGTCCACGTATAATGCAGTGGATTTCTGCTTACAGCTAACCCTTGTCCACATCCCAGTAAATAGACTGTAGAGCAGGGGTGGGGAACTCCATGCCCCAGGGCTGAATGCGGCCCTCGATGACCTTTTATGCAGCCCTCAGGAAGATTCCTGGGGACCACAGTACTTGGGCTAGCAGACGTGTTTTGCCGACTGGCTGCCTTTTAAAGCCAGTTCCCCAGTTATCTCTATGCCCCAGTCTCATCCTCCCCAGTGATGTATATGCCCCCAGCCTCTCATGTGATATCTATAGCCCTAGCAAACCAGGAAAACCAGTTATAAATCAGCATGATCAATATTATCTAACATCACAGCCAGGCCCGGACTGACAGGTGGGACTACCGAGAGTTCTCCCGATTGGCTGGTGATGGTGGTGTGGGCGGGGCCGCTGCGACAGCTCCTGTGGCCGCAGACTGACTTGAACTAATTTTGTGGTCGCCACCGGGGAGTCAGTGGGCCGCAGCATTGAGCGGCATGCTGCATAATGGGCCGCTTGCCCTGGATACATTAATGCTACTGGCCCTTTAACGTTTTGTAATGGCGCGCAGCTGCGATCGCGAACGCGTGGTCGCAGTAACTTGGCCCGCACTCACATACCTGCTGAGGCTGACGCCGTCCTCTGTATGCCGGCTCTGACTATTGGCGGGATGTCGGCATCGAGTGGGCTGCAGCCGCTGCTTGCCTGCATGATCGCACAGGCTGCCTTGGTGAGTGAAAAAGTTGAGGACCCCGGCCCCTGCACTGCATCATACTAATTTCTCATGTCAACTCCTCACATTTACACAGTACATTAAATAGGATGTACTGAGACTGGGGCTATACTTATTTAATGTATATCCTCAGCCCCAGTATGTCCTGTGTAATGTATATACACACTGAGGCCCAGGAATATATTTTAGATAGTATATATTGGGGCTAATTAATATATATTAAATATGTACTGCTCCAGCCTCAGTATATCCAATCTAATGTACTGTATAAACCTTAGCCCCATTGTATACATACATTAGACAGGATATACTGGGGCTGAGGTATATACATTATATAAGATATACTGGGGGTGAGGTGTACATCATATAGGATATACAGGAATGAGGTATATATACTATATCATCCCTGTATATTCTTTCTAATGTACATACCTCACCCCCAGTATATCTTATATAATGTATATACCTCAGCCCCAGTATATCCTGTCTAATGTTTATACATCAGCCCTGTATACCCTATCTAATTTATATTTCCCAGCCCCAGAATGTCCTGTGTGATGTATACACTGGGGCTAAGGTATACACATTCCATATATATAGCCTCAGCCTCAAAATATCCTATCTAATGTACTGTATAAACCTCAGTCACAGGGTATACTTTACACAGGACATACTTGGGCCAAGGAATGTACATTAGATAGGATATATGGTGCCAAAGTATATACATTAGATAGGACATGCTGGGCTGAGGTATATAAGTATACTTCAACCCCATATATCCTATGGATAAACCTCAGCCCCATATATTCTATTTAATGTACATACCTCACCCCCAGCCCCATATATAGTATCAAATATACAGTTAGGGCCAGAAATATTTGGACAGTGACACAAGTTTTGTTATTTTAGCTGTTTACAAAAACATGTTCAGAAATACAATTATATATATAATATGGGCTGAAAGTGCACACTCCCAGCTGCAATATGAGAGTTTCCACATCCAAATCGGAGAAAGGGTTTAGGAATCATAGCTCTGTAATGCATAGCCTCCTCTTTTTCAAGGGACCAAAAGTAATTGGACAATGGACTCTAAGGGCTGCAATTAACTCTGAAGGCGTCTCCCTCGTTAACCTGTAATCAATGAAGTAGTTAAAAGGTCAGGGGTGGATTCCAGGTGTGTGGTTTTGCATTTGGAAGCTGTTGCTGTGACCAGACAACATGCGGTCAAAGGAACTCTCAATTGAGGTGAAGCAGAACATCCTGAGGCTGAAAAAAAAGAAAAAATCCATCAGAGAGATAGCAGACATGCTTGAAGTAGCAAAATCAACAGTTGAGTACATTCTGAGAAAAAAGGAATTGACTGGTGAGCTTGGGAACTCTAAAAGGCCTGGGCGTCCACGGATGACAACAGTGGTGGATGATCGCCGCATACTTTATTTGGTGAAGAAGAACCCGTTCACAACATCAACTGAAGTCCAGAACACTCTCAGTGAAGTAGGTGTATCTGTCTCTAAGTCAACAGTAAAGAGAAGACTCCATGACAGTAAATACAAAGGGTTCACATCTAGATGCAAACCATTCATCAATTCCAAAAATAGACAGGCCAGAGTTAAATTTGCTGAAAAACACCTCAAGAAGCCAGCTCAGTTCTGGAAAAGTATTCTATGGACAGATGAGACAAAGATCAACCTGTACCAGAATGATGGGAAGAAAAAAGTTTGGAGAAGAAAGGGAACGGCACATGATCCAAGGCACACCACATTCTCTGTAAAACATGGTGGAGGCAACGTGATGGCATGGGCATGCATGGCTTTCAATGGCACTGGGTCACTTGTGTTTATTGATGACATAACAGCAGACAAGAGTAGCCGGATGAATTCTGAAGTGTACCGGGATATACTTTCAGCCCAGATTCAGCCAAATGCTGCAAAGTTGATTGGACGGCACTTCATAGTACAGATGGACAATGACCCCAAGCATACAGCCAAAGCTACCCAGGAGTTCATGAGTGCAAAAAAGTGGAACATTCTGCAATGGCCAAGTCAATCACCAGATCTTAACCCAATTGAGCATGCATTTCACTTGCTCAAATCCAGACTTAAGACGGAAAGACCCACAAACAAGCAAGACCTGAAGGCTGTGGCTGTAAAGGCCTGGCAAAGCATTAAGAAGGAGGAAACCCAGCGTTTGGTGATGTCCATGGGTTCCAGACTTAAGGCAATGATTGCCTCCAAAGGATTCGCAACAAAATATTGAAAATAAAAATATTTTGTTTGGGTTATGTTTATTTGTCCAATTACTTTTGACCTCCTACAATGTGGAGTGTTTGTAAAGAAATGTGTACAATTCCTACATTTTCTATCAGATATTTTCGTTCAACCCTTCAAATTAAACGTTACAATCTGCACTTGAATTCTGTTGTAGAGGTTTCATTTCAAATCCAATGTGGTGGCATGCAGAGCCCAACTCGCGAAAATTGTGTCACTGTTCAAATATTTCTGGCCCTAACTGTATATACCTCAGTCTTGTATATACAATATATATATCTCAACCCCATACATCAATAAGTACATACATGGATTATTGCACACACCCAGTATACACAGCTCTACAATGTATGCTACTGACAGGTAGCTATATTTTAGTATGTACTGTGGAGCTGTGCACATAGCATTTAGTATGGAGCTGTGACTGTATATATAATTTTTAGTGTTGAGTCCACACTGTATACTATTCTATATACACATTGCACAGTACCACTTCTGTCCTGTATATTGGGTGTAATCCTCAATTTCTGTATTGTTCTGTATATATACACTGCACAGTACCACTTCTCCTGTCCTGTATACTGGGTGTAATCCTCAGTATCTGTATTATTTTGTATATACACTGCATAGTACCACTTCTCCTGTCCTGTATACTGGGTGTAATCCTCAAATAAAAAAGCCAAGAAGCCAGCGCTGCCTAAGGTTAGCACGCAATACAAAAAGTGCATGTGCACATAATTTCTAACTGTACTTTAAACTGAGACATTTGGAAAACAATTGATCAATTCTTTGAGCTACCCCGCCACGTCACGGCATTCTCAGATGGGGCAGTCCTACTCTACATTTTTTAATTCGCTGTGCCATTACGGCCTCCTGAATGCATTAAAAGCAGAACCATATCAAATGCACACGTACCTGAAGCATTACTGAACCACTCCCATGGCGCCAGAAAAGCAGCGCAGATAAAGGCAGACCAGGTCCGGACATGACATCCGGACATTATCAGATCTGACCCCCACACTGCCCAACCAACAACCATGGATGAGGGTAGAACAGGCCCAAACACATGTGCCGTAATGGCACAGCGAATTAAAAAATGTAGAGTTGATCAATTGTATGCCAAATGTCTCAGTTTAAAGTACAGTTAGAAATTATGTGCACATGCACTTTTTGTATTGCGTGCTAACCTTAGTCAGCGCTGGCTTCTTAGCTTTTTTATTTGTTATAGGTTTGTGACTGACCACCACTTTTTGCCGTGCGCGCTTGGTTGTGCATGCCATTCTGTCTTTAATGTGATTGATCTAGGCCGCTGTACATACATACAGCGGCCATACCCTGCCCATAGGCTCTGCTTGATTGTTGCACATGTGTTTGGGCCTGTTCTACCCTCATCCATGGTTGTTGGTTGGGCAGTGTGGGGGTCAGATCTGATAATGTCCGGATGTCATGTCCGGACCTGGTCTGCCTTTATCTGCTTTTCTGGCGCCATGGGAGTAGTTCAGTAATGCTTCAGGTACGTGTGCATTTGATATGGTTCTACTTTTAATGCATTCAGGAGGCTGTAATGGTACTGCACAGTACCACTTCTCCTGTCCTGTATACTGTGTGTAATCCTCAGTATTTGTATTATTCAGTATATATACACTACACAGCGCCACTTCTCCTGTCCTGTATACTGGGTGTAATCCTCAGTGTCTGTATTATTCTGTATATATACACTGCACAGTACCACTTCTCCTGTCCTGTATACTGGGTGTAATCCTCAGTATCTGTATTATTCTGTATGTATATATATATATACTGCACAGTACCACTTTTCCTGTCCTGTATACTGTGTGCAATCCTCAGTATCTGTATTATTCTGTATATATACACTATACAGCACCACTTCTCCTGTCCTGTATACTGTGTGTAATCCTCAGTATCTGTATTATTCTGTATATACACTGCACAGTAGCACTTCTCCTGTCCTGTATACTGGGTGTATTCCTCAGTATCTGTATTATTGTGTATATATACACTGCACAGTACCACTTCTCCTGTCCTGTATATTGGGTGTAATCCTCAGTCTCTGTATTATTCTGTATATACACACTGCACAGCACCACTTCTCCTGTCCTGTATACTAGGTGTAACCCACAGTATATGTATTATTCTGTATATATATACACTGCACAGTACCACTTTTCCTGTCCTGTATACTGGGTGTATTCCTCAGGATCTGTATTATTTTGCATATACACTGCACAGTACCACTTCTCCTGTCCTGCTGTCAGAGAGGCGGTATTGGACTTTGTGAATTTCAGCATTTAAATGTTGTTTAATTATGATTATCTTGAACAATGAAGTCATCACTTCTCTTTTGTATAGGTGATGACACTCTCTTCGCGGTGGATCAGTGTTGGCAGCAGATCATTCAGGATACACTGAAAGCATGTTGACAACAGAACTGAACTTTAATTAGCAACAAACAGGTACAGATATGAAGGGCTTTGTGGAAACAGGAATATACATATCTTTGATGTATCTGTGCAGCATCTGTAGCTGCTTCTTCTTTCATGCACAGACACAGGAAACTGGTTACAGTCACATGGTATTTCCTGTGTGTGAGCCTCTGAGAGTGTTTCCTTTTTTTTACATCCAACTTTATACAAAATGCACAAACCTAGCAATACAACACTTGCATACACAGTAATGGATTTGTTGCACTAAACATATTCCAACAATCTGACCGCTGGGACCCTACAATTCTGGGAAACGTGGCTTTGGAGAGTAACATGTAAATGGAGCTGCGGTTGATTTCCCTCTGTTGCACCATTCACATGTGGCTCTTCAGATAACTCCTTTAAAAAAGTGGTGAGGGTCATGTCAACATAAAAGCTAAATTCACTGATTGGGGTTGATGGGTGTTATAGTGTGTGGGCTGGTGGGGCTTGTTTTCCAGGGCTGCTTTTTGGTCCCAGTCCGGCCCGGATTACAGCCACACCAAAGAGAAGCAGCCCCAGGCACCACATCATTGTTGATAGTTTAACCAAATATAGCAGGTTAATTTTCAAGTTGATAATTTTGTGCAGCACCTGAAGGATTGTAGAAATTTCCAAATGGACCCCAGCAGAAAAAGGTTCCTCACCTTCAGAGGTTCTGTAGTCTTAATTTATTGTGATGGAGTGAACTTGATTGTGGTAAAAACTATAATAAAAGGTACAGAATAATCAGTCAGTACTGGGTACATTAGAGCAATTAGCACCGCAGTAATACAATACAGGGTGCAGTGAACATCACTAACTAGGGTAAACGTTACTGCAGCAGGCTCTATTCTATACAGAAGAACATCTCTAACATACAGTACAGGGACTCTAACTCAAATGATGTATCTCAGAACACAATACACTATACTTTACAGTATTCTACACAAAATACCTTTATCTACATACAATGCAAGCATACTAACATGAAGAATTACATCGTATAACATGTTTCCTATCTCACAGCTTTCTCTCTGTAACAGTGGATGGATTACATATTGCTCACACAGATTCTACACAAAAACATGTAACTGCATTGCTCTTACTGGGATCATCTAACAGGAGAGAAAGATTGTAGAAAGAAGGGACAGAAGCTAAAGATGCATGTCTTCTCAGGAACATGTATGCCGTCTCCTTCATCGAAGCTCTTCGTCGACATGTGGATCGACCAGTTCAAAAGTATCAGGCTTGCTGATGTGGGGCATCGAACAGTTCAAGGAGGCAGGGTTTGGGAAACATCTAATGTCCTTAAGATGACTTGGTGCAACAGATTTAGTTGTATGGCCAGCAGGATTGTGGTGCATAGACACGTAGTGCCACTGATTAGGGCAAGTGAATCTTCTCATCCTCAGTACCCGATTGCTGATGTAGACATAGAAGTGTCGCGTCTCATTGCAGATGTATCCTAGTACGACCTTGCTATCAGTGTAGATCTTGGCATCTTTGATCTCCAGATTCAAACCCATCCGAGATAAGTTCAGCCAACTCAACTGCAAGGACAGAAGCACAGAGTTCCAGTCTGGATATCGTGTGTTCGCAGAGTGGCGCCAGCTTTGTCCGACTCATGACGATCTCGATATGGCTCTGTTTGCTCACATCTATGGTTTTAAGGTACACTACTGCTGCGATCGCTTTGACTAAAGCATCACAGAAGACACAGAGTCTTTGTATTTTGACTTCTGTGGATGGCAAAGGAGTATACGGTTGCTTCACACGAAGGTCGGTCAAGGCTTCAAGAGAATTCTTCCACTCTGCCCACTGGTCCACTTTATCTCCTGGAAGTGGATCGTCCCAGCCAGACGTATCTTGGGTGAAGTCTCTTAACATTACCTTGCCTTGGATAGATACTGGAGCCACGAACCCACAGGGGTCGTATAGACTATTCACGAAAGTGAGAACGCCTCGGTGCTTGAAAGGTTTCTCGTCTTTGCTGATCTGAAAAGTGAAGGCATCTGTCTTCAAATCCCAAAGCAATCCTAAGCTCCACTGCATGGGAAGGGAGTTGATGCTGAGTTCTACATCTTTTAGATTGCTGGAATTGTCTTGAGAGGGAAAGGCTTCCATCAACTATTGGCTGTTGGAGGAAATTTGTGCAACCTTAGGTTTTTCTTGTGAACCTTTTCAGGAGACTGATTGCAGTCTCACTTGTTGGCATAGACTTTAGACAGTCGTCTATATAGAAATCTTTTTCTACGAAGGATTTGACATCTAACCCATACTCTTCTTCGCCCTCTTTGTCGGAATTTTGGAGGCTGTAGATAGCAACTGCCAGGGAAGGACTGTTCCCGAAGATGTGTAACCTCATCCGGTACTCTGTGATGTCTTTGGCAGGGTCGTTGTCGCTGTACCAAAAGAACCTCAATTCTCAACCTCAACCTCTGTGTTCCTTTTTGACGTGAAAACAGTGGAATATCTTTTGGATGTCAGCCATAAATGCCACCGTATCCCTGGGGAAACAGAGTAGTATTTCTAGAAGTCTGCTATCGAGGTCTGGGCCCGACAGTAAGACATCATTCAATGAGACACCTTCACATTTGGCGCTTGAGTCAAATATCACTCTTAACTGACCTGGCTTCTTAGGATGGTACACTCCGAAGATGGGTAAGTACCAGCACTCCTCTGAGTGTTGAAGTGCAGGTGCAATCTCTGCGTGGTTGTTCTGGAATATCTTCCCCATGAAGGTAAATAAATGTTCCTTCATCTCAAGCGACTTCTGAAGCTTGTGTCTGAGGACATGAATCGACTGTAGACCAGTTCTCTGTTGTTGGGTAGGCGTCTTCTCTGAGGTTGGAATGGTAGAGGTGCGACCCAACTATTCGACTTGTCTTTGACTATTTCTCTATCCATGATGTCCAAGAACATCCTGTCTTCTATAGACATAGCTGCCTTATTGTCTTCCTTTGTCCTATAGAAGACTGCACATCCTATATGGTCTTGTTCACCTTCACAGGTGTGGTCTTCGTTGGAAGGAACTGAGAAAGGGCAAGTCAAGGGAGTGCTGCTTGGTAACTCCTTTACCAGCAGACTATTCTGTCATGGCTGGAAGAGAGATGGACGTCCATTTTCTAGTGTGTTGGTGAGCATACTGTTGACTGAGGCTGGCTTGTGTGCTCCTCCTAGACAGACTTCTTCTAATATGACCCATCCAAGGTCGAGTCTCTGTGCGTACGTAGCATTCTGGAAGCTGTTGATATACTCCCTAGTCTTGTGGACTGGAAGTATATCTCTTCCGAGTAGTAAAGCTATTGGAGCTTCTGGGTCCAACTCAAGTATCAAATGGACTATATGCTTCAGGTGGGGGTGATGTGCTGCTACTTCCCGTGAAGGTATCTCAGACCTGTTGTCGGGAATCTGGTTGCAATCCAGGATGGCCGACAGCAATAGGTAGGTCTGGTCATCTATGGACTCCACTTTGTATCCGGTCGCTTTCCTCCCTTCCATCTCAATGGTACCTGAACACATCTTCAAGGAGTAGGGAGAACTGGGGCCTACAATACTGAAGAAGTCGAAGAAGATGGACTTGGCTAGAGACCTGTTGCTTTGGTCATCCAGGATCGCGTATATCTTGAACGCTTTGTCCCTGCGACCTGCTGGGTAGACTCGGACAAGGCAGATTTTTGAACAAGATCTTCCTACTATGAGTCCTTTACAGATCTCCGTACATTGAGAGGTGTCCACAGGAGTGTCTTTGTCAGTTTTCTTCTGCTGACCATCATGCTTTCTGGCTGCGACAACACTCAAGGGGGTGGTCCAGGGTGCAAGGCTGTATAGTGATCTGTGCTGCTACATTCTGCACATTTCATGCTAGCTTCACAGTTCCTGGCGAGGTTAGAGGTTGTGGCACAACATTTGAAGTAGATGTTGTTTTCCTTGATGAAACCTTTGCAATCCTCTAAATACTTCTCTCTGAAGGCTCTGCATTTAAGTAGAGAATGTGCTTTCCTGTGTAGGGGACACTACTTGCCAACATCCTGAGGTTTGGTCTCTTGTAGATGGGGCTTATTCGTATTGTGAGGAGGACCTGTGGAAACAATATTAGTTTTGTTGCCTGCCACGATTGTCCTACCAGGTTTGACAAAGGGGCAGTGGAACATGACAGAGTGAAATCAAAACTACGGTCATTTCTGATTTTAGCTTGTTGGGTGACGAAATCTACAAATAAAGTGAAAGGAGGGAAAGGCACATTATGACTTTGCTTATACTGTGAACCATATGTGACCCACTTTTCTTGTAGGTTATAAGTAGTGATGGGCGAGTCCTAAATTACTTGGAATCGCTTGACTCTAGCGAGTCCGAGCCCGGGACTCGCTACTCGTTGCGAGTTTAGCGAGTCCAATGTTAATGAATGGGGAAGCGAGTAATAGCGAGTAATGTGCGATTTACAAATCGCAGATGTGTCTCGGAAGCTTCAGCCTCTATCTGCTACAATAGCTAAATCATGTTTAATAGGCTCCCGCTGTCACAGCACAGTTAACTCTCTGCTTACCGGCGCTGCAACAAGAAGAAGAAGGAAGACAGAAGACAGAAGAGAGAAGAAAGAAGAGAGAAGACCTCGGTCTTTGGAGGGATATGTGGTGGTAATAAAGTTGGAGTCCCTAATGGTGTCTGTGTCTTTATTTTTAATAAATAATTTTTCTCTGTGTGGTGTTTTTTTTAACCCTTTATTGGAGATTCTTAGTGGCCGGGTCAACCTGGCCTGACATTAAGAATCTCGGGCTTAATTCCAGCTTGTATAACAAAGCTGGTATTAACCCCTTTATTACCCAGCATGCCACCGCCACCAGGACCGCTGGAAGAGCGGGGTTCAGCCCCAGAGGATGGCACTTCAATGAACGCGCCATCTTCTGGGGCGGCTGCGGGCTGCAATTTGCAGCGGGGGGTGCCCAGAAAGCTTGGGCCTCCCTGCGCTGCGGATTCCAGCCCCCAGCTGCTTAGCTGTACCTGGCTAGACATAGAAAATGCGCGGAGCCCCACGCATTTTTTTTTTATTATTTCATGAAATTCATGAAATAATAAAGAAAAAGGGCTCCCCTATATTCTTGTGTCCGGCCAGGTACAAATAGGCACCTGGGGGTTGGGGGCAGCCCGTCGCTGCCTGCTGGATCCGGCTGGTTCCAGAAATACGGCGAAGCCCACGTCATTTTTTTTCTGAAAAACCAATAAAACAATCCTAAAAAAGGGACTGCATCTTTATTAACCCCTCGCCCATGGTCCAGGGGTTAATAAAGATGCAGTCCCTTTTATTTACATTGTTTTATGGATTTGTCAGAAAAAAATTTGACGTGCATTTCGCCGTATTTCTGGAACCAGCCAGATCCAGCAGGCAGTGACGGGCTGCCCCCAACCCCCAGGTGCCTATTTGTACCTGGCCGGACACAAGAATATAGGGGAGCCCTTTTTTTCTATTATTTCATGAATTTCATGAAATAATAAAAAAAAAATGCGTGGGGCTCCGCGCAATTTCTATGTCTAGCCAGGTACAGCTAAGCAGCTGGGGGCTGGAATCCGCAGCGCAGGGAGGCCCAAGCTTTCTGGGCACCCCCCACTGCAAATTGCAGCCCGCAGCCACCCCAGAAGATGGCGCGTTCATTGAAGCGCCATCCTCTGGCGCTGAACCCCGCTCTTCCAGCGGCCCTGGTGGCGGCTTAAAATAAAGCTTAAAATAAAATAGATATTTTTATGTTTCGGACACTTTCTTGTACTTAAAGAAAGGGTCCGAAACATAAAAATATCTATTTTAAGCTTTCCGGCAAGGTCCTGTGCTTCTAGGACCTGTGGTGACGTCATGTTCTCACGGAACTCCGGTCACGTGACCGGAGTTCCCGCGAGAACATGACGTCACCACAGGTCCTAGAAGCCACAGGACCTTGCCGGAGGCTTCGGTGGACCGCGGACAGGTGAGCATTGATTATTTTTTTATTTTTAACACTTTCTTTCTTTTAGGGAATGTTTATTTTGGCTGAAAATGCGGCAGATGCGGTTTTCTGTAAATAACTGCTGTTAGCTATAACAAAATAGAATTTGAATATGTAATATTAATGACCTGTAGGAAAATAGAAGCTGAGCTGTGATTGATTGCTATAGGCAGCCTAATAAATCTCCAGCCAACAGTAAACCCTCCCCCTGGCCGGGTAGTATATTTTACCTCACACATACACATAATAGACAGCTCATGTGACTGACATCTGCCTTAATTCCCTATATGGCACATGTGTTTGCACATTGGCTGTTTTTAATCAGATGTTTATGTTTGGAAAATAAAGATAGCACACGTATGAGGCGAGTTGTGTGAGGTGATTTGTGCACATCTGTGTCTGTCTGTGTGGTGTGTGTGTCCCTGGGGTGTGTATGTGTGTGTCCCTGTGGGATGGGGTCTGTGTGGTGTGTGTCTCTGTTGTGTGTGTCTCTTTGTGGTGTGTGTGTCCCTGTGGGGTAAGTGCATGTGCCCCTATAGGGTGTATTGTGTGTGTGTGTCCCTGTGGGGGGGTGTCTGTGTTTGGGGTGTGTGTGTCTCTGTGTTGTGTGTGTCCCTTTGTGGTGTGTGTGTGTCCCTGAGGGTGAGTGCATGTGTCCCTATAGGGGGTGTATGTGTGTGTGTCCCTGTGGGGGGGGTCTGTGTGGTGTGTGTGTGTCTCTTTGTGGTGTGTGTCCCTGTGGGGTGAGTGCATGTGTCCCTATAGGGTGGCAATGCGTGTGTGTCCCTGTGGGGGGGGTCTGTGTGGTGTGTGTGTGTCTCTTTGTGGGGTGTGTGTGTTCCTGTGTGATAAGTGCATGTGTCGCTATGTGTGTGTGTGTCCCCTTGGGGGTGTGGTCTTGTGGGGTGTTTGTTCGGGTGCGTGTGAGTATCCAATTTGGGGCTGCACCTTAGCGACTATACACTTGCTGTTACTCTTTGTGTGCATGTGGTGTGTATACATGTCCCTGTGTGTGGTGAATATCTCATGTTGGGGCCCCACCTTAGTGACTATATGCTGGTATGTGCTGTTAGTCTTTGGCGCTATCATTAAGTCCCTCTCATTCACAACTGTCAACTGGTAACTGTCACTTTTCCCCCATTATGTAGATAGGGGCAAAATTGTTTGGTGAATTGGAATGCGCGGGGTTAAAATTTCGCCTCACAACATAGCCTATGACGCTCCCGGGGTCCAGACGTGTGACTGTGCAAAATTTTGTCTCTATAGCTGACAGCTGTCGATTTTCCTCCCACACGTTTCGTTTCCCTTTTTTCCCATTATGTAGATAGGGGCAAAATTGTTTGGTGAACTGGAACGCGCAGAGTTAAAATTTTGCCTCACAATTTCAGCTTTATTTATTAGATTTCAGTTGAGTTAAACTTTTGGAATGATAAGGAATACATTTGAAGTAATAGTTTTGATATTTAATGCTATTTTAATGTTCTTTATGTGCTTCCCATAACTTTTTAAAATGTAGTTGTGAAAACAAAAATTATGTTTTTTTGCACTAAAATGTTGTTTTAGTCCAAAATTAGTAATTTTGACAATGGATAATGGGAGAAAATTAACCCCATAATTTCCAAGACAATTTGTCCCCAATGGAATAGTGAGACTGTCCCAGGGGGTAGGTTATGGATGAGGGGCTTCCCACTATAGTCTGCGCCTTGGCCATCCCTTTAGAGCAGGGGGGTTGGGTTGAGGTGATCTTTACTGGATGTGTGGTCTTTTACTCAAGTGCCACAAGTGTGGTATTGCCGAATCCGGCAGATACGGCACTTTCGCCCGCATAAAAAAACGTTGCTAGCAGTGTTTTTTTGTGGTGCCGCAAGTGCCAGATTTAGCAATACCGCACTTGCCGCACCTGACTGTAAGCCCCATAGAAAATAAATGGGGCTTGTCGAATCAGTGCCGCAAGTCGGCCATTACGTGGTAGATCTGGTAGGTGCTGCCACATCTGCCGGATCTACCACGAAATTGCAATGCTGCCGTAGACTGTGAGGCCTCGCGGACAGGATCCTCTCCCCTTCTATACATGTACATCTCGATTATCCATACATATTGTACTTGTCCTCGTCTGCCCTTTCCATATGTAAAGCGCCATGGAATCTAATGGTGCTATATAAATAAATAATAATAATGTGTAAGGACCCTAAGCGTGAAAGTCGCCACAAACACCCACTTATGAGCTCAGGTATCTACACGACTACTAATGCATACACTACACTAACTACTACTTGATTGCTCTAAGATGGAGTCATTCTGTTCCCTGCCACTAACTGTTTCCTTCTTACAGTATCCTGTTGCTAAGAAGATTCTCTTATTTACATCTATGAGCACTACCTAAAACCGGCCACTAGATGGTCACACTTATACTCAAGCATTACCATATACATTACCAACATTATATCATTCTACGCAATATATGTACATAGTGCACCAGGAACTTGACCTCTTCTTACATGATGATACCCCGCTGTCAAAAAATGCTGTTTCATGGCAGAGCTTGGGAAGGAAAGAGCGATATTTGATTTTTGGAGCGTAAATTTATCTGGAGTAGATTGTAAATCCTATGATACATTTGCAGAGCTCCCGACTTGCAAAAACAGCAAAAACCCCAAAAGTAACCCAGTTTTTTAAACTAGACCCCTCAAGGAATTCATCCAAGAGTGTACTGAACTTTTTTTTACCTACAGGTTGCACACAATACTTTATAGCATTTAATTATGAAAATAAAAAAATTTGATTTTTTTTTACACTAAAATATTGTTTTAACACCAAATTTATAGTTTACACAAGGGGTAATAGAAGAAAATTGACCTATTTGTTGTACAATGTCTCCTGAACAAAGTCATGCCCCATATGTGGTCAAAATTTAATGTTTGGGCACATACAAAACACAAAAAAGCATAAAGCGCTATTTCATTTTATAAATGTAAATTTTGCATTTGTAGAGCCCCTGTGCTGCTAAAAAAAGCAGATTAACAGCAAGGTGACCCCATTGTACAAATTGCACCCCTCAGTGAATTCATCTACAGTGACTGTTTTGTAACTTTGTAACACCTGCACCATGCCTTTTTTTTTCGGGGGGGGGGGAAATTCAAAAATGCAAGAAGGGGGAGGGCATTTGGATTTGAGAGTGCAGATTTCTCTGGATTTTACTTGAGGGTGAGAGTCGTCACATTTCAAAAGCCTTTGTTGTAAAGGGAAGACCCCTTAAATTTCCAGTAACAGATGAAGAACCTGAATGGAGCTGGTTTTTGGAATAAGTTCCGGGAGTCTTTTTTATAACATTTTTGGGTTACTTAACATGTTTTGGAAGTAAAAAGGGCACTACCCATAAATTGTGCAATCAGTCACCTATATTCCAGATCCGTTATACTGGTGGCAGGTAGAGGGGGTGGAAAACGGTGGACAACAGCCCGTTTCGTGCCTGTCTGGCACTTCAACTGGTCAATAGTACTAGGTGACTGATTGCACAATTTATAGGTGAGTGCCCTTTTTTCTTGTTTGATAGATTTGTTACAATGGACTATTTGAAGTGAGCACACCCAGTGCACTCGCACACTGCCAGACCAATCGGCGCATATAACAAAGAAGGTCCTTTGATGGCCACTTTACACGTCCCGATATCGGCGTCCAACTCCTACCAAAAGTCACGTGGTTTGTGCGTTGGCCCGATATCGTTTGTGCGTTGTATGGTATAAATGTCCAATACGATGCACGAATGATGCCAAAACGATACCAGGGATCAAATAAGCCTGCTCTCCAACGGGCCGATATTGGATGGACGTTGTGGCCGGATTGTGCTTTGTAAAGGCCCAACTACGATGTGGAGTACAATTTCCCCTATTCACTCCCATGTTAAATGGTGGTTCCTGGGTCGGCCGTACAAGGGGGCGTACACATCATAGTGGCGTTGCCTGCCGATATCGCGCTGTGTGCGATATCTCCTATGCGATCTTGGAATTCTGCCCAGAAAAAGCGTGCTCCCGCGGCGTTGTATCCAATATCGGACAGACGTTGGGACGTGTAAAGTGGCCATAAGTCTTTAGTGGAGCTCATCTTAACTTCTTATTAAGAGACATAACATTTTTTGGTCACTTATAGGCTGAGATCATATTTTTGTGTTCTGCGCTGAGCACTTACATTGGGATTTCTGTGTAAATCCCACAAAAATTCAGGTGAAACAACTCACTATAATAAAGGGACTTTGAGATACTTTGGACCTCATTTGGTATCTGTTTCAGTTGTGTCCATCTTTCTAGACATGCACAGAACTGCGGTCGTCTGCTAAAAAGATGCCTAAAATAATAGGACACTGCGAGAAAATAGACCAGACATCCAAAGTGTCTCCATCTGCTTCATTATAGTGAGTGGTTCCATTGGGGAATTTGTCTGAATTATGTTTTTTGTGATTTACATGAAAACCCCAACCTAAGCGCTCAGTGGAGAGAACAGACTAATTGTGAACCGAATCTTACCGATATTTTTGGAAGGTAGAATAAAGAAATAGACAACAGGACAAGAATGTTTTTTATTTTTATTTTTGCATGGTTCACTGTAGAGTGTAAGTGATAAGACAACTTTATTCTTCATGTTGGTGCTATTACAACAATATCAGATTTATATCTTTTTTTTCAAAGTTTTGTTCCTATTACAGAGTAAAAGCGTTTTTTATAATAAATAGTTTTTTTGGCTGCCATATTCTGAGAGCTGTAACGTTGTTTTAATTTTTTGCAAACAGAGCTGTATAAGGGCTTATTTTTTTGTGCGACAAGTTGAAGATTTTTTGGAACCATTTTAGGATATACAACATTTTTTTCAATCCTTATTCAGAATTTTCAAATGCAGAATGAATAAAAATCAGCAATTCAGTTACTCTTTTTATTTTAATTCTTTTGTGTGTTTCATTTTGTGGTTGTAAGGGGTTGTTGGCACTGGGACGCTCGTGCCCTGGGGATACCAACGCATTGTGTTGTACAGTATGTGAACTGTGTCATGTTTTTATGTAAATATTGTGATATCTTTATGTATATGATATAGTAGTATGTATAAGGTATAGAGTATAGGATAATGTACAGTAGAAGGTAGTATGTGATGTAGTGTGGCGCCTCTGCAGGAAGGTGGCCACAGCAGAGCATAGCAGCTGGGATTGGTAAATCGGTCACTTCGCACCAACACCCCACACACACACTCCGATCCTAAGCCTAAGTTATTTCATCTCGGGACAGAGATGGTGGGAGGAGCTAAGTGGAGGGTGGAACATAGAACAGAACCCGGGAAGGGGTGGAGGAACTAAAGTAAAACCCAGGAACACTAAGTTAGGTGAAGTTTTTCTTGGAGGGTTCGTCAGGAGAGAGAAACAGATGCCTAAGCAGAGACACCCTTGAGCTAATCAGTGACTGAGACCAAGCTGACAATAGCGGGGCCCAGCGGCCTGCACCATGGATGGCCGTCTGGGGACCCAGGTTGAAACCGAGGAAAGACACACTGGTGGTTGGGCCAGAACCACAGAGCCGGCTCTGTAGATGTGGCCTGCGGGGTGCAGGGTCTCTATGTCCTGAGACCCAACCTCCGTTGCGGTGAAGGAAAAGCTGTCGAACGAGGGCTAGTGACCCAAAAGAAAGCCCGTGACGACCAGACTGTAACTCGCATGCGGAATGGAGAGCTAGAGAGACTGAGAGCTACACAGAGAGGGAGTGCTGCAGAAAAGCCATCCCAGCTGCTGTTATAGCCCAAGTCCGCTACAACTGCTGTGAACTAACTGTGAAGTAACTGAACTGTACTGTTTGAAGTTGTGAGTAAAAGTCTGGTAAAGCCCAGTATGGTGTGGACTCTGTTTGTTTGCCTGCAGGAAGGAAACTGCGACAGCACCGAGACTGTGTATGCTGCCTAGAAGTGCTGGGAACGTTACACTCATACACTTATTCTTCACACACGGTTGCCCTGGAGACCAGCCCTACCCATAGAGGGCTCACCATCTGGCTGCACCCACCATCACCCCAGCAGTCCCGATTGCAGTGGTGGCCCCTTATAGTCACACACTACGGGTGGCGTCACGATTTATTCTTTTACCAAAAACTGTTTAATTTTTATTTTTATTTTTATTCCCTTTTTATTGACCGCCCGGATCACAGAGCTGGGTCATGTCACCGTGACTACCCAGTCAGCCCAGACGACATCGAGAGAGCCCGGTTCTGAGTACCCTACGGTCCCTGTGGGCAGATCAGTAGCCCTTAGAGGAAGATAGTACTTGACATATAAATGTAGGTAAAGATAGTTGTTTAGATAGCTTGTTCAGCTACCTACTGTAGGGCAAGCAATAGTTAAGGTAAAAAGTTAGCCTACTGGTGGTGGAGCTACCCTCTAGGCTTACAGGGAAGACTCCATTTTAGTTTAGTAGTTTAGTTAGTAGTCAGTGTGAGTAGGGTGAACAGAAGAAGCAGTGTGCAATACAGAGAGATAACTTAGGCCACAGTAAGTGGGTGCTTTTGGCACTAGTCGCCCTACCATCAATGCACAGAGACCTTGGGAAGGACTCATTGAGTGAAGACATAGACAATAAGCTCTGTCCCACTGCAGCATACTCTATTCTCTGGACTCCGCTTAGGGTTCCCTGTCAGTGAACTGACTCCTGCTGTGCGAGTCCTCGGGTGGAGACTTGGTATAGACCTGGGTAAACAGAATTGGCATGGAAGCAAACGTTAGGCGAGGCTAGTCCAATAATGGTCTGTACCGTTAAATAGAAGGGGTCCCTAGTAGTGAGACAAGACCCTGGTCAAGGAGGACTATATGACCTTAACATGCAGGACTGTGGTGCCAAGTAATGATGAGGGGAACGGAAGAACAACAGCTGTAGTCCCATAATGGAGCAGGATAAAGTAAAACTTTCACTTGAAGTTAAACGTGCTGTAAAAAACTTGTTCATGTCTTGTGCTCACATTAGCGACAAGTTCACAATACTGTGCAGAAGGTTAAGTAAAAGCATATCGGAAAAGAACCTGACTTCTATGACTTCTCAGCGGTAGAATCCTGGCCTGGAAGAGGGCCTGAACTTAGATATGGCTTGCACACCCAGTCACTGCAACCAAACAATCCCGCTTTGTTCTGCAGTGGTCACCAAAGGAGTGAGTCCCTCACCCACAACTACACTACTGTCCCTGGGCTACCCTCACATTGTAAGTGATAAGAACAATTTATTCTTTAGTTCAGTAAGGTTACAGCAATATGAGATTTATACCACTTTTAGAAACTATAAAATATATTTTACAAAATGTATTTGTTTTTGTCAAACTATATTCTGAGAGATGTAACTATATTTTTTTACTGAATGAGCCAAATTAGAGCCATATTAGAGGTTTTTTTTATATATACATATGACTTGTTGATCACTTTCAATTCTACTTTTTGTGCGTTATTATGATGAAAAAGTGTCATTTTTGACTTGTTGTTTATCAGCATCCCCCATTCTCTGGAATTCTGCACCCCAAAACGTCCGACTGTCCCCCACACTCAGAACCTTCAAGCGGAACCTGAAAACCCATCTGTGGAGACCCGGGGGTCAGTGGGTGCTCTCGTCCGCAGGCCCAGCCGCCTTTACAAAGACAGCGTGGACCAGGGCTCATCCCCAACTGAACGCCCGAGCTCCTTAACCGTGGGCGGAACACTACTCAGACAACACAGGGTGAGGGAATCACAATATTAAGGCTTTATTGGATCCCCAAACAGTTAACAGCATATAACGCATAACCAAGCACAGCAAATAAATGTAACAGGCAACAGAGTCTCACCCTTCCGCTGGCTCACCAGGGTTTAGAATGTAGCACGGCAAAGTCTGTAGCCAGGTGACTGTATCGTCCCAACCTGGGTTGCTTCCTTGTCCTTAAGCAGTCTATCACAGCCGAATCCGATAATCCGATACTGAAGTCCTTGTGGTTCTTTAGTCCGTGTTCTGATCCCCTTGGTCGGCACCGAAATGCCTAGGCCTAGGGTTATGGCTCGCTAACCAGATCCGAAGACCCTAGATTAGCTGCCTGTATCCAATCTTCAATCTCCAATCTAGTGGACCTCTAGCCGGGACCGAAAATCCCTAGACTGAGGCCACTAGACAGAATCTAATTCCAATCTGCTGGTCAATGTGAACAGTCCTCCTTATATACCCTCAGCCCTCATTGTAGGATATTGGGGATGTCATGATTGGTGCAATAACACAGTCTTTTCATTGGCTGAACTCCAATCCTCATTTAACATATTATAGTCCTATCTCAATCCAAATGCTGATTGATATAGCAACTAGCAGTGATACAATGGAATGTTAGTTTGAGACAATCAGTCTGCAAACCATGACATTAACACAATAGTGGCTGGAGCCTCAATCAACATTCACAGGGTAATAGACAATGGACGATTAGCATAATTAGGTTCTCTGGCCTGCTATGACAAACAAGTTAGATAATTACATTACCATGCTAAACTTAAAGTAATCTATGAAAATACTGTAGGAAATTCTCCTTGGCCAATACAAGTTTACAAACCTATATACAATATGATATGTCTGGTTACATAAGAAATCATCATATGTCCTACATTGAAGGTGTCCATTTCGTCACACCATCTCTTCAGAACAGCCTACAGCCTACAATGACTACAGTGCCACCTCACCACCACTGGACCCGGTGCTCCACCACTACTGGACCTGGCGCTCCACCACAGCTGGACCTGGCACTCCACCACCACCAGAGCAGACACAACCTACTGTCTCCCTTCCCACTGCCCTGTAGAATGTAAGCCCGCAAGGGCAGTGTCCTCTCTCCCCTCTGTATCGGTCTGTCACTGTTAGTTTGTTCGTTGTACTTTTAACTTGTTTGTATGTATCCCTTTCTCATGTACAGCATCATGGATTCAATGGTGCTCTATAGATAATAATAATAATAATAATAATAATAATAATAATCAGCTTAGGTGATGCCCAATGCACTTGTGTGTACATTTATTTGTTTTAATACAAAGGTTGCGTGTTTACTAGTGACATGGGTTTACGGAATTTGTGTGTGCCAAATCCTGGTTGTTGGTTCCTTTTAATAACAAGTTTTCCAGTAGCGGAGATCCCCTTTAAATAACTATTATTCATAACTAGAGATGAGCGAACGTTTCAATGTTCGGTTCGGGTTGCCAAACTTCCTGGTATTGTGCAAGCCTGTTCGAGTTTGGAGTTCTTAAAACTTTCACTGTTTTTACTACTTTCTATATAAAAATCATCAGATTCCAAATAAAAAAAAAATCATGTTCCCTTTCTTATGCTGTATGATAACATTGTCTGCAATCCGACACCATCCTGCCGATCACAGATTAGCTAAAGTGAGGGAAGTATTATTTGATTGAATTTGGCGCTCTTGTGATGTAATGCTACAAGTGCATCTCAATGAACTAGAATATCATCAAAAAGTTCATTTATTTCAGTAATTTAATACATAAAGTGAAACATATATATTATATAGGGCCACGTTACACACACAGATAATTGTGCAGATATAGTTCACAGATCTCTGGTTGCAGTGAAATCATGGACACATTGTTCCATTTGTACACCGCCACAAAATGGGACAAGATGTCCATGATTTCACTGCAACCAGAGATCTGTGAACAATATCTGCACAATTATCTGTGTGTGTAACGTGGCCCATAGAGTCATTACAAACAGAGTGCTGTATTTCAAGTGTTTATTTCGGTTAATGTTGATGATTATGGTTTACAGCCAATGACATCCCAAAATTCATTATCTCAGAAAATTAGAACATTATATAAGGACAACTGAAATAATGATTTTTAACTCATAAATATTGGCTCAATGAAAAGTATGTACACTAAATGCACTTAAAACTTGGTCGGGGCTCCTTTTGCATTAATTACTGCATCAATGCGGCATGGAAGCAATGAGCCTGTGGCCCTGCTGAGGTGTTATGGAAGCCCAGGTTGCTTTGATAGCAGCCTTCAGCTCGTCTGCATTCTTGGGTCTGGTGTCTCTCATCTTCCTCTTGTCAATACCCTATAGATTCTCTATGGGGTTTAGGTCAGGCGAGTTTACTGGCCAATCAATCACAGTGATTCTGTGGTTATTAAACCAGGTATTGGTACTTTTGGCAGTGTGGACAGGGGCCACGTCCTGCTGAAAATGAAATCTCCATCTCCAAAGAGCTTGTCAGCAGAGGGAAGTATGAAGTGCTGTAAAATTTCCTGGTAGACAGCAGCGCTGACTTTGGTTTTGATAAAACACAGTGGACCTACACCAGCAGATGACATGGCTCCCCACACCATCACTGATTGTGGAAACTTCACACTAGACCTCGAGCAGCTTGGACTGTGACCTCTCCACTTTTCCTCCAGAGTCTGGGACCACGACTTCCAAATGAAATTCAATATTTACCTTCATCTGAAAACAACAACCTGGCCACTGAGCAACAATCCTGTTTTTTTTTTCCTTGGCCCAGGAAAGACACTTGTTGCGTTGTCTATTGGTCATGAGTGGCTTTACACAAGGAATGTGACAGTTGTAACCCATGTCCTGGATACGTCTGTGTGTGGTGGCTCTTGAAGCCTTGACTCCAGCAGCTTGACACTTACTTCAGGGCAGCCGGGCACCAGTAAGTCGACACAGAGCTCTCCTCTCCCTTCTATCAGGGGCAAGCTGTGTTTCTCCTCACAGCTCTGCAGGATTTCCTGTCCCAGGGTGCACTTCCAGGTTAGAGATAGGTTACACAGATGATGGATGAATGTTTTGACTCCAGCAGTCTGTTCGCTCCTTGTGAATCTCCCCCCAATTTTTTAATGGCCTTTTCTGAACAATCCTTTCAAGGCTGCGATTATCCTGATTGCTTGTGCACCATTCTCTACCACAAATTTTCCTTTCACTCCACTTTCCATTAATACAGCACTCTGAACAGGCAGCTTCTTTAGCAATGACCTTTTGTGGCTTGCCCTCCTTATGGAGTGTGTCAATGACTGCCTTCTGGACATCTGTCAAGTCAGATTGTGTAGGCTACTGAACCAGACTAGGGGACCATTTTAAACACTGGTGTTTTGTGTTAATTTTTTTTAATTTTCTGAGATAATAACCTTACGCTGCAAGCAGTTGTGTGGCCTACTGGGACTGTGCTTAAATGAGGAGCTGCCTTGAAAAACGCATGGTACCATTTAGTGCCATTAAAAACGTATGCGTTTTCCATAGGGCCCCATGTTAAAAAAATGCATGCATTTTTAAAAATGCACCAAAAAACGCAGCTTGCAGTATTTTTTTGGTGCTGATTCAAAAACACATGCAAAAACGCAGGGTGTCATAAAACACCTTAAAAAACACATGTAGAAATGTAAAAAAGCATGGAAAAACACATGCTTATTTTTAAGGCACCAAAAAACGCATGGCACGTGTGACCCTAACCTAATTATTGTCTCTCATTAGTGGCGTAACTTGAAGCTCATGGGTCCCGATGCAAAAGCTCCAACGGTGATCTCCATTATAGCAAATCTTTAGTAGAATAAGGCTAGGGTCACACTTGCACATTTTCCATGCAGATTTCACACATGACTTTGTGAAAAACGCATGGAAAAACGCACCCATAGGCCCCCATGTTGAAAACGCATGACCCAATAGCAAAAGCGCATGTCTGAATGTACCATGCGTTTTTGGGTGCGTTTTTGGCTCTGCACCAAAAAATACTGCATGATGCATGATTTTTTGGAAAAAGCACCCAAAAACGCAGCATGCAGTATTTTTTGGTGCTTTTTCAAAAACGCATGCGTTTTTGTTAACATGGGAACGCATGCATTTTTATATGCCACTAAATGGTACATGCGTTTTTGCATGCATTTTACATGCTTCTTAAAGGGTCCCACACACCTATCAGCAAAAACGCATGCAAAACGCATGCGGCCTTAAAAAACGCATGCCAAGTGTGACCCTAGCCTTAGTCTTTTTCTATTGGTCGTAGGGACTTTTGGGCCCCCCTAGGCTCTAGGGCCCACGTGAGATTGCAGCCCCTGAACCTAATGTAGTTATGCTCTCTCTTTCATCAATCTGCCTACATATACTAAAAAGGTGAATCATTTTTGTAGAAATTTGGGCAAATATTAAAAGTGAGATATCCCATTTACGGCTAGGGTCACACATGTCATGCGTTTTTTTGGTGCCTTAAAAATAAGCATGCCTTTTTCTATGCTTTTTTACATTTCTGCATGTGTTTTCTAAGGTGTTTTTTGACACCCTGCATTTTTGCACGCGTTTTTGAATCAGTACCAAAAAATACTGCAAGCTGCGTTTTTTGGTGCGTTTTTAAAAACGCATGCATTTTTTTTTTAACATGGGGCCCTATGGGAAACACATGCGTTTTTATATGGCACTAAATGGTACCATGCATTTTTGCATGCGTTTTTCAAGGCAGCTTCTCACTTAAGTGCAAAAATGCATGCAAAAAACGCATGGCACCTTAGGCATGCGTCTTTGCTATTGTGGCTTGCATTGCGATGCATTTTTGCATGGGGGCCTATTGGGTGCGTTTTTACATGCGTTTTTAGAAAACGCAGGTCTCAAAAAAAGCAAGTGAAATATGCATGTGTGACCCTAGCCTACATAAGTATTTAGACTTATACGACTCTCCAGGTTGAGCTCAGGTACTGTACATTCTGTTTCCATAGATTAACCTTTAAAATATTAATGCAATTTGATTAGAATCTCCCAATGATAAAATAAATGAAATGGATATAATTTGGAAAGGCATGCACTTGTCTATTTAAGGTCTTGGAATTTACTGCGCATTTCAGAGCTAATACAGGTCCATAATGGAATTGTCTGTAGACCTGTAAAGCAGGATTGTGTTGAGGAATAGATGTGGCGGAGAGCACATTGGCCTCTGTCATTATATGGAAGGAATTCGGAACTACCAGGTCTCTTCCGAGAGCTGAAATAACAATGAAGAGAGACAAAGGCAGCACTCCAATTCCAACAATTCATGTTTATTCATTGGATTTGGAGTGCTGCCCCTCTCTTCATTCTTACTTCACTGTGGAACGTTGGATCAGGTCTCTGGAGGCTTTGCACTCTAAGCTGTACTTTATTACAGACCAGTTCTGCTATTTATTTTGCTTTTTAGAGCTGACCACCTAGCCAAACTTGTCCTGGGTAAAAGGCTTATTACAGCACACATAGCATTTGCCAAATGTCACTTATTATTTATTATGCTTTGCTTATATAGCGCCATCATATTCCACAGCACGTTATAGTCATTATCATCACTGTCCCCTTACGGCTCACAATCTACATTCTCTAGCATTATGTCTAGAGTGTTAGAGGAAACCATAGGAAACCCAGATAAAGATAAGGAGAATTTACAAACTCTTTGCAGGTGTTGTCCTTAATGGGATTTGAACCCAGGATCCCAGTGCTGCAAAGCAATGGTGCTATCAGTACAATCAGACTTTCAAGAGCCAAATTCTGGAGTTGAAAAAGGTGCGCACAATACCAGGTCATTTGAGGTGATATTCAAGATATTTTTGCACTAGATAATGAAGAAGGGTAACGATGAAAATCCAAGATGTGTCTCCCATTTGTCCTTAACTATAAAACCATGGCCTGGAAGAGTGAAGTAGAGAAGCTGATTGCACATATGCCCTGTCATTCCATTCTAAGCAGGCGATATGTAGATAGACACTGTGCACCACTAAGCACTACTATCTTCATCCACTGATTTTGCTCTAATATTTCATGCCAATTCCCTACACTTTGAATACATGCAAGGCACATGCATAACCAGATGCTCTTCTCATCTCCTTCTGGCTGTCTTATGCTTCACTCATGCGAAAGAGGCTAGGGTCACACATAGACGTTTTCAGCCTCACCGCTAAAATCTTAGTGATTTTCTGCAGAAGACGACAGGAGGGGACACCGATACCATTGTCTGTTTCAGCAGAACAGAGAGCCATAAGCAGCCATTCATTACCTGCACCGCGGCTGCACACACTCCACTTCAGGGGCCGCTTTTCAGTGGTGCACAGGAAATGTTGGCTGGATCATTTTCTGTGCACCACTAAAAAGCGGACCCGAAAGCGCAGTGTGTGCAGCCGCGGTACAGGTAATGAATGGCTGCCTATGGCTCTCCGTTCTGCTGAAGCGGACACCGGTATCGGAGTCCCCTTCTGTCCGCTTCTGCAGAAAATCACTAAGATTTTAGCGGTGAGGCTGAATGTGTGACCCTAGCTAGAATTGGGCAGATTAGGCCAAAATCACTTGGCTTCAACTCGGCTGCCAGTTTGAGCTGAGTCTCATTTTCTTTGAACACATTCTCTCATATGAGAGAATCATATCACACGTGCAGAGAGGACGGAGAACTTAATTTCTCCGTCTTCTCCATTGCCTGTGTCTGTGTAAATTGACCTGCACTTGGATGACATCTGAGTGCAGTGCAATGTTTGACATGCACCCACAGACTTGAATGGGTGTATGTAATCCAATGTACACTGCCAATAAGAGCAAGCTGCAATTTTTTCCTCATGTCGAACCGTCATAAGAAAAAAAGCACTGGTCAACACTACCCATTAGTATAACATTGGTCTGAAGGTTATCAGATAAAACATTGGATATCCCTTGTCCATGTCATACACTCATATGAACAAGCCCTTAAATCAAACATATACAGTAGTGTTCCAAATAATAGCAGTCCAATATGACTAACCAGATTGTTCACTGTATTTGGCCTGTGTGAACCTAATCCACCGTATTAGCAAGAAGTCCCCGTAAAGTCCCACTATTAAATAATAGACATGTACTGAAGGGGATTTAATTTGTCAAAGAACACATCAACTGGCTAAAGAGAAATGAAGAAACATTTTGTGGACTGATGAAGGTAAAATTGTTCTGTCCAAATGCCACAGACAGTTTATCAGACAACCCCCAAACTCTGAATTCAAACCAGAATACACTCTGAAGACAGTGAAGTATGGTGGTGCAAGCATCATGATTGTAACCATGGTACACGTCGGATTTCTAAGCGCCGTGCGGCGCAACGCGATGTGTACTTTAGATACCAGCGTGCTCGCTGGTCCGGATCACTGGTGAGTCTGTCTGTGTGACAGCTCACCAGCGATCTGAACGACGTTGTTAGTGATCGCGCTTGCATGTGATCGCTAACAACATCGTTCAGAAAATTGATGCGTATGACGGTACCTTTACTATGGTGCCAGGACTATTTACCACATACTAGAGGTTATGGATCAGTTTGCGTGTATCAAAATACTTGAAGAGGTTATGTTGCCTCACGCTGAAAAGGAAACACCCTTGAAATGGGTGTTTCAACATTACAACGACCCTAAACACACCAGTTAGGCTGTGGTCACAGTTGACATGCGTTTTTTTAGTGCCTTTTAAAAACGCATGCTTTTTTACATGCGTTTTTCATGTCATCATGAGTTTTTTAAGGTGTCTGATGGCTCCCTGCGTTTTTGGCTGCGTTTTGAAATCTGCACCCAAAAGTAGTGCATGTAGTATTTTTTGGTGCATTTTGAAAAACGCATGCGTTTTTATAAAATGGGCTCCTATGGGAAACGCATGCGTTTTTGAATGGAACTAAAAGGTACTAATGTACCATGCGTTTTTGCATGCGTTTCCCATAAGGCCCCATATGAAAAAACGCATGCGTTTTTGGAAAAGCTCCAAAAACGCATGGGACTGTCACACATGCTTTTTGGCTATTAGGGCATGCGTTTTTTAACATGGGGGCCTATGGGTGCGTTTTTTACATGCGTTTTTGAAAACGCAGGTCTCCAAAAACGCATGTGAAAAATGCTACTGTGACCCCAGCCTAAACAAGCAAAATCTTGATTCCAGTCCAACTAAATTGAGGTTATGGAGTGTACAGCCAAATCTCCGGACTTTAATCCGATAAGACACTTGTGGGGTGACATAAAAAATGCCATTGTGGACCCCTGCAGCGGATTGCCACAGGATCCACCGGTGCAAGGAGGGATTTACACCTTGGTACACACAGCATACAACACCTTCCTCCCCAGACCTGAAGGGGGAGCTCTACTGGCTGTCTTAAGCCAGATCCCCTTTAAAAGATCCAGGCCTGAAGGGAGGAATCAGTTAGTCTCAGTTAGTTCCAGAGAGAGGAGAGAGTAGGAGTGAAGGAGCTTGTCACTGGGGTAGAGCCAGGCCCAGGACCAGAGAACACTGACCCAGCTGTGCTGCACCATAGGGAGAGGGTCGGAGTCCAGTGAAAGAAACAGGGAATTAAAGAAGGGAACAGATCAAGCTTCCCTTTAGTTCACCCGGACACCGGAGTCCGAGACTGCTACGTATTCACTGCAGCAGGAAAAGCTTGGAAGAACCAGGAGGAATTATCCCCCTGAGGAACACAAGTAAGACACACTCGAAACTGACCAAGCACAGGACCAGGGGCCAAGGAAACAATAGGGACCCCGCAGAAGGACCCCACTGTCAGTGATAGAGCAAAGTCCTGGGAGGGAAGAAGGAGCGGCGAGTTCAGTTACAGGCAGAACTTACCCCAAAATCACAGTACACAGTGACAGAGGAGGCCTCACAACTCTCCAAGGTGAAAGTCCAAAATTGCACCGGGGACCTGGTTACTTCTTTGGACTGTACCTGTTACCCGTCATCAGTAAAAGGTACCGAAACAAAGACCACTGTGTGTATGTGCCTGCTTAATTGCCGCTACCCACAGCTTTGACCGCAGAGACTCTACTATGACTCCCCTCATCTATCCCCGCTACCCTGAGGTAAAGCTCCACCTGTGGGGAACTGTACTACACTGAGCTGCACCTCCATCACCTCAGTGGCCGGCCGCAGCACTGGTATACACTTTACCGGGTACCACAGGTGGCGTCACATAACCAGTCCCCTTCACCACCATCATCCCCCTCCATCCCCGCTATTGAGGGTCCAGGGCACGGGACCGGGGACCGACCAGCCGTGATCCCCCATCCAAGTCGCCATCAGCCCCGGTATCTGAGTACCCCCTACCCTGTCGACTGCGTCACCATTTCTGAGGCAAAGCCAACAAATGCAAATAAATTATGAGATGTAGTCAAAGTTCTGGAATAACAGTTGACAGGTGCCAGACATTGGTTGACTCTATGCAACATGGATGTGAATACATTCAAAAAAACAAATTTGCTTATACAACTAAATATTAGGTTAGTGATTCACAGGACTTCTAAATCCTAAACAGTACATATTTTGAGTTTGTAAAGACAAATGCAGACACTGCTATTTTTTTGAACAGCCCAATGTTATATTTTTTTATTTTCTGTAAAGCCTTTAAAAATTATATACATTATCTCCCTGCTGAACACGGATCTTAAGATCTATGCGAAGGTGTTAGCTCTCAGGCTTGGGGAGGTGGTTCCTCTCCTGGTCGGCCCGGATCAAGTGGGATTCGTGGCTCAACGCCAAGCCAGGGATGGAACGAGGAGAATGCTTGACCTTATAGAACTGGCGGAAAGACGTGGAGCCCCATGTGCATTCCTGTCATTGGACGCTGAGAAGGCGTTTGACAGGGTGCACTGGGGTTATCTGGAACAGGTGCTGAGAGGATTCGGATTCGTGGGTCCGATCCTTTCGGCGATATTGGGTCTATATTCCAGGCCTTCTGCCAGAGTCTTCTCCTCGGGCTATCTCTCAGAAACGTTCGAAATTTCGAATGGCACTAGACAGGGGTGCCCCCTGTCACCCCTGATCTATGCCCTGGCGATTGAGCCGCTGGCCGCGGCAATACGGGCTGACCGGGACATAACGGGGATGCAGGTAGGAGACAGGGAACATGTGGTAGGCTTATACGCCGACGACATTATTATCCCCTGTTCCAAACCGGAAGTATCCCTACCTAAGGTATTGGCTCTGCTCGACTCCTTTGCGGCGATCTCTTATTATAAGCTAAATGCTTCTAAGTCATTGGTCTTCCCGGTAAATGTCCCTCGGACTCTGATAGACTCCCTGTCTAGTTCCCTCCCATTTCAATGGATGCCGGCAGGCATACCATACCTTGGCATCACCTTGTGCCCGACAGCAGTAGTGATACAGCGTAATGTACAGTCAATTTTGAATGCTCTCTCCAAGGCAACAGACTCTGGACACACCCACTCCTACTCATGGATAGCTAAGATTCAGGCTTTCAGGATGACGTGGCTACCTAGACTAATATATTTATTCAGATGTATACCTTTGCCCATCCCCCTACAACTTTTAGCTAGACTACAAGCAGAGGTGAATAAATACATTTGGGCCCCCAAGCGACCAAGGGTCCGAGAAAGGTGATGTACCAGAAACTGACGGGTGGTGGCATGGGTGTACCGGATGTGACCCTCTACTATAGAGCAGCGGTGCTGGAAACGGTGAGACAGTGGTGGAAGTCTGACTTAAACTTGGGCTGGGTGCAGATAGAGTCACAACAGACAGTAGACAACTCCCTCAAGAACCTACTGATAGCGGAGACCATCACGTCAGTCAAAGTTGACTATCCTCTGGGAACGATGAAAGCTATGATTAAGGAGTGGGGGCGTGCGCCTGGGGACTGGACCCAAATACCAGCAGCGGAGGTCCCACTGGGATCACTTCGTGTCCACATCCCTTCCCTCCGATTGGAGGAATGGAGGAGGGCGGGTGTACATACCCTGGCAGACATCGCGGGGAGGAACGGGATGATGACATGGGATGAATTCACATCCAAGTTCCCGTCTCTACGACGCACGTTCTTCCAACTCTGCCAGATTACACACCTGCTGAGGACCCGACGTGATAGGGTCCTATGGTCCTCGGCCAGACCCTCCCCAATACGCCTGATTATCACTGCTGCCCATGGGAAACGGGTAGGCCTGTCCCCACTTTACACTGGTTTCCTAGACCATGGTGCTGCCCTATGTTATACACATAGAGTTAAATGGGAAACGGAATTGGGGTTCTCAGCAGATGACGACCAATGGAAGGGCGCTGTTAGATGTGTCACCCAGGCGACAAAATGTGTGAATCATTTAGAGCAACTTAAGAAAGTACACGTAAGATGGTACCTACCCCCCACGAGAATAGCGGCCTTCGGTAGGGGAACCACCCCCATGTGCTGGAGGAACTGTGGACAGAAGGGAACGTTGACTCATGTGTGGTGGGACTGCCCCCGAATCGCACAATTCTGGCGGGTAGTGGAGGGTCTTCTGAGGTCCTTGATGGACACCTTTATTCCGCTTGTGCCTCAGATGGCTCTCCTGCACATTGGAGTGGAGGACTTGCCCCCGGTTCAGAGACACCTCGCCACCTTCATATTGATAGCTGCCAGATACTGTGTGGCAGCAGCATGGAACAATACCTCCCCCCCAGCAATGTGCGACCTCACATCCAGACTGAACAATATGTTCACATATGAGCACAGTTTGGCTTTGGAACTTGGACACAAACGCTATACCCGTGCTGCTTGGGAGTGCTGGGCGACACACCCGCTGGCGGTTCCCCCTCCCCTGTGGTAGGGCCTGGCGGACCTACGCCTAATGTACTCTGACCTCTTTGTCTTCCCTTCACATCATCAACCCACTACTTCTCTCCCTCCAACCCACTCGCACCTTACTAGCCCGTGTTCACACATCAAGCCCATTTCTCCCCTCTCTCCCCTCGTTAGTCCACCCGCCCACCTTAACAACTTTCTTAACAACTTGCCCTACTACGCCCCCCCCCCCACCCTGACACATTTCTAATTTCCCTTCCTCTCAGGTACCTCCCCTCTTCTCCCTCTTGCTAACCCTTCCCATACTCCCCACCCTCACCTCTCTCTTTATTTGAAATATTATGTTATGTGAAATGCAATATAGCAGGCAGCTAATTGGAAGTTTGGTAGCTGACTCGCAATGGAAAGATTTCGGTTAATTGAAGATATGTTACTTGCATTTCTTGTCTTGTGTTTCTTGAATATGTCTTAATAAACATAATTATGACAAAAAAAAAATTATATACATTTCTCTTCATATTTTGATTTAGAAAACAGAGTGCAATGTTATATTTCCCAGTGCATGGAAATATAAACTATTATAAATTTTCGGCTTAACTTATGTTTTTGAACACACTGCTATTATTTTGAACACAACTGTAGATGAAGTAGCTGTTCATCCAACAATAACATCTCCAAGCTCCCCCATACACGAGTGTTCATGCATTTCCAATAGTTAGAAAACAGAATATTTATCTCTTTTGAATACAAAAAAGGGATCGGTTTTTGGAATTCCGAGTCCTCAAACCTTCTCCTTCTCAATGAAAGGTACACATTTAATATTTAGAAAAGGAGGGCACCGCCAATTTAAAGTGAGTAGGAAGGGATCACTAGACAACCCACGGGTATGTAATAAAGGGAGAAAACCAGGGTGCCAAAACAAGTGATACAACCTAATTTTTGGGTTTTTCAAGCAAATAAATTTTATTTAACATTTTTAGACATTACAAAAAACAACAACACAACGATAAAAACAATTCAAATTGGCAGACATAGCCAAATGCAGAAACCAATATGGGTATATATTGGAAGAAATCCACTCAAGACAAACCAAAGTAACCGGTTGATTTAGGCAGATAGTATCAGTCAATTTTGGGCAGTATATTAAGCTGCTCCTTTAAGGTACCGTCACACAGGGAGATATCACCGGCGATGTTGCCGGCAACTGAGGGGCGTGGCCAGGTTGCGGCGACATCGCCGGAGAGTTGCCTCGTGTGACAGGGCGATAATCAGGCGAAAAATCGCCTGAGTCACATCGCCAGGTTTCCCAACAACCCAGCGAGCGATAGCCGCGGCAACTAGCTGACGAAATCGCCGGCAAGTTGCTCCGTGTGACATCTCCCTGGCGATGTTGCCAGGGATGCGCGCTCCCGCGATCGCCGGCAACATCGCCGGCGATATCTCCCTGTGTGACGGTACCTTTAGCGGTGGAGGCAATCTTATAAGGCAAATGCAACTTTTCTCAAGTATTATAGATCAAAGATCCCCCAAAATATATATAAGCAGGTTTAGTATAATGCCAGACTTTATGCAGAGCTAGCCCTGATGGTAGTTCTATCACATATAAAATATACCCCATACACATCACATGGTCAGTGGGTTTTAGTCGTTGAGTTCTCTTCCAACTTTCACCTTTTGTGTATTGGGGTTTTTACACAAGTCTCTTTGTCATGAAGATCGAATTAATGCTTTTGTACTTACGTTATGTACTGTATGTATGTTAGTGTTAGGCCGGAGGTCGCTAAGTCTTCCACACACGTATTTTTTACAGCCCGTGTTACTGAGAAAGGTCAGAGTTATGACTGAAACGTCTCTAATCACACTTTGCTGGTTTCAATAAAACTCCCTATCTCAAAATCATCTGGGAGTGCCTGGTTACATTGATTTCTAATTGGGGACAGGATTCTACCTGAGTACCCCATCTCCTTCTAAGCAGGAAGTGCCATATCTATTCCACAAGTGTAAGGCCGGAGACACAGTGAACAAGGCCAATGCGAGATACTTGTATGAGTCTCACATGACTCACCCGGGATGGCCGCCAACTCTCTGAACAGGAGGGCATCAGCTGCATAGAAACAGAAGCAGGTGATATGCTCCTGTCGAGATAGATGACGGCTGTTCCGGGTGAATCATGTGACACTCAAGTGAGTTTCTCGCATGGGTCTTGCTCAGTGGGTCTCCAGCCTTATTGTGTTGGTGGAATTTGATTAGTATAGAAGTGCTACTGCACAAGCATCACAGGTTAAATTGCCTTTATTACACCACAACGTGTTTCCAAGCCGGACCCAGGGTCCGCTGTGGAAAGGCGTCGTGGTGTAATAACGATAATTTAACCTGTGACCCTTGTGTAGTAGCACTTCTATACTAATCAAATTCTACCATAATATCATATCCCCATCCGAGGGTTAAGGAGCAGCTTATTGCCGGGATCATCGCTCACTAATTGAAGGACCTGCGGTGACGTAGTACATCGTCAGCGGTCACATGATCGGCCCCCACCGAATCACCTGATCGGAAGTAGGAGAGCAGCAAGGAAGCCAACACACAGGCGGTGCTGCGGATCGCATACACCAAGGTTGTGCAGAGTTGGCACAACCTCTAAAGGTGAGAGTAAACCCATACTAAATTGAGGGACCTCCACTAGACCACCAGGTATTGCTCATAGATGAGCCTTCTCCAAGCATTATATTTTGCATTATTGTGTTGGTGGTCATTTACTTGTAATGTATTTGCCAAAATGTCCAAACTTTTCCATTGTGTGTTATTGTGTATACATTGAAAAGAAAATGTGAAAATGATCCATTTTTCAAAAAGAAGGCTGTTATGTAATACAATGTGTAAATCGTGAAGGGGTCTGAAAAATCTCTGACTGTACTGTATACATCTGTTTTAATGCATTTGAAGTTCCTAAAATTGCATACATAATTATAAAGCTGTCTTTCTGTAAAAAGTATGGAGGACAAATAAAAAAAAATACCTGATTGTATATATTAAAGCTGTCTATCATAATGTAAGATTTCATAATGTAAATATATGACAACTCCCCCAGAAATGTACGGCAGAAATGTTTACATTTCCTGCATTGCACATAAGGAAGTTATGTGGGAGAGTCATTATTCATTCACTATGATTACATAACAAACATGAATGAGGTCAAATCTTATGAAGGTCTGCAGTGTAGCCTAGCCCTTAGCTAAAGGGTCAGGAATGATAAGCTTGTGTTACTACCAAGCATTGATAGAGCTTTGGAGTCACGTCATTAAGGTTGTGAACTGGCGGGTAACATTCACTCATCAAGAATTATTATCCCAAAAAATAATTCAACAATATTAGTTAATGCTATATCCACAAGACTGGGGAGAAACAGACGTTTTGAGTAGATGAAAAAAAGTTGTTCTTGGTTGCTCCAATGATCATATAAACTTTAGCTTGACTCGTAAATTATAGCCATTAATCAAGGGACAACTAGTTGATCCACTGAGAGCAATTCGCTAAGTCTTTGACATTTCACAAAATATCACGCCAAGCTATCAATAATTACATTAGTAAAATAGTCTAATGGATTGCTCCATAATATTTTCTTAGTCGTATGGCTAAATGAACTTTCTGGGTTGTTTCACTCGTCACATGTTCACAATTAAAATTATTAAGATATCTAAACAACTTTCTAGAAACTGCCCTATATTCATCAAGTCAGTCTCAGAGGGCTGTAACATGGCTGTATTTTGATATTACGGTAAAAACACCCCGATTCCAGGATTTTATTAACCTCTTTATGATATATAATTTATATTTATTGACATCATATGTCATGCCCAATTCCCCAGCGTATACAATTCAAACTACTAACACTGACTTACAAAGCTGTCCACAATCTGTTCCCCCATATATCTCTGAACCAATCTCCCGATATCATACAACTTCTTTCCTCCACACTTGTACGTTCCTCATCTAATTACCTGCAAGACTTCGCCCGAGCATCCCCCATTCTCTGGAATTCTGCACCCAAAATGTCTGACTGTCCTCCACACTCAAAACCTTCAAGCAGAACCTGAAAACCCATCTCTTCAGAACAGCCTACAACCTACAATGACCACAATGCCACCTCACCACCAATGGACCTGGTGCCCCACCACCCCTTGATCTGGCACTCCACCACCATCGGACCCGGCGCTCCACTACCATCGGACCCGGGGCTCCACCACCACCAGAGCAGACCCAACCTACTGTCTCTCTCCCCATTGTCCTGTAGAATGTAAGCCCGCAAGGGCAGGGTACTCTCTCTCCCCTCTGTGTTGGTCTGTCACTGTTAAGGTACCGTTACATGCTTCAATGTTGAAACAATATCATTAACCATCTTGTGGGCGTGCAGTCATTAGGACATCGTTTAGAGATCATTGGTGAGATGTCACATGCCTAGATATTGTGCACGACACACCAACGATCCAGCGAGCATGTATCGCTCGCACAACCCAGTGAAAGATACTTGTTCACTGATGTAAATGGGCGAAGTCATGAATGACATCGTTATCGCGGTGTCATACACAACAATGCAGCAGGTCGGCTGATCGAGGATCGTGTGATTTGAGAACATGTTCTCAAATCTGCAATCAACGATCCAACGATTTATCGTAATCGTATCTCGGTGTTACACGTAACGACGTCCTAACGATGTATTTTGAACGCCTCCAAGCCCGTGGTGTTTGAGCGATATCGTTCACGATATCTTACCATGTCACGGTACGTTTAGCTTGTTCATTGTATTTTTAACTTTTTGTATGTAACCCCTTCTTATGTACAGCATCATGGAATCAATGGTGCTCTATAAATAAATAAATAAATAATAATAATAATAATGTCTCTGCCTCTGGCCGGTGAGACACTGAGGGAGACACATGCGAGATACTGGCACGAGTTTCGCATGACTCACCCGGAACAGCCACTGGCTCTCAGGACGAGACCGTTAAGGTGCATAGAAACAAATACAGCTGATGTGCTCCAGTCCAGAGAGGTGGTTGCTGTTCTATCTGAGTCATGCGAGACTCATGCCAGTATCTCGTACCCACCTCGCTCAGTGTGTCTCTAGCCTTTGATGCATGGTCGCATGCCAGGCTCACATCTTTCCCTCACATGACAGCTGATTTAGGTGCGGACATGTGCCTCTGACAGGGGTTAACTGTTGACCTTTGTGTCTATCCTTACTATGATCCTGTGAATGCCGGCTATGAGCCGTGGTTTCTGTTGTACAGAGCAGTGCTAATGCACTGCTCTGTATAGCACCACCGATTCCAGCCTCAGCTCCCCGTAGAAGACTAGTAAAAACTAAAAAAAAATGTTTTTAAAAGTATGAAAAAACTTGCACAAGTTCAAATCACCCCCCTGTTGCCTCATTGAAAATAAAACAAGAAAAAATAATACTCATATTACTGCATTTAGAAATATCCGATGTATTAAAATCTAAAATAAATTAATAGAATCAGAAAACAGCGTAATAAAAAAAAAAATCAGTGCTCCAGAATTAAGTTTTTTTGACCATAAAATATAATGAAGAGGCAATCAAAACAATGTTTATACCCAAAAATGGTATCAATAAAAACATCAGCTTAAGGCATAAATATTAGCCATCACTTAGCCCTAGATTGTGATAGATAAAATGTTATGGTTCTCGGAAAATGGCTCCAAAAGTTAATTTTTTTTCTTTCAAACTTCTGAGTTTTTTTTAAAAAAAAAAAACTTATACCTCTTCTGACAAGCCTACAACCTGCAATGAGGCCCAGTCAACCGCACTGTCTCTGATCGGCACTATCCCCTCCTACTGTGTCCCTTCCGGTCGCCCATAGACCGTGAACCCTCGCGGACAGGGTCCCCTCCCCTCCTGTTCCTGTTTGTCCAGACTACACAAATATATTGAACCTGTCTTGGTCTACCCTCTTATCATGCAAAGCACCATGGAATCTAAGGGTGCTAAATAAATAAATAATAATAATAAAATAATAATAATTAAAAAAAAAAATCTGTACATCTTTGGTATCTAAATACTTGTACTATCGTGAAGAATAGTACGGCCAGGTCACTCTTACCATATAGTAAGTGAATATGGTAAATAAAAAGAAAAAAAGCTATTCTGGAATTGCATTTTTTTTTGCAATTTGACTGCACTTGGAATTTTTTTCTTGTTTTCCAGTACAACTCATCCTGTAAATAAACTATCCCTCATACCACTACATTACCATAAAAAAAAAGGTTTTGGGAGGGAAAAATGAAAATGGATAAACAGAAAATTGGCCATGGTGTGAAGGGGTTAAATCAAACGTACATTTGAATAACTTTCTGTGAAAATCACAATCAGTTTGGTACAGACAGCAGAAGAAATAAAGTCCTGAGAGTGCCTCAGATGGTGAAAAAAATACTTCATCTTTATTTTGCCCATACAATGTTTCAACCTCACAATGAGGTCTTTATCAAGCATGATATAATATAATATATGATAAATACCTCATTGTGTGGTTGAAACGTTCATCGTGTCACACCTTAGATTGAGCTGACTTTGCTGCATGATGCTGTGTGTGTTTGTGTTTGCTTTTCTTCAGGAGTAGCATGAGGTGATGTTGGTATGGGTGTGAAGGCCTTGTGCTCAGCTGCCGTTGGTGTGAGGTTTGGGTATGACTCACCTGGAATCCCCTTTCCTTAGCCTTTAAATAGTCTTCCCTTTCCTCTGTCAAACGCCGCTGACAGAGTTATTTTACTTATGGTCATTGTGCTGTGCAGATGCTTGCTGCTGGGCTGAAGTCCTTGCATTGGGAGTAGCTGTGATTCTGGATCCGTGGGTGCAAGTAGGAGCCTTCAGCCTAGGGCTAACCAGGAGCTCAGGAAATAGGGTTGAGACTCGGACTTCCTCACTTGAGAGGTACCTCCGAGAGCAGGGTGAGCAAGGGACTCCCTGTGTAAGGGTTAGTTTAGCTCCCTCTGAATCCCTTCACTCATCACGCCATCCAGTTAGCTGATTCTCTCACCTCCTAAGTGTGACACATCGGCAGAATAAAGATGAAGTAATTTTTTCACCATCTGAGGCACTTTCAGGACTTTATTTCTTCTATCAATTGATTTCCAAGTGGACTCCTTGAAGCTGACGTGCGTCTCTCTGGAGCTAATACGCTCATGATGGTAGTATACATGATCCCTTCATCTTGGTATGTTTGATCCCCCCCATCCTGGTATATATGGTCCCCAACCTGATATATATATCCCTCATTCTGGTATATATGATTCCCCCATCCTGGTATATATGATACCCCCATCCTGGTATAAATGATTCCCTCACCCTGGTATATATGGTTCCCATCCTAGTATATATGTCCCCTATCCTGGTAAATATGATCCTCATGATTTCCTCATTATGGTATATATGAGTCCCTCATCCTGGTATATATGATCCCCACACATGTCCACTCATCCTGGTATACTGTATATGGTCCCCTCATCCTGGCACCTGGGCCCCCATTCAGGTATATATGATCCCCCCATCCTGGTATATATATCCCTCATCCTGGTATCTGGTATATATGATCCCTTAATCCTGGTATAAATGATCCCCTCATGTTGGTACATATGTCCCCTCATCCTAGTATATATAGTTCCCTCATCCTGGTATAAATGGTCCCCTCTTTCTGGTACATGGAACCCCATCCTGGCACATGATCCCCAATCACTTAAAAAAATAAAGGATCATGCTTACCTCTCCATCGCTCCTACCTCCAGCAGTGATGTCCTCCTGTCTTCTGAAGCTGAACGCTGATCACAGTTTGAGCGGCTTCAATGCTGAAAGGTGATCGTGGGAAGAGTGTAGTGAATATTACAGTAGCCCAATGAGTGGGCCCACGTGGTCACAGCCACAGTTGCAGCCTACTTCAGCCTCTGGTTACCTATCCAAAGTAGCTACTCTCTCTACAGCAAACGTGTTGCTGCACAAATCATGTATAATGAAGGTAATCTGGCCATGGTCCACCTGGAAAAGCAGGCCCCGGTGGTAGCTTAGATTGCCCTCATTATAATCTGCTACTGCACAGGCCGTAAAGCAGCCACATGGTCTTTATGCAGTGATATGGATGTGCATCCTCCGGGACACACATACATGTGAAGCAGGCACTTAGGGTCAGCTGGTGTCGGGCCCCTGTGCCTCCGAGCCCATTTGCAGTTGCGATCCCTGCGACCCTGATTGTTACAACATTGCTGTTATCCATTTCTGACTGGAATTAGATATGGCAGCAGGTCGGGCCTAAGAGGAAAGGCACCTATTGAAAGCAAACTTTAGATGTGACTACCCCAAATTACTTGCATAGTAATCACTCTGAATCTTTCCCAGGGGCCAGAAAAATGGAAAGTACACTTCTGGTGTAAGCCATTGTTGAGGACAGCCATAGGTTTCAAATACTTAATTAACTTTAAGACATAAGGGCAATGGTAGTATGTCTTAAGGTTAATTAACTATTTGATTCTATGGCTCTCCTCAACACCATTAGGTGTTCCCTTCATCTAATTAGATCTATACTGACTTTTGTCAGAGTAGTTATTTCAAACTGCTGAGAGACTCTGACAGATTGAGGGGAGATGGGTCTATGTCTCGTGCTACTACACTTTTGTTTGTCAACCACATGCAGGCGTAACAGAGGAAAAAACTTTTAGTAAGGGAAAGTAAGTGCCAGCCCAGTTGTTTTCAGTGTTATTTCCAAATCGGCCAATCTATAAGCTTTCTAACCTTTCCCTATCTAGGCTGCCTATTCCCAACTAGCTCCATCACACAAAGTCTTGCCAATCCATAGTGACACTGTTATACTATTTATATTACGGTATATAATTTAATCCTTAATGAAATTACATAATATTTATTATACAGTTCTACAGTCTTCATATCATTTTTGTGCCGAATATCTACTTCTCCTTTCATCCACTCTCATCAGTTTTGGATAAAGGAATGCATTAAAATTTTACAAATATCCTCCATCATGGAAGTGGTGGACTTTAATAAAGAAACTCTGTCACTTGATTATTATTATTATTATTATTATTACCGTATTATTTATAAAGCACCATTGATTCCATGGTTCTGTACATGAGAAAGGGTTACATACAAAACAAGTGAAAAATACAAGGAAAAACTAACAGTGACAGACTGCTACAGAGGGAAGAGGACCCTGCCCTTATGGGCTTAAATTTTACAGGGTAATAGGAAGGGAGACAGTAGGTTTTGTCAGCTCAAATGCTGGTAGTGAGGTAGGTCTGGTGGTGGTGGTGTGTCAGGTCAGGTGTGGAGCGCTAGCACCAGCTCTGAGGGTGGTAGGATCATTGCAGGCTATTAGCTGAAGAGATGGGTTTTCAAGTTCTGATTGAAAATTCTGAATGTAGGAGATAATCGGACGTGTTGGGGTGCAGAATTCCAGAGAATCAGGGATGCTTGGGAGAAGTCTTGTCACTTATCACTACCTATCTAAGAACAGCAGTAAATTTTGGCAGAGACCCTGATTTTAGTGGTGTATCTTACTGGGCATGCTTTGTGTAGTTTTATTAAAACTGTGTTTTATCTACTGCAGCTCTGCTAGTCTTCTCAATGATGAGCTCCTGTATTGTAGTCCTCCATAATGATGAGCTCCTGTTTTGTAGACCTCTCTATTCATGAGCTCTGTAAATCTCCGGTGCCACTTCGGCCTGTGCACAGTCTACATAGACAGCTGTCAATCAGTGGTTCGGGCAAGGTTAAACAGAGATCGCCATTGAGAATACTAGCAGATAAAGCAGTAAGGCTGCCTTCACATTTGCGTATGTAAACGCAACTTATGCTGCGTTCCCATATGCAGTCAAATGCATGCACACTGCGTTCCTATGTTTAATATAGGAACGCATAGTACTTGCGTTTGCTGCATTCGGGTGCGGATGCGGACGATATCTGCTCCTTCCGGTGTCCAGCGTCCGCACCCGGGACGCATCATGTTGCATTTTTTGTGTGCTCGGGGACCTTGGAAAATCAGCAAGCTTCCCCAAGTGCACAAAACATGCATTGTCTTCAATGGGTCCGCAGTGTTCTGCGCTTGACAGCGCAGGAGAACGCTGCGGACCCATTGAAAAATCTCCCGGTGGCCGCCGGTGATGTCACAGGAGCTCACCGACGGCCACCGGGAGATCAGCTCAGCCTCTGCTGATCTCTTCTTCCCCACCGCCGGTAATCTGCTAGCGATGTCGGCGGGGAGAAACAGCTGATGTGACAGCTGTTTGAATCTTCCCGCACCGACATCTCCTATCGGTGTCGGCGCGGGAGATTCAAACAGCTGTCACATCAGCTGTTTCTCCCCGCCGACACATCCCGGAGCTTACCGGTGGCCGGGAGGAGGAGATCTCCGGTGCTGATCTCCACCCCCGGACACCGCTGATTGGCTGCCGGGCTGCACAGTGATGTGTCCGCAGGCGGACATTCTCCGCTGCGGACACATCAAAATGGCACTGCTTTGCACTGTGTTTGTGTCTGCATGCCATCAGCATGCAGACACAAACGCTAATGTGAAGGCAGCCTAATATTATCAAAACTACAGCAAGGAGGTCAGTAAGTGAAAATATTGTGACAGATTCCCAATATTGACAGACTCATTCTTATTTTCACTAGACTTCCATTTGTAGAAACAGTACTACTTCTAATTCTATTTAGTATCTTTAGGGTGATTTTTACTTTCAGTCTTCTCTATCTCCTGTGTGTGTGAAAATAGAAATGTACTATTTAAATTACCGAGGAACGATGCCATAATGCATGCTTATATTTAGTAAGAACATGCCCACTTTCTGGCAAGCTCTGTTATTTTCTCTGAGAACTGGGCCTTTTTTTTAAGGGAAATCACAAGGACTGAGATGTTCAAGGATCTTTTTCAATGTATAAAACTTTTGCAGAATCCTATCTTAGGCTGGGGTCACGCTTTGAAAGGCAATTGAGGTGACCGGATCCAGATCCATGTGTAATCCGGAGCAATGCGGTTACCGTATACTTTGTTCATCCCTGCTGCCGCAGGGATGAACAAAGTGTTAAATGTTTATTAAAACATTAAATATTAATAGTAGCTGTGGGCATGTCTGTAGGGGGTGCCCACCATCCCTAGAGACATGCTGTCCACTCCTGTGGGCATGTGAGGGGTTAATGCCTGCAGTTATACTATTGCCGGCTTTTGCCGGCTTTGTACAAATTTATGAATGAAGTCGCGGCTCCTGACTGTACTGTAGATACTGTACGTAATGTACGTATAGTATCAGCCTTTGTCCAGGATCCTGTTAGCAGTTACAGTAGGTCTATGGCGGTGCGCTGCCCATAGACCTACTGTAACTGCTCACAGCACCAAGGACAGCGGCTGATTAATAACATTTAACACTTTGTTCATCCCAGCGGCAGCAGGGATGAACAAAGTATATGGTAACCGCATTGCTCAAGATTACACATCCGGAACTGGTTGCCAGAACCGCTCCGAAGACTGCAGCCTGCATGATTTTTAGCGCAGGCTGCAGATCCGGAGCTGGTAGCTGGACTGCATGTAGAACAATCCGGTTACCATAATGGGCTCCTGTGGGGAGTGGTTCCTGATCCGGTTTTGAGCTTTTTGACAGCTCAAAACCGGATCAGGATTTCAAAATTTAATCACATATGTGACCCTAGCCTTAAATTTTTGCAGTATTACATATTTGGAATACAATCCGTGGTTTTGTAAGGTATGATGGCACAAGTTGTCTTGTTCATCGTGTAGTGTTAGACCAGATTCAGAAGTCTATTATCTATTACTTTCATACAAGTTCTATCTGTGTTTCTTACAGATAAAAAACCCTTATAGGTTATGAATATGTTCATAAGTCTGATATTTTTGCAGATTATGCTATAATGGGACAAAATGCCGGATTGCCCGCGCTGCCACCAAGAATCACCAGGAAACAAAGAGTTAACTGGGCAGATTTTTCTTTTATTCTATCCTACGCTTTTCAGAGACTCTATCCGAGCTCCTTCCTGAGGAAGGAGCTCGGATAGAGGCTCTATAACGCGTAGGATAGAATAAAAGAAAAATCTGCCCAGTTAACTCTTTGTTTCCTGGTGATTCTTGGTGGCAGCGCGGGCAATCCGGCATTTTGTCCCATTACAGCATTCCTGTTTCCACGGGTTATTGTGAAGTTGCGGCCTTGCAGCAGCCATTCTACAAGCCATCTTACAGGCGATTATACCGGTTGTGGGTGACACAACCGAACCAGGTGAGCAGTTCCTGATATACACCGCTATAACCCTTTGTAAAAAGGATAAGACCCTATGCGCATTTATCTCACGTTTACAGGTTGACTTAATCATTTTTGCAGATTAGTCTCCTCAAAAAGGCGACAAAGTTTCACAGTTTCATAGTTTTTAAGGTTGAAGGAAGAATTTAAGTTCATCTAGTTCAGCCCATGGCCTAACATGTTGATCCAGAGGAAGGCAAAAAAAAAACCATGTGGCAACACTAAGCTCCACATTGGGGAAAAAAATTCCTTCCTGACTCCACAAAAGGCAAACAGACTAATTCCCTGGATCAACACCCTATCAAAGGATCTAGTATATATAACTGGTAATATTATAGTTTTCAAGAGAGGCATCCAGGCCCTTCTTAAATGTTAGTAGTGAGTCACTCATTACAACATCATGTGGCAGAGAGTTCCATAGTCTCACTGGATCATAATGGATCATTATCGTTGTCGGGATCGCTGTTGCGTCATTGTGTGTGATGGAAGCATCCATGTAAGTGATGGCACAGGTAGATAGTTAGATGGGTGATATGGTTTCTGTGAGAATCAGTTTTGATGCCAGGAAGAGGTCAAATATTATGTGACATTATGATGTAGGGCAGGGGTCTCAAACTCCAGGCCTCGAGGGCCACACACAGTGCTGGTTTTCAGGATTTCCATAGGATTTGACAGTTGGTAATCAAATGACCAACTGTCAAATTCTAAGGAAATCCTGAAAACCTGGACTGTGTGCGGCCCTCAAGGCCTGGAGTTTGAGACCCCTGATGTAGGGTCTAGTATCACAGGTGTGAAGTGATAAGTGTGTCTATAGAAAGGATATGGCTTTGGAGTGACTCTATAAAGTGTAACATGGTCCCCTTCATGTTGGTAGTTATAGCATGTGCTGAAAGCCTCCAGGATAATGTGAGCAGTTCCGGACAGATTCAGATTGTTTCCGGAAGTAGAACTGTTAAGGTACCGTCTCACGCCGCAATCTCGGCTGGCAATATGTGGCGATCTAATGTGCCCGCTCACATTTTTCGGGGTCGCCTCAGATCGCCGATGGCTTCATTACACGCCGCAATTTCCCACTGAAGCTAAGGCGATGTGTTGCTCCGTAAATCGCCTCCCTTATAGCGGAACCAATCTTGCCTAATTCCCTCGCCGCTTCACACACCGCAACCTCAAAAGCAATGTGGGCGCACATGTTCAGCGTAGCGAGGAAATAGGCGTGCCACAGTGGTGTATACCATGCCCCATACACGCTCATTGGACAACGCAACAGCGTTACGATTGGTCAGCCTGCTTTGGGAGGCTGGCTAATACATGACGCCATTGTCTATCGGAGTTTGCACTGAGTTTGCGGACGGTTGTGTAGCTGAAGATGTGTGTGGTGCTGAACAGACAGCTCTTCAAATGTGGTGCGGTGTCAACTCACAGCCAATGGGAACACAGTAGCTCATACCAATCATCCCAGACAGGGTGTGGACTTCAGCACGCTGAGGCACGCCTATGAGAAATCATAGGCAACGCTCTTTCCATCATTATCGCCCTGTCACACGCCACAACATGGAAATATCACCTTAACGATTGCGGCTGATTACTGAGCACTGTTCAGGAATCAGGCGACGGCCGTGAAATTCCCAAATCACACGCCGCAACCGTGAGGCAATTTCACGGCGATTGCTCCAGGGCGACATATCGCTTTTATGATTTCAAGGCGAGATTGCGTGTGACGGTACCTTTACAGCCTTAATATTGAACTCATCTCTTTACAATTCCCTTTTATTCTCCTCTTATTGCCAATGCCGATGTTAGGGGGGGAGGGGAATTTGGGCAGTTTATGACCAGGGCCCCCACTCTCTGGGGGTCACCAGCATCTACAGAAAGAGCTACGCTGATAAAAGCATTATCAGATGTATAGTTTATGCATTGGCCAATCAATGTAAGCCCCATAACTACGACAAGGTGCATCTCAGTTATCGGGAACCTAATCTGAATATGTCTCTAGCTGGATAAAAAGGTACACGTCATGAGTAGATCGGTTTCTGGCTAAATAAGAAAATGAACAAGCCTTGACTAAAGGGCGGAGTCAATGGCGGATCTACATTGGGGCGATTGGGGCGGTCGACCCCGACCCATGGCTTCTTGGGGGGCCAGGGGACCGGCCGCCTGTTTGCCTTCTTAATTCTTCACTTACCCGCGGCCGGCGCACACGACCGCTGCTGTCCCGGAGCACACGGCCGCTCCTCGTGCGGCTCCGGCTCCGCTACATGCGCGGCACACATGGCAGATGCTGAGACGCACCCAACATCGCTGGCTAGTAGTAGTGGCTACTGCAGCTGCTAGTAGTGTGTGTGAGTGACATTGTGACGTCACTCACGTCCCCCTCCCTCGCCGTTGTCGCCAGAGGAAGAACGGTGGGCCAGGGCACGCTCCGGCTAGTCATCATCATCGACACATAGACACATCCTCCATACAAGAAACAGGCAGCACGGCACGCACCACACTGTCTGCAACCTGCACCTATGGTGCCTCACCTGCAGTCTGCCAGCTGAATTCCCTTCAAGATTCCCAGGAAGGCAGATAATTTCATCAGTCTCTGTGCCTTGGAATGCTCACCACCTCCTCCACTAACAGGTAAAAATCTTGATCCCGTCATAGAATCAGCAGGAAGAGGGGGGGACCCGGGCGCGGTACACCCCGGGCGGCAGTGTGTGGCGGGGCGCCCACAGCGGCAAATGTCGGCGGTCACAACCGGGCTCTCGTGCCTAGCGGACGGCCGGACCGCCCGCGGCGGCCCACTTCTTTACCGCATGCCGTAGTAGCGCCGCTCGTTGCCCATCCCGGAGTCGCCTGGCTGTATAAGACCTCCGCAAAGATGGCGGAGCTACGTTTTCTCTATTTTTCTCTACTTAAAAACTTTTTCAGTGAATTGTATGGTACAATAATTACCACCACTGAAAAGTACAAGATGTTCTTTTTCCTTCATCAACATGGCCTCACTCAAACATTTTTCAATACAGAGATAATTCTGAGAATATATTTATGCATGATGGTTTCAAACTGCACAGGTGAGAGATCCTTTTCAAAACTTAAACGAATTAAAAATGAGTTGAGGAGTCAAATGGGACAAGAGAGACTCAATCATCTGTCTTTAATGAGCATTGAACAAGAGCTTTTGAAGAGCCTAGACCTCTCAGAAATCATCGATGACTTTAGCACCAAAAAATCTCGCCGAAAAAGTCTGTGAGCAGCTTATGACCTTCAGTGTCAAAAAAAATCTGAGTTTCTAGTCCATTAAGAATTTGTTGCCTATGCCAATTGCACTTTTCCTGTTAGACTACCACCCATACAGATATATATCTGTATAGATAGATAATACTTACGGTATGTTAAATTATTGTTTAATATTAAGTTTACAAGTTCTTATTTGCACTTACATGTGGTACTATGGATGTAGCCTCATATTTACGCTGTATGAAGAAATACAGGTCAGTATATACCACATTATATATTTTGACTGTTGGTTTTGAGAAATATTTATATTGTTTGACCATATGCACTTTTTTGTGAAAAAAAGTAATTTATCTTCGTTTTCATGTTCTAATAAATATTTTTATTTGGATGCCTAAAAATCATCATGTGCACTGTTTTTCTGAGAAGAGCTACAAAATTTTTGCAGAAAATATTTTTGGCGGGCAGGCAGGTTTTATGTACTGCCCCGGGCCCATGATCCACTTAATCCACCACTGGGCAGAGTGCTTAGTCAGACGTAGTGTCCTACAAGATATATAAAACAAGACTGACCCACACATCCAACAGGTGTGAACAGGTGTCTAGCTGGGAAACACAGTATAACTGCAAAAAAATAAACAGTGGCACTTATAGTTGTAGTTATACTGTGTTTTTCAGCCTCTTCACACCTTGTGGATGTGTGGGTCAGTCTTTTTTTTATATACCTTGTAGAACATTACGTCTGTCTGAGCACTCAATATTGTTGTTGGTGCTCATTTAATGGTTTGAAGTCAGCACATGAAAGTTTAACCTAAATGTTTGAATGTGATAGTGGAACATGTTTGCACCTAGGACCCTACTTTAAACTTTTGTCCAGGGTACCACTTTGTCTAAAACCAGCCCTGCTTATAGCAAAAGACTGTGAGTTTATTATCTTCCTTGGGTACTCTTATGCTTGTACCCTCTCCAGCTATGCATCTACCGTAAAGTGCAACTGCTAAACTAAATCGCCGCATCAGAGAACAGTAAAACTTTTTTGAGTTAGGAATGGTCTCAGAGAGGACATTCAGGGACCCCACATCCTGCAGACCTACCTACTCCTCCTGTGTCTCACAACTTGGCTCTATAGTAAAACTATCTATCCTTAGCTATGTGCTTTCCTGTCAGCAAAAACTGTCATGGGCCATGTTCACACACATGCGTTTTTTTGCCCCTCTCTGCGTTTTTTGTCCTGTTAAAAAAAAACGCAGGTGCGTTAACGCAGGGTACATTTGAGTGTACATGCGTTTTTGAGGCAAACTTGCGTTTTTTTCCCCCAGCCCAAAAAACGCTGCATGCAGCGTTTTTTGGTGCTGTAAAACATGGGACCCAATGGGAAACGCAAGCTTTAACGCCTGGCACATATAGACACATGGGTTAACGCTAGCGTTTTTGGAAACGTCCGAGGAGTTTGAAGAAAAATTTTTTTTTTTTTTCATCAGCAACCCCCCTATATAGACAGAAAAATGTCAAAAATTTTTTTATGATAGCACCCCCCCCCCCCCACCTTGGTCGCAGGAAAACTGAAAAAAAAATTCCTTCAGCAAAAACACAAATTTTTATGCCATGCGTTTTTTGTCATTTGGGTGTTTGGTGAAAAAATGACTAATTGCAAAAACGTTTTGAAAGCTTTCTCACACACAAGGCACATTTTTTGGCACTCTTAAAAAAACGCAAGTGGTTTTAGGAGTGCTAAAAAAACCGCAAATTGTGTGTGAACAATGCCATTGTAACTGAGCTGTGTGGAGCCAGATGACAGATCTTTCCTTGCCACAAACTTCTGAGGGGTTTGACCTGATCCTGACCTTCTGAGGTTGCTTAGCAACTGTGCTATTAGGCTGAGATAATTTGTTGAATTGTTCCCTCACCAGATGCAATCAGCAGTTTAGGTCACGCCCCTTTATCCCTATATCCGTATCCACTGAAGACAGATTTAAGTGATAATAAACATGTTTCTGCTTCACACACAGTGCTTTTGGGACACTTTGCAGAAGGTTTATGAATGGCTTTTAACTAGAACTTTCTAATGAAGTATATTAGAAAGTTTATCATAATCACTTGCTCTACATTATTACCGTATTAAGAGCGGTTAAGCTTTAAGTTTACTTGTATCGTGATCCTAGCTGCCTGTATTTAGTATCCATTTCATTTTATGATATAATGACTATTTTCGGCCTTACAGGTTACATTCAATGATATACAATATGTACAACATGTAAGCATAATGGCAGCAGGCACTGAAAAATATAAAAGAACGGACAAAATATTTTGATTGAAATGTTTTATTCATTAAATCCTTTTGCAAACTGTGAGTTCTACGATCTTAGAATATATATACTTTGTGCTGAATGGCACTGCTCATTCTGACAGGCTGTTAGTGGAAATGTTAGTGAAATGTAGAGGAAAATGTGAAGCGATCCAGCAGTCCTTCAACAGAATATGTCATCGAGGGTGTAACTACTTGAGTGACAGCTATAGCAACAGCTATGGGGCCACCACCTGAGAAGACCATATCCACTGGTAAATTAATATTAGAGGTGAATAATAGTGAATAACGATGCGCAAGCATGCTGGCCACTTCTTGATCAGGGTGCTTGAGTACACTTGCCACTTCTGTTGGGGCGGTCTGTAAGGTGACCCTAGTTGCCTGCCCTTGGCCTAATCAAAGTAGATCAAGTGAAGGCATAGACGAAAGACATCGGACACAGAGTCAGATGTGAAACCCTCTCTTGATCATAGTGGGAGGCGCAGTTCCACTTTATTACAGGTTACACTGTATTATTATTGTCTCGTCAGTGGGCGTGTTCTTGATCGGATGTCTCCAAACGATGTGTTGCTCTGTGATTGGTTAGTCCTTCTATAGAATTCAGCTTCCTCCCGGATCTTCCTTGTACAACAGGATGTAGTCATATAGTCTCCACCTTTGCCACATGTACAACAGGATATAGTCATAGATATAGTCTCCACCTTTGCCACATGTTAGTTTTAAGGTGTAGTCATAGATCCAGTCGCTATCTTTACCACATGTCAGTTTAAACATCTTAGTGAAGGTTAATAATGTATTTCATTAGCCATTATTCCCTTCACACTTCATGAACAATGTGCGTAGTACGTGAAGAATCTGACACAATGAGATGGCTCAGTTCAGTGAACAGTGGGAGCAGACACCTCAGTGGGTGCCACTTGTAGTCTTAACACTTACTAAGGGTAAAAGTAACATATCCAGATGGTGTATGAGAAAAAAAACATGCCCGCTCCCTGATATGCTCTTTTTTTTTTACACTGACCGTACGTGGGCAGATAGTCTGACTGCCCATTGCTAATTGGCATACATTATACTCGTTACTTGAGTCATGCACATCAGAGCGTTCGTCCTGCTCGATTCGAGTAACAAGCACCAGAGCACTTTAGTGTTTGCTCATCATTAGTTGTGATTACTGTGAATAATAGAGAGGAGAGGAAACTAAATGTTTCAAAAGAGGGTACTCAGTCTATGTATAATCACAAGAAAAAAGAACTGTAGTGCCATGAAATAAAATCCCATAAAAGGTGGGGCATCGATAAAATCCAGTTCAGTGAGTCCGGAAGAAGATAAAACTTAGTAACCAGAGGAAAAGAAATGAAACCAGCATCCAAGGGAAAACCACCAAAAAAGAAAACTATGATGATTAAATCCAAATGTTTATTCATCCATATTAAAAACAGGAGTTAAAACATCAAAAATGCAGAAGCAATTATCTATTATATAATTGCGAATGGGTTTTTTGCCCCTTCTGAGTCCACTCGCAATGCGAGTCGGCGTGGTCATGTGGATACGCCCGAAGCATTGGCCGCGAAGCGGCCATTGCGAGTCAGAGACTCGCTCTTCTAGAATCCCGATGCATGTGCATCGGGCACCCAGCTAGTAATAATAATAATAAGAAATTTTATTTATATAGTGCCAACTAATTCCACAGCACTTTATAATTGAGCTAGGACAATGTGCAAAGATTGTACAGACAACAACAACAATACAAAGTAACTCATAGGCTGGGGTCACATATGCGTTTAAATTTTGCAAACCTGATCCGTTTTTGAGCTTTCAAAAAGCTCAAAACCGGAGCAGGAACCGCTGCCCATAGGAGCCCATTATGGTAACCGGATTGCTCTACATGCAATCCGGTTACCGGCTCCGGATCTGCAGTCTGCACTAAAAATCATGCAGGTTGCAGTTTTTGGAGCGGTTCTGGCAACCGCAATGTGGTAACCGTATTGCTCAGGATGTGTATTCCTAAGCAATGCAGTTACCATATACTTTGTTCATCCCTGTTGCCTCAGGGATGAACAAAGTGTTAAATGTGTATTAAAACATTAAATATGAATATTAGCTGTGGCCTACATGTCTCTAGGGGGTGCCCACCCTCCCTAGAGACATGCTGTCCACTTCTGTCAGCATGTTAGGGCTTAAATTATCCATTGACCGTATAGCCGGTTATTGTCGGCTTTGTAGAAATGTATGAATGAAGCCGTGGCTCCTCACATTAGAGCAGATACTGTACGTAATGTACGTATAGTATCAGCCACTGTCCAGGGTCCTGATACCTTTAACATTAGGTGTATGGGGGTGCGCACCCCCATAATTTAGCCAATAATAAGTCATTGGAGACTTTAGTGAGGGCAGTTTCAGTGTAGTTTAAAGAGCGGTTTACCTTAATGTATAATGTTTTTTCCAGCTAGCACCTTTCACACATACGTGTCTCCTGTCGATCTACTTTATTACTTTAGTATTGCTCCCTCGCCCTTTAGCCATGTTAAGTCCACCATTTTATTGTAGTCAGGTTCCTGGTCATACCCACACATGCAGGTTTTAATTGCACTCAGAGTCATATAAACACCCATTCAAGCAGAGGCATATGGTTAGGGACCCTATACAGGAGAATGACTTGACGTTGGTTATCGGGCTCACATGAATTGGCCAATGTATCAGCTAAGTTTCTCATGTTTTTTTATATTCCTAAGCAGTTTCTGCTATATCCTTTTTTCCCAGACACATTTGTACTAGCTTTGCCCTATTGCTTTGCCATTCATTTGCTTGCCTGAATGCTATATCATATTTTTGCTTAGTGTCAGTGTGCAGCGGTTTACCTTAATTCATATTATAGATTCTGACCCTCCACTCTGTGGTTTCTCTGATTCTGAATTCCTCAGGCAGGACGGAGTGTCGACCAGCTTTGTTCTCATTAAAGATCAGGCTAGCAGGAGATAATCTCTATATGACTCCTGATTAATAGTGATGAGCGAGTACCCTAATATTCGTAATCGCTATACTTGTTACAAATACTTTGTAATAATCGTGTATTCGTTCCGAATAGCGAGTACAATGTAAGTCAATAGTAAATGCGAGTAATTTTCTTCTGGACCCTACAAAGGGGTCTAGAGCCCTGAGGAAAAGGCTGAAATGGGTGGGAAAGTGATGAAACAGAATGGGAAGAGCCTGGAAAATATACCTGCATGCATATCTGACTCACATATGGTTTGTGAAAATAGCTTTGTCGCAGGATTACGCTACTGTTACAGTTACGCAAGAACACGTACCCAACCTAACCTAAATTGCATTTAACAGGCCAAAAACATTCAGAAACAGTTTTTCCTGCATATTCACTTGTATAAAAGGCTAAATAAACCTGAGAAACAAAAAAAAAAATCGTGTTTTGCGTTTGTTCACACATACTGTTGTGGCTTTTTTTCGCCTTTTACAATTGGGAGGACCCTAACTTATACATTTTGTAGGTCCCTTTGTTATACATGATTTTTAGTTAGCTATTCCCCAGCACTTTACAAGGCCAGCTACAACGTGCCAGTAGGTATGTTGATCTTTGACCTCAGAGGCCTCACATGGTAACATGCGTTTTGGAGGGACCGCTCTTACTTAGACATTTCGGCGTTCCCTCCCTCATTGACATTATGATAGTGGAATATATATTCCATAGCAGTTTACAATGTGCCCATTGTAGCATTGGGCTTCACCCTCCTCCTCCGCCTCCCCCACCTCCATGTAACTCTGCAGCCCTAAATTCAAGTGTTCAGAGGGCCTGCAGTAGACAGGAAACCTGAGATTGATGAGGGCCAAAAGATGGCCCTCAAACATATGTTTTAGAGGGACCGCTCTTACTTTTGGGAGGGCCCTCCTTTATTCATTTGGTTCTGAAACCACTGCCTTAAGAGTAACACAACATAAGCAAAGCCATGTTTGCTGGCATTGAAGGTCATCTCATCTGTACATTAGGGAGGGTCCACCCTTATTCAAATGGAAGGGCCCTCTATACATTTGAGAGGTGGTGAGCTTTGATGCACAAGTACTTGAGCTACCACAGCCAGAAGAAGGTCACTTTGAGGAACCTCATTTACTGTCTCCAGATGTTTAGGACGATGATGATGACACACAGTTGCCATCAGGTCAGCCTACAATCTCAATTGTGAAGGAGGATGACATGGAAGATGAGTTGGTCAATGATGAGTCCACTCATCCAACCTGGACCATTGGCACGCAGAGCCAGCACAGCAACACAAAGGAAGATAGATATGTAACACCAACACAGGTACCAAGGGGTAGTGGTTTCACCAGACTGAGAACTGGGTCAACTGTTCCCAAGAGCACCCCCAATGTGGCCCAAGTCAGGGCATGGGGGCGTTAAGCCACTGTGTGAAATTTGTTTACTGACAGTCCTTCAGAGAAAAACATTGTAATCTGTTGCATCTGCCATACCAAGGTGAGCAAAGGCAACTTGAGCACCATGAGTATATGCAACCAAATGGCAGCCAAGTATCCCAGTAGGTGGGTGGCACACCAGGGTACCAAATCTGTGTCTGCGGGTCAATCCACTGCCATGTTGCCTGTGCTTTGTCCATGGCAATCTGTGGTCTATCAAGCATGCGCTCATATTTTTTGCCCATAAGGTGCGGTTGCAAAGAGAAAGCAAATATCAACCTCATCCACTTACTTGTCCAAGTGAACTGTCAAGTTGTCCATAGCAGAGAGCTTGGAAAGGAAGCGCAAATAACCATCCACGTACCCATAGGCACAAATACTAAAATCGCACTTTGTCAAATTGCTATCTGTGGAGACGTTGACATTTAGGCTTGTGTAAAAATAATTTTTACATGATCTCTTGGCTGTGGCTGCCTCACCATACTCGGTTGGTATGCTCATCACTATTGATTACCTGTATTATCACATGTTCTGGGAAAACCATCACAGTTACTCCCTGCCTTTTTAAGATGGTGGAATCTATCCTTTTCATGCCGACTCTAGCATTTGCAATATGTTTCCATGTGCTGTGGGGTTCCAGTTGCTGCTGATCTATTGAAGTGCTGTTTGGTGTGTTGTGAAAATCCTCTTGTCATCTGATTTTCTTCCCTGTTCTTTCTTTCCTCCTGTGCACATATTACCTTCTACTGCTGTGTGTATTGCTGTGAGTATCGTTTGTTTCCCTGATGTTCTATTTGTGTGAAGTTTACCACTCTTGGCCAGGCTCACCCCCGGGTGGAGAGAGGGTGTATTAAACCAGGGTTGGCTCCCCTAGGGTGTGTGTCATTATTGATCCTATAGATCTATGAAAAGAACGCAAATGAATGCTGCTTGCAGAATCCAGTTTGCCTGTGGCATGAGAATCTATGGGGATACAGGTTTCCAAAAGTACCAATGTGAAAGCAGCTAAAGGGATCCCTTCTGAGTCTGTATTAAGACTCACCAGATTTATCCTCACACACAACATTTTCTCTTTCGGCAAAGAACTATATTTAAAATGCACCAGAACTGCTATGTGTAGCAAAATGGCACATACAGTATAGCTGGAAGGTGCACCAATTCATTAACAGGCGCAAGAGTTTATTTACACTTCTACTTACTGTTGTGCAAAATGCCAGTCTTGATAAATCAGGGCTACGATTTCAAGCAAAAAGTGCACAAAGAAAGAAATGAATCATCTTTCACTTTTACCTTTTTTACTGTATTCACAGAATACATGCTATATAATTCTTTATGCATAAGAAGGATAAATAAATGCATTGCTTACATGTACTGGGAACAGGTTACATTCAGTACATGCAGTACTGGTCCATATCCAATGCACGTGCACTTGATATGCAGGGTCTGACCATATTGCAGACAGGATACTGTCATTTTGGCTCCGTTTTCTGCATCAGACCTAAAAATGCCAAACATGTCATTCCAAGAAGTCCATAAAAGGCTAAAGAGAAACTAAAGACTTCAGAGACCAGCCATGCTCTCCCACGCAGGGAATGTGAGAGTCATTCAGCCTTTTCACTCTCACTCACTTTGCTCTAACTAATACTATATTAACTCATTCCCAGAGACACAGAGCACCCTTAGCACACATTTTACACCAAGTACAGAATTATAGACTACATAGTCATTACAGGGCACAGACAATGTTGTACACCCCATGGAAACAGACTACACAGCTGCTACGGGGCTTGTGGATCGGGGAGGGGGGGTTGTCCAGATCCAGTGTCGGAAATGGGCCCCCCTCCTCTGCCCGTCATCGCTTTTTTAACTGTGTCAGCATGCACTGCCTCCTCCATCACTCTCTCGCTGTGTCTGCCTCTGACGTCTCACAGAGCGAGTGCAATGACGTCACTACTGCTCACCCGCTGGGCTGAGAGGTGCAGTAGTGCAGACCTTTCATCTAGGAGACTGCAGCAGCTGAGGAAAAAGGAGAAGTGAGAATTTTCTTTTCTTTTTAAGTCAGTGTGTACACTGGTTGTCAATAGCTATTATTTTACATTGATAACTTTGGGGTATGCATTATAGTTTTTGGAGGAATGTGGGGGTGCATTATAATATGTGGAGGACTTTGAGGTGCATAATAACATACGGAGGACTATATGTGTGCATTATAACATTGTCATGGGGACTGTGGGGAAAAAGGAGACCTGGGTCCCTTATCTGTCCCTCATCTAGGGAGCCCTGAATTATCCCTAACTCAGGGGTACTCCTGATGGTGGAGAGGCCTGAGTCTCCACTCTGGACCTGCTCCTATGCAGCCCTGAGCTGATTCCCACTCCCCCTCCCCCAGAAGCTGTGAAGTTAAGGAACCTACAGATAAAGACAGTCAGGGTACAACCAAAACACAAACTCACAGCACTCACACACAGGGAGAGTACAATAAGTAATAAGTGAGAAAACAAATACAAGCAGGAGATAAAAATGCAATAAGGAAGTATTCACCAAACAAGTGGCAGCTGATACCAGATTACTGGAACATCAAGGAAATACCAATATGGCTGGAGCAATGCTGAAGCTATAGTCGGCATGAGAGAAGAGATTCTACCTTCTTAAAAAGGCAGGGAGCAACTATAATAGGTCTTTCAGAACATGTGATCCTGACCTAGAGGTGCAGGAGTCATACAGAGATGAACTCTTGCTAGACCGATTACACTGAGAACACAGCTGGTCGACGACCGGGCCTGCCTGAGGAACTCGGAAGCACGAGAGAAACCTCAGTATGGAGTGTCAGAATCTGAAGTGTGAACAGAGTCAGATGCCGTCATGACATTCTACGAGTTTTGAGCCAAATGCTGTGTGACAAATATATGGAGGATTATGGTGGGGGATTATGATATATGGAGGACTATAAGGGGTGCATCATATTATATGAAGGCCTATGAATGGTGTATTATAATATACAAATGACTATGAGGTGCATTATACTGTAATATATAGAGGACTATGGGGATGAATTTTAACCCCTTCACGACGAAGAACATATGGGTATGTCTTTGGTAGTGTCCCTCCCTTTGATGCGAGCTAATGCACTGATTTCACATTCCCTGCACATGCCAGCTGAATTAATCAACCAACAAGTGCAGCTAATAGATGGTGGCTGATCAGATATCCACCTACCACTGTTAGATAGCGCTGTCAAACAAGGGCAGTGCAATACAAGACACCACAGCGGGTATTTCGCTATTCCCCACTGCCATCAGCGACCCATTGATGCAATTACAGTGTGTCAATGTGCTGACATGACAACAAGTGGTCAGGTGATGACCCCTATTGCTGTCATGATTCACTTCCTGCGAGTGCTGCCTGAGCAGTGGTATTGACAGGAGATGATCATTTCCACAGTACAGCGGTATGCTGCACCTCAATGTGAACAAGGGTGAAGAGTAGCCTAGGTCCCAAAATGGAAACACAGCAATAAGAAGCTTAATATATGGAATGTTCATCTCAATGAAGGGTGGTGTTGGAATATGTTAAGTGCAACAACTCCAATCCTGTATGTGTAAGTGTTGTATTGCTAGTTTGTGCATTGTCAGTAAAGTTAGTTTAAAAAAGAAAGGAGAACACTCCCAGAAGCTCACACACAGGAAATACCATGTCACTGTAACCAATTTCCTGTGTCTGTGCCTGTGAAGAGAAGCAGAGTAGCTTGCTGATGCTGAAAAGGGACATTTATGATGTATATTCCTCAAAGCACTTCATATCTGTACCTGTTTGTTGCTAATTAAAGCTAAGTTCTGTTGTCAACACGCTTTCAGTTTATCCTGAATGATCCGCTGCCAACAGGTTATGTGCCCAGCGTGACACAGAACCTAAGCGTGATACAGAACCCCAGGAGTGACACAGAACTCAAGCATAACACAGAACCCCAGGAGTGACACAGAGCACAGAGTCACACAGAAGATTAATACAGCAACAGAAGCAAAAGCAGCAGAGCAATAGGGAAGATGTCCACAAGAAGGGATCACTGCAAGTTCTCAGTGCAAAGTCTCACCAATCAGAATTATTCAGTCCTAGAAATTCAAGGTGAAGATGCTGCTCATAAGGCTGGAGGCAAACTGTATATGTGCCTCGCATGAGTGCAATGTGAGGGAGACTCGCATTGCACTCTGACCAGTATCAGTAAATGATACTGGTCCCATTAGTGCGTTTTCAATGCACTAAACTCGCATTGCGAGGCAAATGCGAGTTAAATCGCAGCATGCTGCGATTGTATGCAATTTCCTGCGCGAGTGGCCATTATAAGTATATGGGTGCGAGAAAATCTCGCACCCATACAGTACACTGTGCGATAGTTGCACGCGTGTGCTACCACAATAGCTTCAAACACTGCTGCTGTCAAGCCGCGGTGTTTGAATTTGCCGGGTTGCCGGAACAGTATCCAATCAGCTTTCACCGCTGTGATAGCCGCGGTGTAAGCTGAATGGTTTAATGTGCCAGCAACCCAGCAATTATACACAGTGCTGCTTTGACAGCAGCGGTGTTTAAATTTCCCGGGGTTAACAAGCATAATAACCCCATCTGCAGCCTCTGTGCTGCATGTCAGCCGAGAGGCTGCAGATGCGGTAATTAAGCCGGTTAAGCCGGTTATGTAGGTTTAACCCCATGTTTCTGTCATGCCAGTTTGAGTCCAGTTATGTCCACACTCCCTGGACACAAACTGACATGTCAGAATGTGTCAGCAGGGGTCAATGCACTTTTTTAATAAATGCTGGCAATTACCGCTATTCTGTAAATTACTGTAATCTCCTGCGGTGAGCAATCTGAACAGCTTCAGCACCCAGCTATAATGATCAGAACCATGGACAGCTCCTGACTCCTGCTCACCGCAGGAGAATACAGTACAGGGAGTGTGAACATAACTGGACACAAACTGGCATGACAGAAACATGGGGTTAAACCTACATAACCGACTTAATAACCGCATCTGCAGCCTCCTGGCTGATATGCAGCACAGAGGCTACAGATGGGGTTATTATGCAGTTTAACCCCAGGAAATTCAAACACTGCTGCTGTCAAAGCAGTGCTGTGTGTAATTGCCGGGTTGCCGTCACATTAACCATTCAGCTGTCACCTCTGTGACTGCAGCGATGACAGCTGAAGGGTTAAATAATGTGGTAAAAGCTGTCCATGGTGCTGATGAATTAACATCAGCACCATGGACAGCTTTTACCACATCATTTAACCCTTAGCTGTCACCGCTGCAGTCACAGAGGTGACAACTGAATGGTTAATGTGACAGCAACCCGGCAATTACATTCTCAGGGCAGTGAATTAACTCTTCAGCTGTCACCACTGCTTTCACAGCGGTGACAAGTGAATGGTTAATGTGCCGGCAACCCAGCAATTAAACACAGCGGCTGTGTTTTTAACAATCATCTTTTACCGCTGCTGTCACAGCAGTGAAAGATGATTGGATACTGTGCCGGCAACCGGGCAAATTCAAACACCGCTATTTTGACAGCATCGGAGTTACAATACGCTGGTAAATGCTGTCCACGGTCCTGAGGTTTGCTTCAGGACCGCGGACAGCATCACACTGACACGCACCACACACTCAATCACGCAGCACACTCGCAGCACACTCACAGCACACTCACATGCATACTGCCATGCACACACACCCACACATGCCACACTCACAGCAAACACGCACAACACTCGCATCTCTGTCATGCATCAAACATGCTCCATGTTTGATTCATGACAGTGTGCATTCAGCCTAAGAGAAGGTATGTGGAAATATACACAGGAACAAGTGCCTCATCCATTACCAGATGACTGGGTAGAGAAGGATCAGAAAGCACAAAGCACTATCTCCCTCAGTGTATGATGATCAGATTGTGCATATATGCAAGTGAGCAAGTGCAAAGGAGATGTGGGATGAGATACAGAAAGTGCATGAAAGATCAAATCTCAACAATAAGCTTTATCTCATGAGAAATCTGTACCAGTCTACGCTAAGTGATGGCCAGAACATGCAGGACAATATAAGAAACACCCTAGAGATTGTGGAACGTCTCAGGGTATTGGAGAAGAAATTAAAGACTTTAATGTAGCTGCACTACTATTAAGTGGTCTTCCTGAAAGTTATGTAACACTTGTCACTGCACTAGATGCACGGCCAGATGATGAGCTCGCATTAGAATATCTCAAAGGCAAGCTTGTAGATGAATTGAAGCGAAAGACGCAGAGTGTAAGCAGCATTCCTGGTATTTGAAAAACTTTTTTCTTTCTGTATGCTACAAATTGTAAGCTGTTCTTACATTCCTTTATAACTCAGGGTGTTTTTAGACTGATTTCAAGCAAAAGGTCACTGATTCAAATTGAGGAGCAGCTGTGAAGAAGATTACCCAAGAAAAGAGAAACAGCACCATCCAGCTCATCGATGGCCATCTCTTGGCCAAGAAAGCTGCCTCATGTGAGAGCCATGACAGTTGGAAGAATATGAAATGAAGTAATTCTGTCTATCCATTCAAGAGTAAATAGGCAAATTATCGCAGTCAACAAGTCAACTCGTCGCAAAGGTCTATCAGTTCTGGCGCAACAAATACGCAGTGGAGGTGGTTCATGTGCCTCATAATAGTAAGGTCACAAACGTATATATAAGCATTATGCAATGCATGTTACACACATCTGGAATGGTGGCCAGAAAAAAAGATGAAGAAGTCTTGATTTCAATATTGTCATAAGAAACATCTGCTTAAGTTTGCAAAAAAGTAAGAAAAGTGGACAGTACAAAATTGGAAACGGGTGATTTAGAGTGACAAAAGTCAATAGACTAGGCTCTGATCGGTGCAAATTGGCCTGAAATAAAGATGAGCAAATTTTTTGAAGTTCGGGTTTGTCTCTATTCGCCAATCAGGCATATGTTTGCTAAATAGATCAGCTAACCATTTACGGAACTTCTGAACCCCTTTCAAATCAGTGAGAGGCAAAATCAAGTGCTTTGAAAACATTTTCAAATGCGCCCAAAAGCTGCCAAACTCGGCTCAAATTGCATTACAGTTGAGCCGCCCTGTTTTTGCAGAGCCATTATCTGTCACCCTGCTTCCAGGTCCACTCATGAACCTCTCTGCTTTCCACCTGTTGATTGGTTAAAGTCAGACTTAGCCCTGCCCACCCTCTCTTCCGGTGTCTGTGATTAGTTGCCAGTATGGCAACCAAACTGACGTCAGATTACTGTAAACATAGATAAACAATTGAAAAAATAGGCATGGGCTTCGCCGCATTTTTGATTGCCAGGCCAGGTAACACAGGCAGCTGGGGGCTGGAATTCTTAGCCTGCTGAAACCCAACCAGTCTGGGCCCCCCACACCCCAGAATTTGCACCTTCATGAAAGATGCCGAATCTGGTGGTTAACCCCCTTCTTCCAGTTGCCCTGGTGCAGTGGCAGATAAGGGGCTAAACCAGCTGACGCCAAGCCCTAGATTGAATATGTCAGGCCTATGTTAGACCCAGCCATTATCAGTCTATAAGTAAGTAGTAAAAACACATAAAAAAAGGAAAACATATTTATTTGGAAAAGACACAGACATCCTTGTTTCCCCTCTTTATTACCAGCAAACATACCCCCCGATGGTAATCCACAGCCAGCATGCCAGCATGGGTTGTCCCTTAATGAACCATCTCAGCTCTGCTTAATCTCGATAAACAGAATGTCTGCCCACCGGGAGTAGCGCTCAGACACACCCAGCTTTCTTTCTGAGCTGAGTGATGAGTTTATACAGTTCATCTGAGGACAGAGCATGGACGGCTCTGCAGAGCCCTCCGATGAACTCTCTCACAGCCCTGCGATCACAGGCACAGCCCTGTGTCAGTGTTAGCCTGTTGCCACAGGTTAGCGGACATGTGTCTGCTCACAAGCATTTAGCAGCACTGGTGATCTTCGAGGGACTTTCGTCGAAGGAAGCCGAAATGGCCTTAGGGGTCGGCGGTACCATTACCTACAGACCTACTTGATAACTTGCACTTTGTTTACTTCATGACTGCAATGCATGATATTGAATGCACTTTGGTAGTAATGGATCTAGATTCTGTTTTGGAATGTGCAGATGAACTCTTTGAGTACTGATCTGCACTATAACAATGGTGCTACTGGCATATATATTGTATACACTGTCTAGACATATCCAAGATAAATATATGTGAGGATATGATGCATATTCATGTATGAAGGTTGTACATAAGAAATACCTGATGTAATTATATACTATAACCCTGTTCAGTGTATAGTGCTTTGATATCCTGCTCTGTAACTTGCACTTTTGCTACAACAACTACCTCAGCTTCTGGTGCTTGCCCACCAACTGGATGCTGCTTTTTCTGTTGTGTATTGTCCCTCTATCAATTGGATTTTTAACCCCTTAAGGACCGAGTCACTTTGCAGCTTAATGACCAGACCATTTTTTGTAATTCTGACCACTCTCCCTTTATGAGGTAATATCTCTGGAATGCTTCAACGGATCCTAGCGATTATGAGATTGTTTTTTCGTGACATATTGGGCTTCATGGTAGTATTAAATTTAGGTCGATAATTTTAGCATTTATTTGTGAAAAAATCAAAAATTTCTCAAAAATTTTGAAAATTTAGCAATTTTCAAATTTTTAACTTTTATTCTGCTAAACCAGAGAGTTATGTGCCACAAAATAGTTAATAAATAACATTTCCCACATATCTACTTCACATCAGCACAACTTTGGAAGAAAAAGAAAAAATTGTTAGGACATTATAAGGGTTCAAAGTTCATCAGCAATTTCTCATTTTTCCAGCAAAATTTACAAAACCATTTTTTTAGTGACCACATCACATTTAAAGTCTCTTTGAGGGGCGTACATGACAGAAAACACCCAAAAGTGACACCATTCCAAAAACTGCACCTCTCAAGCTACTCAAAACTACATTCAAGAAGATTATTAACCCTTCAGCTGCTTCACAGGAACTAAAATAAAGTTGAAGGAAAAAATGGACATTTTAATTTTTGTAACAGAAATGTTATTTTAGCCTCAATGTTTTCATTTTCACATGGGCAACAGGATAAAATGCATCCTAAACTTTGTTGGGCAATTTCTTCTGAGTACACAGATACCTCATATATGGTCATAAACCACTGTTTGGGCGCACGGCAGGGCTCAGAAGGGAAAGAGCGCCATTTGAATTTTGGAGCCAATTTTCCGTTCCAAAAGTGAAATTGCACTCCTTCACTTCTGAGCCCTGCCGTGCGCCCAAACAGTGGTTTATGACCACATATAAGGTATGGGTGTGCTCAGGAGTAATTGCCCAACAAATTTTGGGATGCATTTTATCCTGTTGCCCATGTGAAAATGAAAAAATGTAGACAAAAAGAAACTTTTTGGTGGAAAAAAAGTGCTTTTTCATTTTTATGGATGAATTTGTGAAGCATCTGGGGGTTCAAAGTGCTCACTATGCATCTAGGTACGTTCCTTAGGGGGTCTAGTTTCCAAAATGGGGTCACTTGTGGGGGAGCTCCAATGTGGAGACACACCGGGACCCTCCAAACGCAACATGGTGTCCGCTAACAATTTGAATGGAAAATGAGCTCAATTTGTTAGCGGACACCATGTCGCTTTTGGAGGGTCCCTGTGTGTCTCCACATTGGAGCTCCCCCACAAGTCCCCCCATTTTGGAAACTAGACGCCCAAAGGAACGTATCTAGATGCATAGTGAGCACTTTGAACCCCAGATGCTTCAGAAATTCATCTGTAAAAATGAAAAAGCACTTTTTTTTCCACAAATAATTTCTTTTTTCATTATTACAGATCAATTTGTGAAGCATCTGGGGGTTCAAAGTGCTCACTATGCATCTAGATATAATCTTTTGGGGGTCTAGTTTCCAAAATGGGGTCACTTGTGGGGGAGCTCCAATGTGGAGACACGCAGTGACCCTCCCAACGCGACATGGTGTCCGCTAACAATTTGAGCTCATTTTCCATTCAAATTGTTAGCGGACACCATGTCGCGTTGGGAGGGTCCCCGTGTGTCTCCACATTGGAGCTCCCCCATAAGTAACATTTTGGAAACTAGACCCCCCAAGGAATATATCTAGATGCATAGTGAGCATTTTGAACCCCCAGGTGCTTCACAAATTGATCCGTAAAAATGAAAATAGAAACTTTTTGTGGAAAAAAAAGTGCTTTTTCATTTTTATGGGTGAATTTATGAAGCATCTGGGGGTTCAAAGTGCTCACTATGCATCTAGATACGTTCCTTAGGGGGTCTAGTTTCCAAAATAGGGTCACTTGTGGGGGAGCTCCAATGTGGAGACACACAGGGGCTCTCCATACGCAACATGGTGTCCACTAACAATTGGAATTGTTAGCGGACACCTTGTAGGATATAAAGAGCCCCTATGTGCCTAAACATAGGAGCTCCCCCACAAGTGACCCCATTTTGGAAACTAGACCACCAAAGGATTATATCTAGATGACTTTGAACCCCCAGGTGCTTCACAAATTGATCCGTAAAAATGAAAAAAGAAACTTTTTGTGGAGAAAAAAAGTGCTTTTTCATTTTTATGGATGAATTTGTGAAGCATCTGGGGTTTCAAAGTGCTCACTATGCATCTAGATACGTTCCTTCGGGGGTCTAGTTTCCAAAATAGGGTCACTTGTGGGGGAGCTCCAATGTTCAGGCACACAGGGAGGGGCTCTCCATACCCGACATGGTTTCCGCTAACAATTGGAGCTAATTTTCTATTGAAATTGTTAGCGGACACCATGTCGCATATGGAGAACCCGTGTGCCACCAGCATAAGGGCAACTGGTAGAGTTGGGTACAGCACCAGAAAATGCCGCCTCTAATGAATGCGCTATTTTCTTAAGTGGCTGTGGGTTGAAATTTGCAGCGCAGGGGACCCACAACATTTGGGTCTCTCCACGCTGAGGATTCCAGTCAGCCAGCTACCAAGGTGTACATGGCTGGCTACAAAAAATACAGCGAAGGCCTTTTTTTTATTTCTAGAACTAATTCTAGAAAAAAAAATGACATGGGGCTCCGCCATATTTTTGGTCCAGCCAGGTACAACTTGGCAGCTACAGACTGCCAGCAACCCCCAGCTGCCTCGTTGTACCTGGCTGCAACCAAAAATACAGCGAAGCCCATTTTTTTTTATTTCTAGAACTAATTCTAGAAAAAAAATGACGCAGGGCTCCGCCATATTTTTGGCCCAGCCAGGTACAACTAGGCAGCTGGGGGCTGGAATCCTCAGCATGGAAAGGCCCAAGCGTTCTGGGCCCCCCATGCTGCAAATTGCAGCCCGCAGCCGCCCAGAAAATGGTGCATTCATTGAAGCGCCATTTTCTGGCGCTGTACCCATGCTCTTTCCAGTTGCCCTGGTGCCGGTGGCAAACTGGGTAATAAAGGGGTTAATGCCAGCTTTTTATTGGCAGCTGGCACTAAGCCCGAGATTCATAATATAGGGCCAATGTTAGACCCGCCATTAGGAATCTCTGGTAAATAGTCAGAAAATACACACATAAAAAATCTTTTTATTTGAAAAAAAAACACAAACAAAATTCAGACTCCATCTTTATTATAAAGATCCGACGTAGTCACACGAATGTCCCACGACGCTCGATCGCCTCCGACGTAGTCCACAATGAAGGTCGCACGACGCTCGATCGCCTCTGCTCAATCAGAGACTACAGCAAGGGATCAAGTGTCCTCTTCCTACAGTCTTGGAGGTCAGAGTTATGGTGCACTGTATGACAATGATCTGTTATACAGTGCACCATGACTATGATCCCAGAGACTACAACAAGAGGACACTTGATCCCTTGTTGCACCCATCCATCCACTATGCACCCATCATCCACTCACGCACACAACCACGCACGCACATCCACGCACGCTGACATACACGCACACATCCATGCACATCCACATCCACGTACGCACACATCACGTATGCACAGATCACACATCGCACATCCACGCACGCGATCCACGCATGCACAATGCACATCCACGCACGCACATTCACGCACGCTGACATTCACGTACGCTGACATTCATGCACGCTGACATCACGCACACATCCACGCACACATCCACAGCACGCTGACATCCACACACCACATCCACGCACGCACATCCACACACACATCCACGCCACACGCACATCCAAGCACACACATCCACGCATGCACATCCACGCACGCAACATCCACGCACAGCACATCCACTGCACGCACATCCACGCACGCTGACATCCACGCATGCACACATCCATGCACGCATGCTGACATCCACGCACACATGCGCACATCCACGCATGCACAATGCACATCCACGCACAGCACATTCACGCACGCTGACATTCACACGCTGACATTCAGCACGCGACATCCACGCACACATCCACGCACGACATCCACGCACGCTGACATCCACACACGCACATCCACGCATGCACATCCACACAAACATCCACGCAACGCACATCCAAGCACCACATCCACGCATGCACATCCACGCATGCACATCCAGCACGCACATCCATGCACGCACATCCAGCACGCTGACATCCACGCATGCACACATCCACGCACGCATGTTGACATCCACGCACACATGCGCACAATCCACGCATGCACAATGCACATCCACGCACGCACATCCACGCACGCTGACATTCATGCACGCTGACATCACCACACACGCACATCCACGCACGACATCCACACACACATCCAGCACACACACATCCAAGCACGCACATCCACGCATGCACACATCCATTCATTCATCCATCCACCCACCCATCCATCCATCCATCCACACATCCATCTATTCATTCATTCATTCATTCATTCATTCATACTTACCCACCGATGAGGAGGAGTAGCCCCTGAGAAGAGGAGGAGCCACACCGGAGACTGCAGAGGACTCGGAGGCCAACGGTGCGGGCGGGTGCACCGGTGCGTGCAGCCCGACGGGATAGGTGAGCGGGGCTCGGGGTTGAGTATGAGCAGGGGGGGCATGAGCAGGGGGGGCACAGCAGGGGGACGAGAGGGGGCAGCTGCAACTTGACTGGCGGGCACATGAGCCCGCCGGCAGAAATACTATTGAAGGAGGAGAGCGGGTGGTTGGGGGGACGGGTAGCGGGTGCCGGCCGGACACAGGGGAACTGGACACAGGGGGGCTGGCAGCACACACAGGGGGGGCTGGACGCACACAGTGGGGGGGTGGACGGAGCAGGGAAAAGACACAGGGGACGCTTGAGTATTAGATAATGGCCTGCGGGTGCAGTGCAGCCTGCCGGCAGATAAGTATGATTGGGGAGGGGGGGTGAAGGGTTAACAAGGGTCCCCACACCTCTACCCCTGACCCTCAGCTGTCACTGACAGCTTTTAGCATTGAGCTGTCACTGTTCGTTTAAAGCAGTGACAGTTCAAAGCCATGACGAGTATACTCGTCATGATGGGGAACTGACATCTTTTCATGACGAGTATACTCGTCATTAGTCGTAAAGGGGTTAATAATAAAATGTTAAAGTGTTTGCATAAGACATATGGTCAGTTGTGTATGTTGATATCCATTTGTGCTGAGGTGCGACTAGTCTTGTCCATGTAATAGATGTGTCTCTTAAATTATTTGGAGTATAAACATGCATCTTCAATGAAGGTCATTAACATTATAAGTGTTTGATGCTGGGAGGTGCACTTTCAGTGTAGAATTGAACCATATTTTCCATTAGAACTTCGCTCCAAAAAGAATTGTGTCACCCTTGTGACCACAGGTCAAGTACTTTTCTTTTGTTAATCTCTTTTATTTTACGTAATTGTAAATTGTATTGTTTTGTCCCCTTTGTAACATCTTTCATATATTTTTATTACCAGTGCCTAATTTTTAGATTAAATATATAAAATGTAATAGCTTTATTCTTGCTCTATACAGTTGTGGCCAAAGTATTGACACCCCTGCAATTCTGTCAGATATTATTCAGTTTCTTCCTGAAAATGATTGCAATCACAAATTCTTTGGTATTATTATCTTCGTTTAATTTGTCTTCAATGAAAAAACGCAAAAAGAATTGTTCTAAAGTCAAATTTGATATAATTCCACACCAAACATAAAAAAGGGGGTGGGCAAAAGTATTGGCACTGTTAGAAAAATCATGTGATGCTTCTTAATTTGTGTAATTAAAAGCACCTGTAACTTACCAGTGGCACCTAACAGGTGTGGCAATAACTAAATCACACTTACAGCCAGTTGACATGGATTAAAGTTGACTCAACCCTGTCCTGTGTCCTTGTGTGTACCACATTGAGCATGGAGAAAAGAAAGAAGACCAAAGAACTGTCTGAGGACTTGAGAACCAAATTGTGAGGAAGCATGAGCAATCTCAAGGCTACAAGTCCATCTCCAAAGACCTGAATGTTCCTGTGTCTACCGTGCGCAGTGTCATCAAGAAGTTTAAAGCCCATGCTCTGTGGCTAACCTCCCTAGATGTGGACGGAAAAGAAAAATTGACGAGAGATTTCAACGCAAGATTGTGCGGATGGTGGATAAAGAACCTCGACTAACATCCAAACAAGTTCAAGCTGCCCTGCAGTCCGAGGGTACAACAGTGTCAACCCGTACTATCCATCGGTGTCTGAACGAAAAGGTACTGTATGGTAGGATACCTAGGAAGACCCCACTTTCTACCCCAAGATATAACAAAGCCAGGCTGGAGTTTGCCAAAACTTACCTGAGAAAGCCTAAAACGTTTTGGAAGAATGTTCTCTGGTCAGATAGACAAAAGTAGGCTTTTTGGGCAAAGGCATCAACATAGAGTTTACAGGAGAAAAAAAGAGGCATTGAAAGAAACAACAGTCCCTACAGTCAAACATGGCGGAGGTTCCCTGATGTTTTGGGTTGCTTTGTGCCTCTGGCACTGGACTGCTTGACCTGTGCATGGCATTATGAAAGTCTGAAGACTACCAACAAATTTTGCAGCATAATGTAGGGCCCAATGTGAGAAAGTGGGTCTCCCTCAGAGGTCATGAGTCTTCCAGCACGACGATGACCCAAAACACACTTCAAAAGCACTAGAAAATGGTTTGAGAGAAAGCACTGGAGACTTCTAAGGTGGCCAGCAATGAGTCCAGACCTGAATCCCATAGAACACCATGTGGAGAGATCTAAAAATGGCAGTTTGGAGAAGGCACCTTCAAATTATCGGGGACCTGGAGCAGTTTGCCAAAGAAGAATGGTCTAAATTCCAGCAGAGCATTGTAAGAAACTCATTGATGGTTACCGAAAGCGGTTGATCGCAGTTATTTTGGCTAAAGGTTGTGCAACCAAGTATTAGGCTGAGGATGCAAATACTTTTGTCTGCTCATTTTTGGAGTTTAGTGTGAAATGATCAATGTTTTGCTTTTTGCTTCATTCTCTTTTGTGTTTTTTATTTAACACAAACTAAATGAAGATAATAATACCAAAGAATTTGTGAGTGCAATAATTTTCAGGAAGAAACTGAGTATTATCTGACAGAATTGCAGGGATGTCAATACTTTTGGCCACAACTGTATGTAATGGATTAATATTTTATAATATTAATAAGTTGCCTGCTCCTGTCCTAAATGATATAGACAAAGTGCCGGCGATGAAAGTATGACACCAGACGCACAGAGTCAGATGTACACTCTCCTTGGTCATTCCAAAGTGCAATCCCAAGTGAGTTTATTTCAACAGGCATGAAAATATAAAACCTCCGTAAGGGGCTCTGCCAGCCCTACTCAGATGTTTTTATTGGCTCGTGGGTTTGATAGTGGGCTAATCAATGGGTGGATCCATGAAGTCATCAGGGGGTGTGGTCTTGATCGATGGTCTCCAGGTGATGTAGCATTCTGTGATTTCAGTGATTGGTCAGGACGTCTATGGAATTTAGCTTCCTTCAGGAACTTCTTATTGTAAACAGGATGTAGTCATAGGTCCAGGCTCCATCTTACACACCATGGCATGGTGTGATGCAACAGGAAATGGCAGCCATGTTTAAGTCACAATTAAGGTTAATTAAGTATTTGATCCTATGGCTCTCCTCAACATATAGATGGCATACCCAAAGTCAGATGCTACCTGTAATGGGTGTTCAATGTACCTGTATAAACAATTGGTGGTGGCAGCCAGTATTTTTCTTGGATTATTGTGAATCGGACAATGACTGTACCGAGCTATAAATATATTCCATACATTGGAATTGGTTGCATATATATACAGTACAATATGCTCTCTGAGATCCTCAACTGGCCTAGCAGTGCTGTTTGTGAGACATTAGTGGGATATCTGTGTGACCCCCCTGGTTGCCAAAATCTGTTACTTTTGACACTTAGTGGCAAATGGTGGGTTGCTAGAGTAATTATTCCTGTCATTAAAAACTGCACCGCCCCTACCGGGATTCTGTGTAAATTTTTGAATATCAAACTCGGTATTTAATTGTACCTGGCACATTACTTTATGGCTAAGTGTCCACAGTGCTTATTTTTTGTGCTGCGATTTTCAGCTGTACATATGCAGTTGTCAATATATAAAAGCAGCAGAAACCTATTGCATTTGTGCACATACAAACGCAGTACAGAAATGCTGCACAAATAAGGGGACACACAAACACAGACAGACACACACAGATGTTGTGTTGTGATGTTCACTGAGGAAAGAGCTCGGTAGGAGGCTCTGAAACGCATTGGATAATAAAGGCTTGAGCTGACCCAGACATCCCTGTGTCCTGGCTTCTTTCATCTCGGAGCAGCAGCGCGGACATTGAGGCACTTCGTCTAAGAATATCTGCATTACAAACACACACAGAGACAGACAGACCGACACACAGGCACACAGACATTTTCTCAACCTCCTTGGCAATCCCGCGGCGAACCCCGGTATCCATGATGATTCTTTCAAACTACATCGGCGGGAGCTGTCTATATCTATCTGCCAGATCCTGCGCACTATGTAAAAGGCTGAGTCACATGATGTGAAGGTTCTGGCAGATAGATAAAACAGCTACCACCACTGCATGGAGGAAAAATCACCAGGGATCGCCGTGAGATCGCTAGGAAGGGTGAGTATTGAAGTGTTTTTGTTTTGGAAATCGTAGGAAAAAAGCATCACAAAAGGACTGTGTAAATATCCATTTGATTGTGGTGCTTTGTTGGGGGGGGGTTAGAATGGAACCTATGGGGAAAACGCAGCCCATAAATGGGCAACTTAATTGCAGGGACATTAAAGAACAGCAGGTAATTTCTCCAGAAGAAAAATGCTGCACTCAAAAATGCACATGTGGGCACAGGTTTTGGAAACTCACATTAGCTTTCATTACAAATCTACAAGTGCTGCGTTTTTGGTGCAGATACGCAGCAAAAACGCACAATGGGCACTTAGCCTATGTATATCAGTTACACCCTTCCCCATCTTGTTTTTGTATTGTACATTTGGTTTGGCAAGTGACTGCTAAGATAGCAGCTGCTTATAAGAGACACAAGAAAGCAGTGCTGTTCCCTATGCGTGAAAAGTGAGGTCTTGATGGGTCTGAAAAGACCAAAGAGATGTTGATTTTTGACCTTGGTGGAGGATGAAATCGGGGACACCACTGGAGCACCAGGAGATCTAGCTATGGTTCTTTGTCCAACTCAGATGGTGCCAGTAGCAACTATGACTCCCATAGTGGAATTTGCTCCAAAATCCTCATGCAGCTGGTGCTACAAGAATGCAAGGCATTTCAGAAGTTCACAGAACAACAAGCCAAATGAGCGGCTTTAGAGCAACAGGCTGAGAGAGCCAAGAGGCAAGCCCAGGCCAAGAGAGAATACCAGCTGAAATTGATCAAATTCCAGAAGGAGCAGTGTACACCCCTGAAGAATGAGTTCGGCAATTCCAACACCTTTAAAACCCAACCTGAGCATTTTCCTGTAAAAGAAAAGGACGGGAACTGTACATATTTCTGAGGGGATTTGAAAAGACTGGCAGACAATACCTGTTGTCCAATGACCAGTGAGCGTGAAACTTAACCCCAGGGCTGCGAGGCAAGGCCGTGAACATGTTCACCACTCTCCCGGAGAAACATCAAACAGGGTCTAAACAGAAATACCAGCTGATCCTGCTGAAATGTGTACCGCAAAAGATTCCGGACCCTCCAATGTGGACAAAATTACATCTATGGTAAGTGGTGGATGACGTAAAATAAACTTTTAGCAGTGGGTCCAGGGACAGTAATCACCAACTATGAGGAATTAAAGGAAACAATTGTGAAGGACTGATTTCTACATCTTTGTCCTGTGGAGTTGTAACTGCTTGTGATAAACAGGTAGCCAAAGGAGGCAGCAAAAGCAGCACAGACTGCTGATACATACAGGGGTTGGACAAAATAATGGAAACACCTGGAGAAATCAACAAAAGTTAGTTAAATATGGTGTAGGTTCACCTTTTGCGGCGATTACAGCCTCAATTCTCCGAGGTATGGATTCATACAAGGTGCTATCATTGGCCCGGCCGAAATAGCACCCCAGATCATCACAGAACCTCCGCCATGTTTTACGGTTGGGAGAAGGCAGTCTGGATGGAATGCTTCTTTCAGTTGTCTCCAAACGTACACTCGGCAGGAAGTCGGAAAATGGGGTAAACGATGATTCGTCTGAGAATATCACATGTTTCCACTGCTCGAGGGACCAATTCTGGAGGTTTCTACACCACTCTAAACGCTTGGAAACATTTGTCATTGAGAGCAGCGGTTTTCTAATTGCAGCTCTTCCGTGGAATCCAGATTTGTGCAGCTCCCGACGAACAGTTTTCGTGGTGTTCATTGAGCTCAGCACTGATTTTCGGAGCCGTGGTCTTGTGATCCTCTCTCACAATTCGCTTTAGAGTCTGACGGTCTCTCTCAGTCAACTTCGACTTTCGGCCGGACCTGTGCTTTGCTGCGGATGTTTTTCCTTCTCTTTCAAACGCCGTCATTACTTTGGAGACAGTACCTCTTGACACGCCAAGCATTCGGGCACTTTCTGTTACAGTAGTGCCTGCCATACGAGCACCAACAATTTGGCCTTTTTGAAATCCGAAAGGTCTGCCATTGGTATCAGGTTCTCATCAATGTTCTTACAATTCGGCAAAACAAACATATTTTACATATACATATCACAACACAAATAATCAACTACAAAACATTAACATATGTCACGGTTTGCATGTTTATAGCATGTTTAAAGATTATGATGCTAAAACATTAGGTGTTTCCATTATTTTGTCCAATGCCTGTATGTGGCCAATTGTACGCCTGAGGTGCGGAAGTCAGCCAGCACCAACTGGAAAGGGGGCAAGCTGACAACTACAAATGTAATTGACAGCCAATCTTCAGGAGGTCTTGCCGCCGCTGACAGCATCCGGCCTGCATCTGATACCTGCAGGTGCTATACCTGCGACCAACTTACCATCACTGCCATAGACAAAAACCAATACTGCACTTGCAAGACGCAGTCAGACCACACTTGTGTAGCAAGCCCAGATGCAGGCTAATGAATCACCTCAACCAAAGTATGGGAGGCAACTTGCCATGCACACTAAGGGCCTGCATAGGGCACCATTCACACTGATACATATGGTGTAGAGTGTCTGAAAGCTATCCAACCGCTCTGCTGCCTGAGCATTGGGCTGCACAGTACAATGCTTCTGCACCACTAGATGAATGGTGCCCCCTGCAACCAACCAGGACAAATTAGCCTCACCAGCCCAGAAAGGACGAAGAGGAATCCCATATCCGAGGCCAAAGGGTCTACTGCAGCTGTTCTTTTTTGCATGGGACAGGAGAAAGGGCCCATGAAAACTTGCATCCTGTTACTGTGGTCAACACGTCAACACTGGCACTGTGGGACTCAAAGACACTGGTGCAGAACAAACTCTCATCCACCTTGAATTTGTGTTCTCTAAACAATTTATCACTGGGAAGGCTCTGAAAGTCACTGGGGTTAGGGGTGTTCATCAGGTAAAAAAAAAAAGTCACCATTCTAGTCACTCTTCTCTGAACTCGCTCCAGTTTGTGTATGTCCTTTTTAAAATGTGGTGCCCAGAACTGGACACAGTGTTTCAGATGCGGTCTGACTAAAGAGGAGTAGAGGGCGATAATTACCTCATGTGATCTAGACTGTATGCTTCCGTTAATACATCCCATAATTGTGTTTGCCTTTTTTGCTGCTACAAAAAAGGCAAAGTGGGAAAGTGATACCTACTGTATAGTCTGTCAGGGACATGGGAAAGAGGTACTCATAGCCTGTCAGAGGAATGAGAAACGGTTTCTCCCCAGCCTGTCAGGATGGTGGGAAAGTGTGGCCTACAGCCTGTCAGGGTGAGGGAAAGGTGTTATCGACAGCTTGTCAGGGTGATAGTCTGATGGAACACTGTTATTATCACTGGGGAAGATGGCTTACATTGCCGCTGTCACCCTCTGTCAAAGTGCCCAGAATGCATTCAACATAAAGCCTTCTGGAATCTCATCCTCCAGAGGTATAACAGAACAAGTTATTGACTCGGAGAATGTCCCAAATGGTTCATGTGAGGTTGAGGCATTAACACCACTTCTGGCTACCTATAGTCAGGAGTATTAGACTAAACTACCCATTGATATCAGTCTTGAGGCGTTGAGAGACCACATGGAAATGCCCATATCCAAGTCTGAGAAGGAGATGGTACTATGGGACCCAGGGAGGTTGTGTAATGAGATGGGCTTGGGAGGCAATCTGTAAATCAGTCTTCCATGCCACCTCTAAAAGGTGGAGGTGTCGTAGAGAAATTGTAAAATTCTAAACAGATATCTCTAGAGGGGAACATATGGGATAAAGAAAAACTATAGAGAAAAAAATAATTATAGCTGAAGAAGTGGAGAGCTAGGACACATCCATTGAAATTAGGACCTTCTAGAGTGGACAGGTAATTAGAGCATTTATATCTGCTGAAAGCAGTTGGAAAGCCTGGGTTTTATATATTTAAGGGTGGGAAGTAGCCTTGCACATGAACCAGGAAGTTTAAAATAATAACAAATAATAATAATAATAATGTGCCACAATGTGCCACAGTGGCACTGAAGAAAGGGAGAATAATTAACAGTAAAGGCATAGAAATGCCTAATGGACAAACCATAAAATGCCACTAGCCTGAAGCCTAGAAATACCTGAGCATATTACGGCTGGATAACATCAAGCACGGACATGTGAAAAATGTGGTTAGTAAGGAATATGTCCAAAGAGTCAGGAAAATTTGAAGAGCAAATTGAATGGTGGGAATACCATCAAGGCCATAAACACCTGGGCAGTTCCTGTCATTAGATATACTGCTGGAATTGTGAACTGCACACAGATAGAGCTGGATAATGTGGATAGAAAAACAAGAAAACTGATGACAATTGACTACTCATTGCATCCACGTAGTGATGTTGACAGTCTTTAACTGCCAAGAAAATCAAGTAAAGTAAAACTGTAGAAGAAGAGAAACATGCACTGGCAGATTATGTTAATGATACTGGAGAACAAGCCTTGATGGAAGTTATCAGAAAACTTCTTAAAGTACAACAGACAAAAAAGGAATACCATAAAAACGCAATACAAAGCAGAAGAGAAAACTGGCAAAAGAAAGCTCTGCATTGACAATTCCTAGAGAAAATCGAGGATAGAGTCGACAAGGAAAATACCTGGTTGTGGCTTACTAATGGAATATTAAAAAAGGAAACAGAGAGTGTAATTCTAGCAGCCCAAGAGCAAACGATCCGCACAAATGCGATTAAAGCCAGAATTGAAAAATCAACTACAGACCCCAAATGTTGACTGTGCAAGGAAGCAGATGAAATAATGGATCATATACTGAGCTACTGCAAGAAGATCGTGCAGACAGACTACAAGCAAAGGCTTAATACAGTTGCTCAGATGATTTACTGGAACTTGTGCCACAATTACCATCTTCCTGTCACAAAGAACTGGTGGGATCATAAACCTGGAAAGATTATTGAAAATTAACAAGCAAAACTACTATGGGACTTCCGAATTCAGACTGATAAAGTCTTGGAACACAATACTCCATACCTTACCATTGGAACAAAAAAGGAAGTGTGGATCGTCGATGTGGCAATACCAGGTGACAGCAGGATTGAGGAGAAGCAACTTTCAAAACTTACACGATATGAGGACTTAAAGATCAAACTGCAAAGACTCTGGCACAAGCCAGTGAAGGTGGTCTCAGTGGTGAATGACACTAGCCATGCCATATTTCATACGTATACAAAGCTAAAATCATGATAAGAAACACGGCCATGACATCTTCTGCATGATATCTCAAGGGACAAAGATATCCTGGAATTTGGTATTTCATAATTTTTTGGAAACTCAAGCCACATCCGATGACCTACCTTGCTATAAGTAACCAGAATGGAGATAAATGGGTAAAATGTGAGTTAATAAAAACAAATGCCACTTTATAATCAGGTTTCGATGCTGGAAGGTGCACTTCAGTGTAGTATTAATTCATATTTTTATTAGAACTTCCCTCCAAAAAGAGAATTTTTCCACTACTGTGACCACAGGTCAAGTATTTTTCCTTTTTAATCCCTTTTACTTTATGTAATTGTATACTATATTGTTTTGTCCCTTTAGTAACTTTTTTTGTATATTTTTATAAATAATGCTTTCTTTTCAGATTAAATATATAAAATGTAATTGTTTAGTTCCTTTTGCTCTATAGACTGCATTTCTGAACCTGCTACCTGTAATGACTGTCCAATCAACCTGTATAAACAATTGGTGGTGACAACTAGTATTTTTCTTAAATTATTGAGGAGCTGGGCAGTGACGGTACCGAGCTTTTTATATATTCCATGAGCTGCAGTAGGTCGCATATATATATACAAAATGCTCATTAAGTTCCCAAATAACTGATCTTGCAGTGCCGCTTGTGACAAACTGGTGGCAAAGGTGGGATATCTGCGTGACCCCACCCTGGCCGACTGTCTGTCTGTCCCCTTGATAGGGGCCATTATACTGAATGTAGGCACATTATACTGCATTAAGGGCTGTGTGTGGGTCATAGTTGGGAATAATACTGTGTTGGGGTAACAATACTCTACCGAGGTAGTTGAGGGTGGGTACAGTTGAGTCATCATACTGTGCGTTTGGAGGAATTCACTTTTGAGGGTATCTCACTGTGTTTGTGGGTCACTTTTGTTATTATTATACTTTATGGGTGCAATGAAAGGGGAATCTAGAGGCTTCAATAGGAGCAAATCTACTTTTTAGGAGCTGTAAAGTTGTGAGATATAATGTTATGTAATCCAGACAAATATTAATTGACTACATTTTTTGGTGGGTGGGGATGTCAATTAAACCTTCTGTTATGGGGCCCATGATTTCTATTTACTCCCCTGGGTATAGAATATGTTTTGCTTTATGAAGCCACACACATATTTAAAGTTGTTTTGTCGTGCTTGCTTCTTATGGCAATAGGATTTAGATTAACAACCAGAAGGAACATATTTGTTCTTTCTACGCCCAGAACACTTCACCAGGTCTAGCATCTAGCACTGGAAAATTTCAGATATACCTGATCTGGCGGTCTAGCCAGTTCTAGTCTCAACACATTTTCTCACGTTCTGTCAGGTTTAATGCTGCTTCTGACAAATGAGTTTTTGATAAGCAGAAGCCCAGAATAACCGAGCAGTCTGGATATTCTGTTGGGGCGGTTGTGAGTTGGGCTGGGGGCATAATGGAACTATGACTGATGTCACCGCCATGATCTTAAACAATCAGTAACGTACCAGTGACTGGTGACTTTTACAGATTTCCTAAATGTTTGGTAAATCTACGCAATGTACAGTCATATAATCTAGCACAACAAATGTTATCTACAATAACTTTTTGACAATCAATTAAGTGGATTTTTATCAAACTGCTACAGGCTTCCTCTGCTGAATTCTATTAACATATCTAAGCAGAATGGATTATAAAGAGGATTTTTAAAACTAACCATTACTTTAATTTTTATTTTATAAATCATTAATACAAATAAATGTAATCATCTTTGTAATATATCTAATTTGAGAAATCTGCTTCTTTCTCCTCCTGGATTGATTTCTCTCTCTCAATTCATAGGTGTAATCTGAAAAATATGTATCAATGGAGACAGATTTTACCCATTTTGAAAATAATCAGTCCAGGAGGTGAAAGAAGCAGATTTCTCTGATAAGATATATTACAAAGATGATTATATTTATTTGTACTATTGATTTATGAAATAAAAATTAAAGTGACTGTTACTTTTAAGAATGCACTCCATTTTTTAGTGCTGCGCTTTCGCTTGTGATCATTTTGGTCTTTTTTTTTTTCAAAGTGCAAAAATGCATATGCGTTAACGCATGTGTATGTGCGTTTTTCAAAATGCATGTGTTTTTGTCCAGCGTTTCAAAAAACACTGCTAGCAGTGTTTTTGGGTGCATTAAAAAAACGCATGCGTTTTTTAGCATGGGGCCCTATGGGAAACGCATACATTAATGCATTGTACATATAGGCACCATGCGTTAATGCATGCGTTTTTGCATGCATTTTTTGGTAAAAAATGATTAAGGCTAGGGTCACATTTGGTCCTTAAATTGCGTTCACCGCATCCAGATCCGGATGCGGTGAATGCAATTTGCTTCAGACACATTTTGCAAGCAAAATGTGTTGCTGAAGCCAAAATGTGGTAACCAGATTGCTCCGGATGTGTAATCACATCGTTACTAGTTTGCTCATCCCTGCTGCCGCAGGGATGAGCAAACTGTTAAATCTGTGATAAAACCTTTAATATTAATACTAATTTGCCCATCATGTCTCTAAGGGGTGCCCACCCCCCTAGAGACATGCTACCTGCTAAGGTAGGCATGTGAGGGGTTAAATACACCTGTATAGTAAGCCGACTCCCGTCAACTCTGTACAATTCTGTGAATGAAGCCACCTGCTCCTCTGACAGCTGCACACATACTATCCGTTATGTACTATAGTATGTGCGCTGTCCGAGGTCCTGTAGGCATTTACAGTAGATCTATTGGCTGCGCAGCACCATAGATCTACTGTACAAGGCTTCAGGACTTCAGACAGCGCACATACTATACGTACATAACGGATAGTATGTGCGCAGCTGTCAGAGGAGCAGGCGGCTTCATTCACAAATTGTACAGAGCCGACGGGAGTCGACTTACTGTACAGGGTTTTTTAACCCCTCACATGCCCACCTGAGTAGGTAGCATGTCTCTGGGGGGGTGGGCACCGCTAGAGACATGATGGGCACAATTAGTAATAATATTAAAGGTCTTATCACAGTGTCAACACTTTGCTTATCCCAGCAGCAGCCGGGATAAGCAAAGTGTTTACGGTTACCGCATTGCTCAGGATTACACATCCTGTGTAATCCGGTTACTGCATTGCAGGGCTTAGAACTGCAGCCAGCATGATTTTTCACGGAGCTGGTAACCGGATTGTTTGTAAAGCAATCCAGTTTTTATAATGGGCTCCTATGGGGAGCTTTCCTGTTTCGGTTTTGAGCTTTTTAAAAGCTCAAAACCGGATCAGTATTAGAAAAAAAATACCGCAGATGTGACCCCAGCCTAAGTCCAAAAAATTCCAAAAAATGTCCAGGACCTCAGGGGACACTAAAATGGATCAGGTTTTCTAAGGGCTTAAAAAAGCGCATGGGCATGGGTGACCCTGGCCTTAGTCAACTTTAGTCTAATTTTATCAAGGTCTTCACTACTATCTGAAGGCTACAGGCACTCTGACATCTGTGAACCCTAAGTCCTGTTATTCAGTGGTCCGGTTGCCACAGTAACATTGCCTCCTTCACCAGGGGTGATGTCATGCTTGGAAGCAGGAGGAGATCCCCACGTGAGGTAAACCACAGCATGCATTCACTATTCCTGGCTCCAAGCCTGAAGGGGAGCTCTATGCCCGATTTCAGGGGAGCTGCCCTGTTTCCAGCATGGAGGAGAAAGTCTGAGGAGAGGGAGAGGAAAAGACGTTGGAGAAAGAGCTCTGGGGAGTGGAGCTGCCAAAAGCTCAACCCAGATGCAGTGTCTGGAATGGAGAAAGCGCAAATAGGGTATACCTTGCGGTCAGGAAAAGAATAAAAATAAGATATTGCTCACCTTTTCCAGGTTGTGACAGGCACAACCACACCAAACAACATATGCAGATTTTAATCCTGATGACGGTCTGCAGCAGCTCCCCCAACTCTAAAGTGATAAGCAGGAAAACAGTGTAACGTAGTATCGAAAACCGTGCTACCACCTGAACGAAATATTCACTTCTAAAACTCAGAAAATTTGATGGTGATCTTTTTATTTTCTACGTGTTTCGGGGGTTCAAGCCCCTTTCTTAAGGAAACAAAATCACAGATGTATCTGTGAAAGCTCAACCCAGAGAGGCACTACCGAGGATGCAAGAGTCCTGGGTCAGATGAAACTGCACGTCCCGCTGATCGAATCTGGAGGACAGGAGACCTGGCCGCACTAAAGACCCGTCGGCACAACAGCATAGCAAGAGCCCAGAAACTGCCACCAGCACGGTAGTGCCGATGATAGGCTTGTGCTGTCTGCCATACAGGAGCAAGGGCAAAGAAGCAGGAAGTGAGCCGCAGGATAGCTCACAGGCTGCCAGGACCCCAAACCGAGAGCGCAGCAGGAAGGCCTCCATACCCACCTGGCGAGGTGGACTCCGAATGCTTCCAGGCTGACGAGACCCTTCTGGACCTGGTAACCAGTGCCCCCGGACTGCACCACGCTTCCTCAGTAAAAGATAAAAGAACTGCAACTTTGTGTCCTTTTGCTCATTCCCCGTGCCCTCCTTCCTACACCCCAACTGCAACTAACATCATCCCTATAGTCCATTATACTGACCATGGGGCCCCGCTCCACCAGCGGGGAGCATTACTATCCCGGCTGCTACACCATCTGCCCCATAGACCCAAAAACAGCAGCGCTGGTCGCCCATGACCAGTTACCATAGGTGGTATCACATACAAACTCATCATCCCCTGTAAATCCACCATCACTGCATGGCCAGGGCCACGGAGCTGGGCCACAGCCACCGTGACCTCCCCAAAAGTCAGCCAGCCCGGCTACTAAGTACCCACTGGCCCTTGCGACCATTGCAATTGGCGTCACAAACAGGATTCATATCCCCTGTAAATAACCCCCATCACTGCACGGCCAGGGCCACGGAGCTGGGCAACAGCCACTGTGACCTCCCTGAATTATCACTGGCCCGGCTACTGAGTACCCCTGGCCCTTGCTGCCATTCCATTTGGCATCATGAACAGGATCTGGACCCCCACTAAAGCAGGGTACTGTGTGCCTAAAGACTTTGTGCCATAGACTGTTAAAAATACTTGTGTAATGGTGACCATCATCCCCTGACGCCCTGTGCTGGCCAAGGCGAGTGACGCGGCCTCACATCATGGGACGGGTCAGCCAATGGCGACAAAATCCATGCCCGCCCATTACAGTAACTGTATCTATAAAGGACTTATCGATAAACCAAACCACTCCACCCCCTCATGTGGCCAACATGACAGAGAGCGGGAAACACCCATGAAGGAGTGGAGGAGAAAGAAAGAGCACTGCAGTGAGTGCGGTGTACAGCTACATGTGCGCCATAGCGAGCAGAAGAAAATATATTTCGGCATCCGGGTCGAGGAGACGGACTCCCATGGTGGCCTGTGGATGTCTTCACATCCATTGCCGCCCATGGACCCCTTAAAAGCGGAGATAGAGGAGCTGAGTCAGCAGCTCTTTAAAGTACAAGCTGGCGAGTTCAGTAAGTGGAAGAGCGCCCTGATGGAAAAGGCTGCCCAACCACCGACTGTGCTGCAACCATCACCCCAGGCTCCGGAAGAGACTAGTACTGGAGCAGCGACCACCAGATCAGGTACCGTTGAGCCCCATACACACTTCGCCACCTTAGTTAGGCCCCTGTAAGCCCCTGCACCAACCACCCCAGCCAGGGTTATCCAAAAACTGGACTGGGAGAGCAAAACTGTCTCTGAAGAGCGGTTATCGGCCCCACTGCAACTCGAACTCTCACCTAATCCAGAGGAGGCGTGGACAGAGACCATTCATTTCTGCTGGGAGGGAGAGGCGAGTGTTTGGGATTTGCTGGAGGTGATATCTGAACATTAATACCGCCGGCAACAACAAGTGGCAGAGGAGATCAAAGAGCACAAGAGCCAGGCTAGGTGGAGGGCCTATGAGAACATGAATTTGAAGGCCAAAAGCAAGGCTTGCAAGGACCCAGGTGACAGAGTAGCCTGAAAGGAGAAAGGTCTCATTAGTGAACTTTAATCTCCACAAAGGGTGGGTTTTAAAGAAAGAACCCAACATGGTCAACAGGATCTTCGTTAATCGGAGGGATGTGGAGTCACACCTGCCAAAAACCTACACCCTGGAGAGTGGGCAGAGTTTACTCACTATAAGGCTACTTTCACACTACGATTTTTGTAAAATTTATATCGGACAGCATCGGCTCCTTCTGATGCCTAGAATCGAATGCCAAATAGGCGTCCGATTCCGACATTTTATCTGATGCCTGCCCTCCTGTCACCTCGCTCCCTGTCAGCTGTCTATTCCCCGATACTCCCGCTTCTCCCCTCCACTGCCCGGTCCTCTCCTCTTCTCCCCTGTGTCTCCTCCCTTCTCCACCGTCCTCTCCTCTTCTCCCCCTGTCCTCAGCTCTGCTCCCCCGTCCTCCCTTATTCTCCCCCTGTCGTCCAATGTGCTCCCCCGTCCTCTCTTCTCCCCCGGTCCTCCCATCTGTACCCCCTCTCCTCCAATCTTTTCTCACCTGTCCACGACTCCTGCACGGTCCCACACGCTCCCGTGTTTCCCGGTGTCTTGCTGTTCTGTGCTGACAGGACTTTGCGTGGCGTCACACTCACATGACAGCCGGTTACCTAGTAACCGGTAGTAATGTGACTGGCGGTTACTGGTTACTGGCGTTCATGTGATTGTGATGACTCACCGTGGTCGGGACTCCGGTTTAGACAGGCGATGCTTCCTTCCTTCTTGTCACGGGTGGACCGCGCCTGCCGGTAGTGGGGCCCGGTGTAGTGCAGATCAAAAGTTGAAGACATCTTGATGGAACAGATTAAAGGGGTTTTAATTTATTCGTGACGCCACCTATGAGTAAGTTCGGTAAGGACTACCGATGCTGCGGAACCTCCGGGGGATGGACAGCAGCAAGATGTTATGCTCCCCACAGGCTGAGCGGTGATCCCCGGAGGCTGGAGCTGCTTAAGATGTTGTGCGGCAGCTGCGGTTACCTTGTAGTGTAGACGGACAGTTCATAAGGAAGCACGGACACAGAAAGTCTCTGCAACGGGTCTTTACTGTAACCAGCAGGCAATACATGGTATACAGCTTAAGGGTAGTAGACCGGGTGGACTCAGCAGTGATGGTGTCCCTTAGAAATCCGCAGTGTTCCTCCATTCTAACTAAGTAGTTGCCAGTGTCGCCCGGGAATACCAGGTCGGGTACGGGGAGGCTGCTTCAATACCCTATCCATGATGTACGTTCTGGATGTTTTGGGGAGCCTTGGATCCCTCAGTGGGTACACCGCTGGTTAGACGACTGGAAGTTGGCTGGTGGTGGGGTGCTCCTTTGAAGCTGCTCCTCCACGTTTTCTGGTTCGCGTAGCAGAGGTGAACTGCTGTCAGCTTCGGTACCAGTGAACCGGCTGTGAAGTGTGGGCACGGGAGTCTTTTGGGAACCCGTGTGAATAATGCCCAATCCCAGTTGGTAAGGCCTCAGGTGCTGACACCCGACCGGTGACGGCCCGGGGGCTGCACGGGGTGCGGAGCCCCCGCTCCTCTCCAAGTTCAAGTCCTCAGACCTTGTTCTAGGCTCTGTTCTAGCCTCTGTCCTAGACTATTGTGTTGTGTTCTCCTACACACTACCCTAGCACTCCGCCCACCAGGACCTAGGATTGGCCCTCTGTTCTAGGTGATGCATGCAGGGTTGGATTTCTAAATTAACCAGGTCACTGCTGTGTCAGAGAATATTGCGGCTGTATTTATGGCTGCAATACCCTCTTGTGATGCACTCGTTGCTGGGCGCCACACTCCCCCTTGGTTGAATACGCTTGTCCCCAAGCGTCACACTACCCACATTACAGAGGTTTTTATATTTTATAACAGGTAATACACTTTTATTAATGACAGGTCATTGTATGCATAAAAGTGAGGTAGGTAAATAAACAGGTTAACACATTGCGCGGACCCGGCGGGCGGTCGGCTGTCCTTAGGTAAAAGTTCAGGCTGTAGCCGCCAAGTCGCGGTGTTATTTTGCACACAGGAAGAAGTCTATTTAGCAGAAAAGTTCAAGCAACAAGTCACTTATGGAGGGCAGTGTTCCGGACTCGTATAGCGAACCACCCGTCACAGCATATATGTCACTCATAGGTTACTATGTCCCCTCTATACAAGTCTCGGTTTGGATGCCCTCGCGGTAGGTGCGATTCCATATCACGACGCCCCACAAATACTTCGGTACTTCACACCCTCCTCCCTTACGAATCCCCACCCGATGGATAAGTTGAAGGTACTTACCCGCCCGGTTTTACGGAATTGTTCAGGCAATGGAGGTTGGCGGCGGGCCTCGGCGCAGGCCTGCATGTTGGCTTGCAGTCGAGTGTGCCACTCCTCCCTTCGGAAACGACGTACCTCTTCGTCGGAGTGGTGCGGCGTGTGGATACAGTCACTACGGCGTGCTGGTTGTTGAACCGCTTGAGTTTGGTGGGCAGTCTGTAGAAAAGCCCGGTTCAACGGAACCGGAGAAGACGTTGTTGCGGCGGCACCCGACCAGTGCACCCGAGCTGATCGCCCGGCAGAAGGGTTCTTTGTGTCTCCCAGGCGAACCCGGTGTAGAGGTCCTCAGCTGGGCTGTAGATCTCGTCGTCATCCTCCTCGACCTCTCCTTCGATGACTACGTCGGGCTGCTCGGCTGACGGAGACGATGGAACAGAATCCTCTGGGTCGATGGGTGGCTGTGCTGCGAAGTTCTCCTCGGGGTCGTTGTGCAGGACTTCCAGGCTGCCTGCCTCTTCTTCTGTAGCAGCGGGAAGTGGTGTTTCGATCCCGGTCACCAGGTAGGCCTCGGTAATTGCAGAGGAGGCCTCCGGTTCAGGGGAGAAACAGGCGACAGTCTCAGTATTGTGGAAACTAGTCGCAGGTTCCGCAGGTGGAACCAGGTATGTGTTGGCTTCTTCCGTGGAGCGTATTGGAAACTCCGGCTCTGGAACGAGGTCGGCTGCGGGTTCAACCGCTGGAACGGGTCGAGTTGTGGCCTCCACAGGAATGATGCAGTCTATGGGCTCCGGTGACGAAGTAGGACAGGTGGTGGGCGACGGTGAGGCTGTTGAGAAGCTGACGATGTCGTCTGGGCCTGGAGAAGCTGTACCCGGTCGGCTCTGCTGCATCGCATGATGGAGTCTTCTGCCTAGGGTCGCACTCCAGCTGCGAATCGTCCATTCCACAGTCTCTATTAACCGCACCCGGAGGTCTTGTAGAGCCTCTAGCCAGAAGTCGGGGCTGCCGTCTATAGTAAGGGCAGGACCCGGACCCGGTTGGCCTATGGCTGCTCTGGCCTCCGCCTCGACCTCTCGCATTAGGACTTGGAGTCTCATGTTGGCCATTCTCTTCTTCGGAGGGAAACCACACCCGTTCAACCGGTAAGCGTTCTGGTAGAGCTGGTGAAGAAGGTCTGTGACACTCCCATTTCCTCTGGGCTTTTGTAGTCCAATCGTGGGAAAAGTCTTTGGGGTCCGCCCCCATGGTTGATTCGAGCAATCAGGGCGGACAAAGAGTTTGGCGCCTTTTGTCTTTAGCCCTCCCACGATGAGGGGGATTTGACTCACTCTTGGGCTTGCACGTGGCGGATTCTTGTGGCGGGAACGCCATCTTGGGCGCCATCTTGGCCCAATGGTGAAAAGGCGGGAAAGTTCTTTTAGGGACGAACAAAGTCCAAATTGTAGACAATAAAGTCATTTTTAAGCACATTATACCCGTTGGGTAACGGGCCTGCTCGTATCCTGTTCGTGACGCCATTTTCTGACTCACCGTGGCCGGGACTCCGGTTTAGACAGGCGATGCTTCTTTCTTCCTTGTCACGGGTGGACCGCGGCTGCCTGTAGTGGGGCCCGGTGTAGTGCAGATCAAAAGTTGAAGACGTCTTGGTGGAACAGATTAAAGGGGTTTTAATTTATTCGTGACGCCACCTATGAGTTAGTTCGGTAAGGACTACCGACGCTGCGGAACCTCCGGGGGATGGACAGCAGCAAGATGTTACGCTCCCCACAGGCTGAGCGGTGATCCCCGGAGGCTGGAGCTGCTTAAGATGTTGTGCGGGAGCTGCGGTTACCTTGTAGTGTAGACGGACAGTTCATAAGGAAGCACGGACACAGAAAGTCTCTGCAACGGGTCTTTACTGTAACCAGCAGGCAATACATGGTATACAGCTTAAGGGTAGTAGACCGGGTGGACTCAGCAGTGATGGTGTCCCTTAGAAATCCGCAGTGTTCCTCCATTCTAACTAAGTAGTTGCCAGTGTCGCCCGGGAATACCAGGTCGGGTACGGGGAGGCTGCTTCAATACCCTATCCATGATGTACGTTCTGGATGTTTTGGGGAGCCTTGGATCCCTCAGTGGGTACACCGCTGGTTAGACGACTGGAAGTTGGCTGGTGGTGGGGTGCTCCTTTGAAGCTGCTCCTCCACGTTTTCTGGTTCGCGTAGCAGAGGTGAATTGCTGCCAGCTTCGGTACCAGTGAACCGGCTGTGAAGTGTGGGCACGGGAGTCTTTTGGGAACCCGTGTGAATAATGCCCAATCCCGGTTGGTAAGGCCTCAGGTGCTGACACCCGACCGGTGACGGCCCGGGGGCTGCACGGGGTGCGGAGCCCCCGCTCCTCTCCAAGTTCAAGTCCTCAAACCTTGTTCTAGGCTCTGTTCTAGCCTCTGTCCTAGACTATTGTGTTGTGTTCTCCTACACACTACCCTAGCACTCCGCCCACCAGGACCTAGGATTGGCCCTCTGTTCTAGGTGATGCATGCAGGGTTGGATTTCTAAATTAACCAGGTCACTGCTGTGTCAGAGAATATTGCGGCTGTATTTATGGCTGCAATACCCTCTTGTGACGCACTCGTTGCGGGGCGCCACAGTGACATAACGGCAGGTCCTGACAGCAGAGAACAGCAAGACACCGGGAGACATGGGAGACGTGTGGGAGACGCCGGGGGCCTCGTGGACAGGTGAGCATAGATTTCTATTTTTTTAACCTCTTACTTTACTGTTAGGAGCTATTTTAGTGTACTGGGCATGCTCAGTACACTAAAATCGGGTCTGAGGAAACATGAGATGTTTCCTCAGATCCTGCTCCATAGGGCCCCATGTTAAATTGATCAGGTCGGATCGGATGTGCACTAAATGGCATCCGATTTGGTCCTATCCAAGTTTGTCCGATTTAATTTTCGGTGCAAAAATCGGAGCATGCTCCGATTTTTGCACCGAAAAGAAATCGGACAAAATCGGACAGAATCGGATCGGACGCAAATCGGATGCCATTTAGTGCACATCCTATTTGGTCTGGTCACTTTAGGGATGCATATTGGACAGCATCGGAAATGCAAAATTCGTAGTGTGAAACCAGCCTAAGGGCCATCATGGGTGGTACGCAATCAATGTCAGGAAGATGTCCTTTGAGGTGCCATCCTCAAACCCTACAGCCCCTACACCGATGTTGTTGTCACAATCTTCAGCTCTGGCTGCAGTACCAACCTTAATCACACCGCCCCTTGCTGCCAGGTCCGGCCGGCCAACCGAACCCATCTCTGACCAGTCTGAGGAGGTTGAGGAGTACAAGAAAAATAAAAGGGTCAGAGACATCTTGAGCAGCTGGGACGTGCAGATGCAATCCTCTAATTTGTGAGGTTGTGGCTGAGGCATACTCTGGCACAGTGGACCAGGAGGTGACTTACAAGTCGTCCCAGGCAGAGGAGGCTGATGATTAGTGAACGTGCTGCTGTGGAAGCAGAAGAAAGAGTGAACATTGCATTTGTATATAGTTAGAAATTACCTGGATAGGGTCTATAAGTAGTAAAAAGTGTTTTAGATAGTAATTAACCTGGTTAGGTGTTAGCACTGTAGATAATAGGTTTATGATAATGTAAAAGTGTATATAGTTGACTTAGAATAACCGGCCAGGTATTGTATGTTTGTTAATCATGGATGATGTGATCATAGGACAGTGATGTGACCAGGACATTCATGTATATAGTTGCACTTCTTAATGTGCCCATTGTTGATTTTCTGAGCAGCATGGTAGGGTGCAGCATTGGAGCCTTTGCACTTAATAAAATGCTGCACTAACCCTGACCCAAACATAAACCGTCGGTGTGGCCGAAGAGCCTGATCAAGCCATGGTCTTTGAGCCCGGTAGCCTTGCCCAGGGATGACATTTTAGGTGGGTTAGGGCAGTTTCCACCTACTAGCACTTGAAAGTCCTGTAGCATGACACACTGGACTGGTGTTATTGCAGGAATTGACTACAGTTATTGCTGACTTTTGCTGTTCTTGTATTTGTACATTTGTATACTAATTTAACATTCAAGAGAAATACCTCCTGTAAAAGGGAAGATGTTATTGTTAATCTGCATATGTGGCGCCCCTGCGTCCAGGAGGCCACAAAGGGAACTGTAGCCAGGCAGGTAGGACGACGGTTGAACACCAACACCCTCACGCCCACACAACCCACGTACAGGAGAGGGCAGCACCCAAACCGGAGCCTAGGAACTCTAAGCAGGCGAGCGGTGGTGGGTTTAGAGCAGTGGATGGGCACACGCGTAGTCAGGTGACAGACAGTAGAAATAGTGAAGGGGGAGGAGGAAGGAGTCAGTAGGCCGAGGTAGGCTGAGCAGTAAAGACTGGATCCCACGTCCTGGACGAGTGGGGTGTAAGGAGCGCAGAATCTGAACAGAGCCAGTGTGAGCCGCAGAGAGAAAGCCTATCCGGAGCCAGCACCCCAGGAGTGTGAGGGAAGAGAGGGACAGTGACACTGGTCCCTAGAACTACAGCCGAGACGACAGACTGCAGGCGGAGTAGCCCTCCTATGACACTGGAAGACACAGTAGAGAGAGCCTGGTAGAGCCTCACACGGGAGGACTGCTGGAGGCTGAGCTGAGTAGAGTGTCGGCTCTAGAGGGGACCGTAGTTTCACCCGGCATCCCCAGACAACCGACGGAGGACCACAGCTACACGTTAGGGTCCCTACCCCAAAGGACATGCAGCTCAGTGACGACCAGGAGGACCCACAGGGCCCCGAGTCACCGCCATACTGTCCGGAGACGCACACCAAAGCGAACACAGAAAGAGAGAGTCAACAGCCCGGAAAGGACATAGAGACAGAGTGAGGGGTCACAGTAGGAGAGACCTGGCTGCAGAGAGTAAAGGGAACCCGGAAGGGAAAGTGTGCCCGTGTACTGAACTGACCTGTAAGAACTGTACTGAACTGTAACCTGAACTTGAGAACTAGAGAAGTAAACACGGTGAACCCTGAATGTGACTCTGTCTGTCTTTCTCTGAATACTATTCCCTCCATGCAGGCTTGCAAAGGACCTCCACCTGCAGAGCCAAAGCTTGTCAGCTCCAGTACAGAGGAAGGATTTCTGCAGCATCTGGACTGTAAGTGAATTGCACTCAGCACCAAGCCTGCACACTACACAATAGACTTTAACCATCAATGCCCCGGGGAACATAGTTCTGCCCACAGGAACTATTCCATCTCCGCTGCCATTACATCATCCCGGAGGTTCTGCAGCAGCGGCGGCCCCATCAGTGGCCACACACAGTGGGTGGCATCACGACTGACATCCCCTGTAAATATCCCCTATTATTGCCAGGGCCCGGGACACGGTCTGGACCAGGACCACCCGTGACTTCCCCAGTAGCAGACCCGGTCCGGTACCGAGTACCCCCATCCCAGTGGGCTCGACACATATAAAAAAAATTGCATGTTCTTATCAATTGCTTAACACCTTTGTACTGTCTCTCCAGCCCGAGGAAGTACTGTGTTTAATGTGGGGGAAAATATGGGGTGCCCTGCGGTCTGGTCGCCACAGAGGTACTGCACCTAATCCATAGGTGTGGTATTCCACTCCCAGGTAAGGAGGGAGCACAAACCTGCGACACACACCTGCACCAATCTCCCATCCTAACTCCTGGCCAGGAGATAGAGGGGGTGGAAGTGACCTCATATGAGGAGCCCCATCTTCTGGCAAGAGGAGGGAGTAGGCAGAGGGGGTGGGAATAGAGAGTAGAAAAGTAGAGAGGAAGAAGGGGAGTGAAGTCAGTTGGTGGGAGAGTCCAGGCAGAACAGTTGGACGGAGTAGCCCTGGGGAGGAGTGGGGACCAGTGGGTAGGTCGCCCATGAAACTCAGGCCAGTGTGAACCCCAAATTCACCCCAACTTCCAGTCGTGGTGGAGGAACTGGTGCAGGAGGGGACCGGCCCCGATCTGGCAACAACACTTCAAGGTTGAGCCAGGAAACCGGAGGCTGCTGAGCTGTAGGCACAGTAGCCAACTACTGTGGACAATCAGCAAAACTGCCTATACCTAGGGTCAGAGAACGTGTCATCTGTCGCTTGATAGGGCCCGAAGCCACTTGCTTGGGACACTGTAGCATGAAGGCAGATAGGAGAGGCGAGATAGGAGAGGCGAGAACAATAGCGCGGATAAAACAAACTGGAAAGGCTTACAGAAAGGTGTCTCGGAGGACTGGACCCGAATTGCCTGGGAGTTGTCCGGACTGCTGACCTGAAGGACACGGTGCCCCTGCTGGGCTGGAACTGCTGAACTGCGATTAAAGGTAAAGAAACTGCAACCTTTGTGTCCTCCCGTTTTTTCCCCGTGCACTCCTGCACCTCAGCTACAACTACCATCCTCACAAAAGACTCTCACATTATATTCCAGGGTCCCGCTCCACCTCTGGGGAGCATTACCATAACAGCTGCCACAATACCATCCCACGGGGCTCATCCAAGCAGCGTCGGCCATCCCACAACTAACTGAGAGAGCCTGGTAATGGTCGCTGCAGGAGCCCACTGGAGATAAATGATTTCCACCAAAGAAAAAGCTGGTCTTTGTAGTCCGCGCTGACCTCAAGAAACTTCCAGTCCAGTAAAGGGTTAATCAGGTTCTGGTTTATTTGCCTACGTGTTTCGTGGCTTTAAATCTGCCACTTCATCAGGGCTATTACCCAGGGTAATAGCCCTGGTGAAGTGGCAGATTTAAAGCCACGAAACGCGTAGGAAATAAAGAAGTAGTGGGGGATGGGAAGTGTGACTCCTCAACACCACACACACACACACATTTAGGACCCAAGAGACCCTGCACAAACCCTAGGGGGGAACAACAAGAGTAGAGAAGTATGGGTGAGAAGCAGAAGTAAGTAGTTAGTTTGAGTTAGTGTGAGTTGCATTTGGAGTTAGTGAGTAGAAGAGCAGTGGAGAACAGCTAAACTGCGAAAAAGGGACTTGAGCTGTGCTGCACTTGTCCAGAAAGCTTAGGAACTCTAGGGGCACCGGCGGAGCTGAATTGGCCCATGCGCCCGAATCTGGGACTGATACCACCAAATGAAGAGGTTGTGGTCAGAAACAGGGACTAACCCTGTATATCGCACAGGGATCCATACCCGAACCATTGAATCGGAGGCTATTAGCTTCATAGGAGCTGTAGCTCAAACACCTGGTGTATTCCAAAAGAAAGCAGCCGAACAAGGGTGCGGAGAAAAGGTACCAGTCATCCAATAATACCCATGGCTACAGGATCAAGGCTATGCACGCAGAGGCGCTTACAAAAGTGCAGAGAGAGAAACAGGACCAGTGAGAGGCAGAAAGACAGGCACACCACCGAGGATCTCATACCTGCCACCCCTGTACTACAAAAGACTGCACAGGCCAGAGCTTATCCTAGAGTGTGTAACATCAATGACCTGTGAACTTGGAGCTTGCTGTGAGTAAAACTGGGAACAGAATTGTAGAACGGTGTGAGACTGTGTTATTCCTGCGGCAACAGCCTGTAAAGGCAATGAATGAGGTAATGGTGCATGAGTTACTCCCTGCCTGCTAGAGACTATTAATCACTACACCCACTGCCTTGGGTGGGGACCCGCTCTGCTTGTGGGGAGCCACTCCATCCAAGCTGCCCGTCTATCGTCCCCAGAGGTTTTGCAGCAGCAGCGGCTATCCATAGCTGCAAACCACGGGTGGCGTCACAAACACTTTACTCTTAAACCACCCTATCCCTACACTCCCTAAGAACGCCTTAACACCCTGAACCCAGGGTCACGGAGCCGGGTCTCGGCCTCTGTGACTCCTCAGAAAAAGCATTAAAGCTCCCACGGCCCTGGGGTGCACCAATGACATATTCATCTTTGGTAATGGCATTACTATGATTGGCAGGCGCAGTATAACAAAAGAAAAAAAAGACGCTCAAACTGAATAGCGATGAGGTCTGGGGGTGGGGCTGTAAAAAGGCAGAGATGGCTGAGAACGTGCTCAAACTGCATGGGAACAGTATACAGACATGATGTACACTGTCTGAATGCTGTTCTACTATACAGCTGTCAACTCTGAGTGACAGCACCTAGTGAAGATAGATAGTTGAACAAGTACAACGGGCTTACCAGACTCCTGCTGCTGGTCCCGGATCAGTTTCTCGCTAAATCACTTTCGGGGCCGTCTATTAAGCTATTTGCATATTCAACGCACTGTCAGGCAAATAACCAATCACAGATGTTCACACTCTGAGAGCACCTCTGTGATTGGCTGTTGCAGACAGAGTGCATTTTCACAATCTGGACGGTGACTGTTTGGTTGCCATACACATTAGTGTATGGCAATAAACCTGCCATCATAGAGTGTTAAATAAATAAATAAAAGTGTGTGTCTTCACAGTATTTTTAAGTCTAGCCCAGTGAAAGCAGACAGCTGCGACCTGTCGCTCTCAGCTGCGAAATTTTACCTTGGCTGGCAAAAAAAATGTGTTGGCTCTGCCCATTTTTAATTGCCAGCCAAGGTAAAACTAGTCAGCTGAGGGTTGATATTCTAAGCAGGGTGAGGCCCATTGTTTTAAAATGGCACATTGATTGTAGTGCCATTTCCAGGCAATTTACCAGGCTCTTCAAGCGTCCCTGGTGGCGGTGGCACACTGGGTAGTAAGGGTTTAACACCAGCTTTGTATTGTCAGCTGGTACTAAGCCCTGAGATTCTTAATGTTATGCCAAGTTATACCCGGCCATTAAGAATCTCAAATAAATAGTAAAAAAGACACAAGACAGTGAAAAATTATTTTATAAAGAAAAACAAAACACAGAGTCACTTAGTGACACCAATTTTATTACCCCTTCCCTACCTTCTTCCCATATCCTGGATAGACTCAGCTCTGCACCATGAGAGACCACAGAGAGGAAAAACACATGAACACTCGGTCACATGATCCAGGTCCTTGAAGCTTCGATCACTGCAGCCTCCGGTAAGAGAACATAGCTGGAGATCACCATGGGAGTGCAGGCAGGTGATTAAATAGTGCAGCAGCATTCACACACAGCATTTTGGTTGCATTTTGTGAGAATCCATTCCTGGTGCAGTTTCTACGCCAAAAACGGATTCTCACAAAATGCTGCCAAAATGCTGTGTGTTAATGTAGCCATACTGTATAGTAAGTGGTGAGGTGACTGTTGCCATAGTTCCCGCTGTTGCTATGACAATGGTGACATCACAGCTTACTATATGACAGCACTGAGACTTGCGCTTTACCACTTTACTATAGCGTAGGTGTCAGCGCTGTCCAACAGTGGTTACTATGGCAACAGTTACTATATGAAAGCGCAGAGACCTGCGCTTTACTGTAGCGTAGGTCTCATCGCTGTCATATGGTTACCGTTGCCATAGTAACCGCTGTTGCTATGGACAGTGTTGAGACCTGCGTTATATTAAAGCAGTATAGCACAGGTCTCAACGCTGTCATATAGTAAGCCATGAGGTCACTGTTGCCATAGTAAGCACTAATAGCAATGGCAACTGTGACCTCATTGCCTACTATATGACAGCGCTGAGACCTGCCCTTTACCGCTTTACTATAGCGCAGGTCTCAGCGCTGTCTATAGCTACAGCGGTGACTACGGCAATGGTGACCATATGACAGCACTGAGACCTGTGCTATATTAAAGCGGTAAAGCGCAGGTCTCAGCGCTGTCATATAGTAACCATTGCCATAGTAACCGCTGTTGTTATGGCCAGCACTGAGACCTGCGCTTTAGTTAAGTGGTAAAGCGCAGGTCTCAGCGCTGTCATATAGTAAGCCATGAGGTCACCGTTGCCATAGTAACCACTAATAGCTATGGCAACAGTCACCTCACAGCTTACTATATGACAGTGCTGAAACCTGCGCTTTACCACTTTTCTATAGCGCAGGTCTCTGATGTAGCAGAACTACGTCTGTCGAGGAAGAGAAAAGATGAGGATAGTGGAGGGTTACAAGGAGAGGGGAAAATAAAGATGGAGTGTCTGCATTTTTTTTATGAATAAAATAATTCTTCTCTATATTGTTACTATTTATTTGAGATTTTTACGGATCAGGTCTAACATGACCTGACATTCGGAATCTCAGGGCTTAATACCAGCTGGCAATACAAAGCAGGTGTTAACCCCTTATTACCCAGAATGCCACTGCCACCAGGGCTGCTGGAAGAGTCTGGTAAAGTGCCCGGAAATGGTGCTACCATGAATGTGTCATTTTCAGAGGCGGCTGCGGGCTGCTATTCTTTAGCATGGGGGTCCTAAAACAATGAGCCCTCACCCTGCTGAGAATACCAGCCCCAGCTGCCTCATTTTACCTTGGCTGGCATTTAAAAATAGGGCAGAGCCCATGCATTTTTTTTGCCAGCCAAGGTAAAATTGCGCAGCTGAGGGTGGCACCTTGTAGTTGTCCACTTTCACTGGGCTAGATTAAAAATATTACAAAGCCCCATGGGTTTATTTTTTTCAATTATTTATTTATTTAACACACTATGATGGCAGGTAGGTTGCCATATACTAATGTGTATGGCAACCAAGCACAATCACCATTCAGATTGTGTAAATGCACTTTGACTGCAACAGCCAATCACAGGGGTGCTCACAGAGTGTGAGCATCTGTGATTGGCTGTTTGCCTGACAGTGCAGTAAATGTGCAAGTTGCATAATGGGCGGCCCCGAAAGTGATTCAGCGGGAGACCGAGCTAACCTGGAAGTGATACAGCAGGAGCACAGGAGACTGAGCTGACCCAGGAGCAGTAGCAGGAGTCTACTAAGGCTAATCTACCTGTTCTATATATATATCTTTACTAGGTCCTGCCACTCAGAGCAGACAGCTGTATGGCAGAACAATATGCAGACACAGTCTACTTACTGTTCCCATGAAGTCTGAGCACGTTCTCATCCATCTTGCCTTTTTACAGACCTCTTTGTAGGGTCAAGCAAAAAATGACTTATGTTTCCCATTGACTTACATTGTACTCGCTATTCAGAACGAATACGCAATTATTGCAAAGTACTCGTTATGAGTATAGCGATTACGAATATTACAGAACTCTCTCATCACTACTGGTGACACTTTAAGTGATCTAAATGACATTAATTAGTAATCAGTAAAAATTTAAATTCACTAGTTGCTCGAATTCGGCAGTAAAAAACAAATTACTTCAAAGTTCTTCTATGCAATCTAAAAGCTACTTCTTTTGCTTTAGGGTATCTCTAGACCCCAGTGCATAAAACAAACAGGCTGAAAAAAATATTAAATTCTCAACGGACTTCCATGCTGCTGCCTATTCTATCTTTCGTGACCGTGGACATGATTTGCTCTTTGCCTCTACAGGTACCATTACTCTGTACAAGGATATCCAGCTCTAAATAAGACTAGGGTCACATTTGCGTCCTAGCACGACGCAAGCGTTAAATACTTAGAATTTTTCCCCACAGCACATAGCTTTAACACTTTGCGCTGCCTGGAAATGTAGCCCCATAGTAACCCAGTGTTCACCTTAGCAGCTGGCCACACACAAAGCCACAGGAAGTGCACTTTAGCTGAGTGCACAGGAAACGCTCAGCTGAAGCGCACATCCTGGGGCTTTGTGTGTGGTCGTGCTAGGGTCACTACGCAAATGTGTTCCTAGCCAAAGCCTCTGTCATCATGATGCCCAATTTGACCTTATGATGTGCATTGCCCAAAGTGCACCTGAATTCGGACTAAACCAGGAATACAAAATTTGGATTCAGGAGAATCTGTTAAATTTGAAAATGCATTTCACCTTGAATCATAGTTTTAGCATATAAGGATGAAGGTAGACTTTAAGATCTATTTGCTCATCTCAAATTTTAATGTTTTTAATGTTTAAAGAAATTTGACCTTCTATTCATCATGTAGGTTTATGTTTGCCTATTTATTTTATATTTGCAGATAACATTTGTATTTGCTTTTTTTTTTGTAGCCTGGAAACAAAAACTAGAAAAACAGCATGTCAAATGCTGAACCAATAAAAAAAAAAGGAAAACAAAGATGAAGCAGCCATTCTTACGGAACACTAATTGTAAGAAGAAACAGGAGTGACTGCCATGATATTTGGAGGGAATGTTAAAATGATAACAAGAGATCTAAAGATCACACATGTCGATAAAAGCAACAAGCGCTAATAAGTAAAATAGCAGCTTAGACATTAGACAGCGCTTTGCAAATTCTTTGTCTGGAACTGAATGTGACCCATTAAAATCTAAAAGCTGTCCTTAAAGGAATCTCTCGGAAGACTTAGAAAGCTAACAACAGATCCTGAGATCAAAGATGTTAGTTCTTGTTTGTTTTTCGAAGGAACTATGGTTACTCATTTACTGATGAACTAAGGGACGTCACTGAATATGTTGAAGTGAACTGTGCCATTTTCTCTTCTAGGCTATATGATAGAGCAGTCCGGATCCAAAAATAGGGATGACATCATAGCAGGTGTGCTGTCACAGTTAGATATCCTTTCTTTTATAGACAACACATAACTGAAGAGTTGAAAGTTACATCAACAAACATCACATTCCTGAGATCTCCAGTGTTATGTTCAATCTATGTCTTCATAGCAATTGTACGCCTACCAGAGCCCCAGCAATCCTCTTTCTGTTTACCTTTCACAAATTTTGGCAATTGCTACAGATTCTAGTGAACAGCTGTTAGCTGACTTGTATGAGAAACTAGATGTTTTACTCTGCATTCTTATCAATGTCTCAAAAAATGTACACACTAAGGCAAATCTGTCAATACATTCATTCTATATTACCCACAGGCAGCATAAAGTTCTATAAAGCGCCCTCCATAAACAGAACTATTTTTAGAAGAGAAATGTTGAGAAATGTTTGCTGAGCAGCTCCCCTTCAGGTTCTTTTCTCTTGGCTGGGCTTGATTGACTCTTCTGTCCTTATAGGTATATAAGAGTAGACATATTAATGAAGCTGAACCTGCCAGGAAAAGCTGGAGGGGACCTACCCAACAAAAACATCTCTCTTAATACCCATTTATTTTTGTTTTTTTAAAGCTGTGCTAAATAAGGCTACGTTGACACATTTGCGTATTTTGCCGCGCTTTTTGCCGCGTTTTTCGGCCGCGCAAAAAAGCGCAACAAAATACGCAGGGGCTTTCACACACTGCGCTTTCTTTACTCCAGAAAGCGCAGTGATGTCACAGAGGGGAGGAAAAATCCTGCTTCCTCCTCCCCTCTGTGACAGCCCCATTAGATTTCACAGTGTATTAATATACACTGCGAAATCTAAATTAAACAAAGCCAAATGTATGGAAAATAAAAAAGAATGAATACTTCACCTGTCCGGTGCCTTCTCCCGCTGTCTGGTGCCTTCTGCCGCTCTCCGGTTCCAAGTGAGAGGTGTACTGAGAAGACCTGTGGTGACGTCAGAGGGGGGGCGTTCCCGGGGCGATCCCAGCGCTGATTGGCTGTTCGCGGTCATGTGATATGTAACACATGACCGCGAGTGCCCGGGAACGCCCCTCTGACATCACCACAGGTCTTGTCAGAAGAGATCTCACTTAGAACCGGAGACCGGATAGCGGCAGAAGGCACCAGACAGCGGGAGAAGGCATCGGAGAGGTGAAGTATTCATTCTTTTTTATTTTTCATTCACTTGCTTTTGTTTAATTTAGATTTCGCAGTGTATATTAATACACTGTGAAATCTAATGGGCGGCCACAGCTGTCAAAGAGGGGAGGAGGAAGCAGGATTCTTCCTCCCCTCTGGGAGAATACGCAGAAGTAGCTGCGTAAACAATTGACATATCAATTGTTTACGGAGCTGCGCTTTCTCCCGGAAAACGCAGTGCGTATTTTTACGCAATGTCTGCACTGCAAAGTGAATTTCCCATTCACTTTGCAGGCAGACAAAAGGCACATTGCGTATTTTGAAAAGCGCGCGTAAAAAAACGCAATGTGTGAACGTAGCCTAAAAGTAATTAGCTTATTAGGAAATCTCTCAATGCCACATGTTTAATAGACAATATTTATTATTATTTTTTATCATTATAGTACCATTTATTTCATGGTACTTTACATGGGAAATGGGGCATACATAGACAAGTACAATAAACATGAGCAATACAAAGCACACACAGGTACAGGAGGAGAGAGGACTCTGCTCACAGTCCACAAGGGATGGGTGAGGATACACTAGGAGAGGGTACAGCTAGTTGTGCAGCAGTTTAGTGGACTAAGGGTCACTGCAGGTTGTAGGCTTGTCGGAAGAGGTGGGTCTTCAGATTCTTTTTGAAGGTTTCCAGGGTAGGCGAGAGTCTGATGTGTTTCGGCAAAGAGTTCAGGAGTATGGGGGATGCATGGGAGAAATCTTGTATGTGGTTAAGGGAAGAAGAAATGAGAGGGGAATAGAGAAGGATATCTTGAGAAGATCACAGGTGAGTACCGGGAGATCATGTTGCCAATGCATGGAGGGAACAGGTTGGGGATAGCTTTGTATGTCATGGTAAGTGTTTTGAACTGGAGACTCTAGGCAATGGGAAGCCAGTGAAGGGCTTGGCAGAAAGCGGAGGCTGGGGGGTAGCAAAGTTAAGGTAGATTAGAGGGGTGCAAGATTGCTAGAAGGGAAGGTCAGAGAGTAGGAGGTTGTAGTAGTCAAGGCAGGAGATAATGAGGAAATGCACAAGTATTTTTGCAGTTTCTTGGTCAAGGAATACACAGATCCAAGAAATATTTTTGAGTTGGAGTTGGCAGGATGTGAAATGGGCTTGGATATGTGATTAGAAAGAGAGTGTCGGGTCAAGGATTACTTGGAGGCAGCGAGCGTGTTGGACTGGACTTAACTGGACAAGACTAAACCATTATTTGTATTTAATAAATGTGGTCCCTATTTTTCTAAACCTTCTAGCAAATTATTCTACAAATATAATCACAATGTTATCATTTAAAGAGGACCTGTCACCCCCTGGTGCTATGCTAACTGAATGCAGCACTGAATGCAGCGTGCCTGCTACATTCAAGGAAGAGGTCCCCCATGTCTCTAGTACCCCTGTATGTTGTTAAAAAGACTTTATAAAGTGTACAGATATGGAGTCCGGAGGGACTTACTCAGAAATGAGTACTCGCTGTTGCTGCTGTCCTCCCCGCATCCAGCCTTCTCTGTGCCACCTCCAGCCCTCAGCGATGACACATACAGGAGGCTAAACAAGAGAGGGTTGGAGGTGACACAGAGAGGGCTGGAGGTGGGGAGGACAGCAGCAACAGCGAGGACTCATTTCTGAGTAAGTCCCTGCAGACTCCTTATCTGTACAATTTATAAAGTCTTTTTAACAACTTACAGGGGGGCTAGAAACATGGGGGACCCCTTCCCTGAATGCAGCAGACATGCTGCATTCAGTGCTGTATTCTGTTAACATAGTACCAGGGGGGTGACAGGTCCTCTTTAAATTTAATTACTTAAAATTCGGCTGAACATGATAATTTAATATGTACAAGTTAGAGACAAGTGTATTGATAACACGAGGATCAAGTATGAATCAAATTTCCTGAAACTTGCCGTTTCATGCTGATTTAATCACTTTTAGATTGTATTTACAATTCTCAAAAAGAAAAACTTGTCCAACATCATTTCCCACACTGCTGAAGCACGAGAGAGCAGGCAAATGTAATTTTCCTTCCTATTGTATATTCCTTTTTGCAAGCAGGAATTTTCTCTTGAGAACAATTTTTTTAGACCCCAAAGACTTGATTATCAGATGAATGATTACCAGTTGCTTCCATGTTTACTCTAAAGGTACCTTTACACGCCGCAACTTTTGGCAGCAATCGGAGGCAACCGAACAAGCGCGTGCACGTTTTTCACGGTTGTCTCCGAACGCCAAAGGCGCATTTACACGCCGCAATTGCACCCTCAACCTAAGGTGATGGGTCGTCCTGGAAGTTCCCACACCAACATTGTGAAACATCCGGTTGACTCCTGACGCCACTTCACACGCCGCAATCCCCAAAGGAATGTGTGCGTACATGATCAGCGCCGCAAGAACATAGGCGTGACAGACTGGTGTATTCCGCGCCCCAAACACGCTGATTAGACAACGCAATAGCGTCATGATTGGCCAGCCTGCGCAGGAAGGCTGGCTAATACATGACGCCATTGCAATTGTGTAGTGTGAATGGACAGCTCTTCCAATATGTCGCCCTGTGAAGGGACAGCCAATGGAAACACAGTAGCCACCACCAATCATCGCTGGGGGGGCGGTATCCAGCATGCTGTGGCACACCTCTGGGAAATCAGTAGGCGACGCTGATTCCATCCCTATCGCCACTTCGCACGCTGAAACCAGGGAAATTCTCCTTCAGGGTTGCGTCTGGTTTTTGAATAATGCTTTGAAATTACAACCGGGAGCAACTTTCAAAATCACCACCGGGTTCCACAATTACACGCTGCAATTTCGTAGCACTTTCAGGGCAACGGTGACGGAACTCCAGATTGCCTCTCAGTTGCTACACCGTAGTTGTGGTGTGTAAAGGTACCTTTAAGGTACCTTTACACGCGGCAATTTTTCTAGCAATTTCAATAGCAATTTGCTGGTTGCAGTGAAATCATGGACATTGTTCCATTTGTACACGGCAACAAAATAGAACAATGTGTCCATGATTTCACTGCAACCAGCAAATTGCCAGTGAAATTGCTAGAAAAATCGCCGCATGTAAAGGTACCCTTAAGAAACTGAATACAAGTTTGTATACATACATTTTTTTAGCAAAATAATGGTAACAAAGTACCCTATTCTATTTCACATGTACTTTTTGCTTTTTTTGTGTGCTGTAGTTGCATTGTGAGTTTGCTGCTACACATACAAAAATTCCAGTTTATTTCTTTCGGATTTCTTTGTGTTTTGTCTGCAGTAAGGGCCCTTTTACACACCACCACTGCAAGGTAGCAACTGCCTGGCATTGGGGATATATGTGCCTGTTGCCATGAAATTGCTACGAAATGGCGGCGTGTAAATAGGGAAATTCCTCCCGGTGTCCTGCAGTTGACTCATTTACCTGTTGCTGAGCCGTGCTCAAAAACCGAAGGCAACACAAAGGCACAATTGTCATGGTAGTGGAGTGTAAACGAGGCACAGGCATGGATGTTGCGTTGCCTAGTGATTTCACAGGGGCGTGCCACAGCATCATGGATACCACGCCCCATCAGCAATCATTGGTGGGGGCTACTGTGTAACCATTGGCTGTCCCTTCACAGGGCGCCATATTTAAAGAGCTATCCATTCACACTACACAATTGCAATGGTGTCATGTATTAGCCAGCCTTCCTGCGCAGGCTGGCCAATCATGACGCTATTGCGTTGTCCAATCAGCGTATTAGCGTCACAGAATACACAACTCTGTCATGCTTATGTACTTGCGGTGCGAAAGATGTACGCCCATATTCCTTTGTGGTAGCGGGGTGTGATGCAGTGAAGCTATTCAACAGGAAATTATCCGCAGGATCTGTCGGAACTTCTAGGGAACAAAGATACCTTCAGTTGACAATGCAATGGCAGCGTCTATATGCGGCATCAGCGATCGGTATCTACCGTCAAAAACGTGCGCGTGCACGTGCGGTGGATACCTGTTGCTAGGCAAAGTGGCGGCGTGTAAAGATACCTTAAGGCAAACAGGGGTATGTTTATACTTGCCAGTTATTTAAAACAATTGAATATTGGCTTGAGTAAAAGGACCTTTAGGCTATTTCACATTACAATTTTGTTAAATCCGATGCTGTCCGATTTTCATCATCCGATGCTCAAAAACGGATGCCACCGGATGCCATCCGATCCGATTTTTTATCTGATCCGTTTTAAATGGCTGGGGGAGGGCTGGGGGAGGTTTTGGGAGTGGTCTAGGGTATTGAGCATGCTCAATACAGAAAATCGGATCCGATATCGGATCTGATTTTCCATCCGATCCGATCCCCCATAGACTCCAATACTATTTTAATCGGATCGCATCGGATCACATCGGATACGATGCGATCCGATTTTTTAATCGGATACAAAAATCGGAGCAGTCTCCGATTTTGGCTCCTGAAAAAAATCGGACAGAATCAGATCGGATGCAAATCGGATGCCATTAAGTGCACATCGATCCGATCTGATCCCCATTGGAGAACATGGGGGCTAAATTGGATCCGATGCTGTCCGATTTTTATCGGACAGCATCGGATTTAACAAAATCGTAGTGTGAAACCAGCCTTAGTCAAGCATAACCTTTCAGTTTTTCTTCTTTTAATTATTTTCAAACAATGAGGCCAACATACATTGTACAGCTATGAAAAAATGTATACAACTGAACTCAAGATGCTTATTTAAACATTCTGATCAGACTGAATGAATCCCACTGCCTCATAACAGCGCACCTTTTAGTGGATCCTTGACAGTGTCCCCTTGTTTTTTGTTTTATTTGTTAACCACCAGTGGCGCACCCAGAAATTTCCCAAGGTAGGGGTCCAAGAAACACACACCGGCCCTGAAAGGGGGGTGTCACCCCCAGCGGGGTTCCGAGGGGCAAAGCCCCCGGTGGGGGGGTTTGGGGGAGCGAAGCCCCCCTAAAAGCCAAGCGATTTTTGTAAATTTGAATACCTAATTAATGCTTAATACTGCACGAAAACGGTCTTATTTGTTGTGCCTCTATGGTAGGAATTACATTGCGTAGTAATTAATTTTTTTCTAAAACACATCTTTTTAGGGCGGCCTATCACGCTCCCTAATCAGTTATTCAGACATAGGTTATCCTCAACTTCCCTGAACATAACTGTTTAACTCCATCAGACGAAAAGCTCTACACAGACCGGCTGTTGGCCACTTTACTCCACTCTCATCTATTCCACAACCTCAAAATGGCTGAACCAGGATTGTAAATAAACCCCTGTACTTTGTGTCACCCCCACTTTATTGTACATTGTAAGCTCTTGCAAGCAGGGTTGTCATTATTTTTTGCTTTTTAATTATGGTGATTTCCAAAACTGTTTCTCATGACTGTTTGTATATGAATCTGATTTGTTAAACGCTCCGGAAAATGTTGGCGCTATATAAAGATTATTATTATTATCATTAGTACATATATAAATCACTAGGACCACCATTTGTACTTGAATCTGAGCACCAGGAGCACCATCAGTACATGGTACACCAATTGTAATGTCAGGTCAGCTCCTTGTATTGCATATATCTCCAACTGCCAGTATGTCCTTAACAATGGTAAGAAGATACTGGGAGTTGTTGTTATCATTCATCTGACCGCAGACCGTACAGGAGCCACAGCACTGATGAGACACAGCAGGATCACAAAGAAACATTTACATCCAGGTACCTTATAGGTCACATCTTCCCTGATTAGTCATTATCTTTCATTTCTTCATCTTGTGCAGACACCATGATGACTCTTCATGTCTTTACAGACTTCCATCTTCTCTGCTCTTCTGCAGCACATCCCGACACATCGCCCTTAAAAATAAGAGAGTCATTATAATGTTGCCTAAATAAATTTATATGCCCTACACTGAGCCCATGAATAAATAATTGCCCTCAATGTGTTCTCTGCACAAATAAGGACCCCCACAGAGTCCCTCTCCTGGTACATGCCCTTCACACAGCTCTTTCCATATAAGGACCCCCACAGAGTCCCTCTCCTGGTACATGCCCTCCACACTGTCCCTCTCCTGATACATGCCCTCCACACTGCTGTTTTCCTAAAAGGCCCTTTCACACTGCCCCCAAACCTATACTGCCCAGTCTTTATATTATGCCCCTCATCACACCCCCCTCCTCGGTATACTATCCTTTCCTTGCTGTCAGGACTGTGGAGTTGGTAGAAAAATGGAGCAACTCCGACTCCTACAATATATAATGAATTGGGTACAGTAGAATCTATCTAAATATCTTGATTATTGTATCAACATAATGATTAAAGCCTGATGTTCCCATTGTACAATAAATTTATCACTTAAACATGAGCCGTGTATGAGGAAGTCTGAGTCGTGGAGTCAGAGTAAGGGAAATTGAGGAGTTGGAGTCGGTGGTTTGGCTTACCAACTCCAGAGTCCTGCTTACTACTTACTGGACTCACACCGTCCCCCAAGCAGTCCCCTCTCTCTTCTACCCCATACTGTCTCCTCACATATTTACCTGCTCACTCTGACCACATGTGGACAGTGGCCCCTGCCCACCCCCCAGATATGCCCCCCACATACACAAATTTTATAAAAAAATGCATACAATTTTATATACGCAATGCAGACATGCACACATACATTATACAGAACTGTACACATACAGTACAAAGACAAGCCTACAGCCAATGAAAACGCAAAGGTCATTATCTCATAAAATTCAAGTAGGGAGGATGAAGGGATAAAAAAACACGCTGCCGTATTCCACGAGACATCAAAGGGGGAATATAATATTGATTTATTTATGAACGCATTAGAGGGTTCCCTGGCCCCTTCCTCAGGACAAATCAATATCATATTGTCATGTGGAGGGAGCCCTGAAACGCTTTGACTAATAAATCAATATTATATAAACCCTTAAATGTCTGGTGGAATACGGCAGCACAGTGTTTAACCTTTCATCCTCCCTACTTTAAATTTCTGAGATAATGACCTTTGGGTTTTCATTCAACAACATTAACGGAATAAACACATGAAATAGATCCCTCTGTGTGTAATGACTCTATATAATATATGTGTGTCACTTTATGTATTGAATTACTGAAATAGTCACTTTTTGATGGTATTCTAATTCATTGAGATGCACCTGCATCAGTGCACCCTCTTTATATATTCATATTCATAAACATGCACCCCGCAGTGCACCCAGCAATGCACACATGCACCCAATCATGCACTCAGCCATGCACCCATGCACCCAGTCATACACCCAGCCATGCACACATGCACTCAGCCATGCACACATGAACCCAGCCATGAACATATACACACGGTCATGCACCCAGACATGCACACACACAGCCCCACACTCAGTCATGCCCAAATGCACCCGGCCATGGACACATGCACCCGGCCATGGACACATGCACCCGGCCATGAACACATGCACCCGGCCATGAACACATGCACCCGGCCATGAACACATGTACCCGCACACACACAGCCCTGTGCTCAGTCATGCACTAATGCACTCAGCCATGGACACATGCACCCAGCCATGAACACATGCACCCAAACATGTACCCACACAGCCCTGTGCTCAGTAATGCACAAATGCACTTAGCCATGGACACATGCACCCAGCCATGATCACATGCACCTGGTCATGCACCCAGACACGCGCGCACACACACACACACACACACACACAGCCCTGCGCTCAGTCATGCACTCAGCCATGGACACATGCACCTGGTCATGCACCCAGACACACGCGCGCCGCGCACACACACACACACACACACACACACAGCCCTGCGCTCAGTCATGCACTAATGCACTCAGCCATGGACACATGCACCTGGTCATGCACGCAGACACGCGCGCACACACACACACACAGCCCTGCGCTCAGTCATGCACTAATGCACTCAGCCATGGACACATGCACCTGGTCATGCACGCAGACACGCGCGCACACACACACACACACAGCCCTGCGCTCAGTCATGCACTAATGCACTCAGCCATGGACACATGCACCTGGTCATGCACTCAGACACGCGCGCACACACACACAGCCCTGCGTTCAGTCATGCACTAATGCACTCAGCCATGGACACATGCACCTGGTCATGCACCCAGACATGCACACACACAGCCTCACACTCAGTCATGCACAAATGCACTCAGCCATGGACACATGCACCTGGTCATGCACCCACACAGCCTCACACTCAGTCATGCACAAATGCACTCAGCCATGGACACATGAACACAGCCATGCACACAGCGATCCACCCAGGCATGCACACACACAGCCATGCACACACATGCACACAGCGATCCACCCAGGCATGCACACACACAGCCATGCACACACATGCACACAGCGATCCACCCAGGCATGCACACACACAGCCATGCACACACATGCACACAGCGATCCACCCAGGCATGCACACACACCGCCATGCACACATCACATGTACTCAGCCATAAAGACAAATCAGGGCTACTTTTATGTAGAGGAGAAACAGACATTCTCACCTTCCCCCGACTTGTCTGCCGTTGATCTCTTCTGCAGGCTGCAGGCATGTGAGGAGGGCTGGATGACATCACAGCTTTGCAGACTGGCCTCGCACAGAGCTCGGTCTGTGAATAGTGACACTGCCGGCCCAGCACATAAACAGAAGTGCAGACAGTGCTGGCCGGCAGAAGAACAAGCAGGACTTGCTGCAGCCATGAACAGCTGCTGGAGGGCGCTTGGCTTGCAAGCAGGGACCGGCCCACACAACCAGCAGCCAGCTTCACAGAATGGCACCTCTCTTCAAATGCTCCGCTCTGGAGGGTTAGAGGCGTGTCACGTACAACTACGTAAGCACGCCTCTGGACCCGGAAGCAGCTGAGATGGAGGTAAATCACCCGGCTTCAGCCGCCGGGTGCATTCTTGAATCACTGGCGGCCGCAACCCGAAAATAGCCGTGGCCAGCGGCCCTGAAGCTGAGTGGCCCCCCAGCTTCTCAGGGTTGTCCAAGGGGGGTGTCCAGACACGTAGGTCCCCCCCCTTGGGTGCGCCACTGTTAACCACACTCCTTCTGTTTGGCTCCTGTGTTTTTAATTAGCAGGCGATCGCCACCTATTTTTTTCATGATCAAGAAGTGACTACAATTTCAGTCATTGCTTGTAAAACAGCGGTCTCTTTCTCAGAAACAAATCGGCTTCAGGGGGCAGCGATACAAGCAGTGTGAGTGACAACAGCAAAGCCCATGATAACAATTCAATTGAAAGGGATGATCAAAGCTGTGAGCAAAGCTGCTGTTAGGGTACCGTTACACTGTGCGCTGCTGGAGATGACGGCGGCGACGGGCCGGAGCGCGCACATTTTTGGCACCCCGCCAGCGTCGCCGTCCCCCATTTACATGGGGCGTCACCTCCGGCGACGCACCGCCGGGTGTCTCAAAACCCTAGCGGCGATGCAGTATAATGGGAGCCTATGGCTCCCATCGCCTGTCGGATCACTGTCGGCCGTTTACATGGGGCGATGTGTACACATCGCCCCAGATTGGCTGCCTGGTTTCAGAGCAGTGCTCTGAAACCAGGCGACCACTAAAAGGCGTCGCCATCGCCTATTTATATTAGGCGATGCAGAGGTGATATCGGTGCCGATAGGCCACGCCCCTGCATCACCTAAGAAATCGGCGGTGCCGTCGCCACGTGTGACGGTACCCTTACTAACTCTTCTTCTTTCACTACCCTAAATGAATCATCAGGGGTTAGCATTGGTTTCTTACAGCTATCAATTCTCCCTGGGAAAGAGAAGTGACTGAAGATGTAGATGAGAAATAATGTCAGCATTCAAAATGTAATAAAATCAATGATGTTTATTTAAATCTTCTTAAAATAGCAGTAAGGCCTAGTTTACACATACCTATGCTTTTTTTAGCCTTTTGAAAAACTGATCAGTTTTTCTAAGGGTGCTAAATTGTGTCCCCTGTGGCTCTGAACTTTTTTGAGAAGTTTTTGGACTTAGTCATTTTTTCATTAAAAACGCACATGCGTTAACGCATGCGTTAACACAGGTGCCTATATGTGGCATGCGTTAACGCATGCGTTTCCCATAGGGCCCCATGTTAAAAAAAACTAATGTGTTTTTTACGAAACCCACGAGTTTTTTTACAGCACCCAAAAAACGCTGCATGCAGTGTTTTTTGGAATGAGGAAAAAAAAGGCATGTACACGCATGTGCGGTTTTTTTTAACAGCTAAAAAACGCAGAGAATGCCAAGAAAACTGATATGTGTGAACTAGGCCTAAGCCATGTCAAACATGGAGGAAAAAAATGAAATCCATTTGATTGTACATTTTGAGCCTTTGTTGCCTAGTCATATCATCGGTGGTTGGATATCAAACTCCTATTTTACAAATATTTATAATACATCACATATATAATCAATTTTTTGACCCTTGAACAGAGATATGCAAACACATAATTCAGGTACAAAGAATAACATTGAAAGGTAAGTATATAAATATGTTCACATACTGTATGTACAAATGACCATGTAAAGGAAAAGAAAAAATTCAGTAATGTAGAATAAAACACTGTCTGCTGTTTAAACCATGTGGGCAACAAGTTTTTAGAGCTTTAGACAGTTTTTGTCACATATCTCACCCTTGAATTGGTTTAATGATCTGTTCTTTACAAAACCTATATAACAATGAGTCTGTTCTTTAGCTTGAATTTTTAAACCTGTACCATTACATGCATATACATTGGTATGGCTCTATTTATACACTTCTACACCCTAGACCTAAGCACATAATTCTCTCTCCCTGGCGCTGCTGTCACCCACTCTTGCTAACTCCACCCCGACATCTTCTGTAAAAGTTAGAAGCCATGGAGGTGATGGACATAGAAGCAAAGAGCAACCAATGCACTCACATCTCCCACTTAATCAGTGTCTATCACCCATGATCCAGGATATCTTCAAAGGGGGTTGTGATGCAAGTAACTATAGTAAGTAATTCACCATATGCAGCCATAAAAATCTAACAAATGCACTTGGCAGGATACAGTCAGACACCATTAAATAAAGTCAAACAAAGGTGCACAGAACAGATACAATCATTCTCAACCTACCAATACATGGGCTTGATGACTGGCAGCATTTACAATGCACACAGGCAATATTTGCATTCCGAGGGCATTTTAAGCTGCATGAGATGTTAGAGATACAAACAGCATACAAAGTTAGGCATGGTCTTCACATCAGATGACCCGATAAAAACCAGATCATCTATGTAACAACTATACTAGGGATGGGCGAATCTACTCGCTAGGACTCGTTACTCGGCGAGTAGTAAGGGACTCGCAGGACTCGGTACTCGGCGAGTTTCCCAGTGATGACTCGCACGAGTCCAATGCAAATCAATATCAATCCTAGTTTTGTCAGAAACGCTGACAAAACTAGGATTGCCATTGTTTGCATTGGACTCGTGCGAGTCATCACTGGCTACTGTGCCAGTGATAGCAGGGAAACTCGCAAAGTAACTGCTGTTTCTTTGCGAGCCGAGTCCAGCTGTCTTCTCTGTGCAGCTCCAGGGTCCTAGAACCTGCCTGCTCACAGAGATGATGTAGCAGTGCTGAGATTATTCTCAGTCTGCTCATTCCCTGTGCATGTAGCAGAGAGGAAAATCGCGTTTTGGACTACGTCGGACGGAAGAGGATTTTTTTAATTAAAGATGGAGTCCCTTGGTTTTTTTTTTATTTCAAATATAAATTTTCTCTGTGTTTTTAAACCTTTATTGGAGATTCATTAGTGGCTGGGTCAAACGTGGCTGACATTAAGAATCTCGGGCTTAATACCAGCTTGCTAAACAAAGCTGGTATAACCCCTTTATTACCCAGCGTGTAGCCTACACCTCTCCAGCCCGCTGGAAGAAGCGGTTGCAGCGCAGAGGATGGCGCTTCAATGAACCGCCATTCAATGGGGCGGCATGGGCTGCAATTTGCAGGGGGGGTCCAGAAGCTTGGGCACTCCCTTGCGCTGGATTCCAGCCCTCAGTTGCTTAGCGTACCTGGTCTAGACATAGAAATGAGCGGGGGAGCCCTCAAGCATTTTGTTAAAATATTTAATGAATTTCAGAGTCAGATCTCAGTCAGAATCTCAGATATTTCATGAAATAATTTAAAAAAAATGCGTGGCCACGCGCAATTTCTATGTCTAGCCAGGTACAGCTATTAATGCTGGGAGCTGGAATCCGTCAGCGCAGGGATGTCTCTATTTCTGGAGCATCCCCGCGCAAATTGCAGCCCGCAGGCCGCCAGAAATGGCGGTTCATATGAAGTTGCCTCCTTGACCTTGACCCCTCGTCTTCAGCGGCCTGGTATTGCAACGCTGGCTAATAAAGAGGTTAGGGCCAGCTTTGTATTATCCAGCTGGCCCTAAGCCGAAATTTTTTGGTGGTCACGCCAAATATTAGACATGACGCATGAATTTCATTAAATTGTTTTAAAAAAAAACAACACAAAGAAAATTTTTTATTAGAAATAAAAAAAAAACCATTGGGACATCCATCTTTAATTAAAAAAATCCTTTCCGTCCACGCAGTCCAAAACGCGATTGTCTGCTTCTGCTTAGCAATCCCTGTGTATAGATATATCTCTATGCACAGGGAATGAGAACTGAGAACAATCTCAGCTCTAGCTACATATCTCTGTGCACAGACATTCATGTCTGTACACAGGCAATGAGCAACTTGAACAATTTCAGCTCTGCTACATAGGCAGCAGGCAGGGCTCTAGGACCTACTTATGGCAGCCAACACAGAGGAGACAGGATCATTATCTGTGCGAGTACGAATAATTACAAGTAACACAATGCAAATAAATTGACAAAACTAGATTGCTTCAGTGAAGCTTCCGAGACACATCTGCGAGTTGTAAATTCACACTCTCACCTATTACGCTTCCCATTCATAACATTGGACTCCTAGCAATTGCATCCGAGGACTTAGTCTGGCTCGGACTCGCTAGAGTCAAGCGATTCGAGTAATTTAGGATTCGCCATCACTAAACTATAACCATTAATTTATTTTCTTACCAATTCCCCCATCAAAGCTCAGTGCGTTGTAAAAATATAATGTTTTGGTTCAACATAAAGAAATTTTGTTTACATAAATATTAGCAGCACTACATAAAAGTACTGTAAATATTCAAAAACATGGCTGAACATGTGATCACTTCTCGATCACTTTTACTGAGTCATCAGGGGATGGCTATGATAGTAGTGGATTGCCCACCAGGGCCGTGGGTTACTCGGGACCAGTCCCAGCTGACTGGTCAGAGGGGAATGTCACGGTAGAGGCCGCGGACCGGTTCCGTAGCCCTGGAGGGTTTGCAAGCAAATTTAAAAAGGGAAAAATATAAAAGGGTAAAGACTAAAAAAAAAATAATAAGTTTGTCACTGTGACGCCACCCGTGGTATGCGGCCAGATGTGACCGCCACGGCTTGTCTCAGCTCTGAGGGATGATGATGTGACGAAGCAAGGTGATGAGCCCTCCACGGGCAGGGATGGTTTATCCCCTGGGCCGGTGATAAAGGTTTATAGTGAGGTGACTGTGAGGTAACCATGAGGGTGCAACTTGCTACTGATAGGTGTGTTTCTGATCTCTCAGCCTCGCAACTTCTCAGATGCTAGAGTCAGTAACCGAGGACGCTCAATAAAACTCTCACATAAGTCTCAAGTTCAACCAGGTACTTTACTCACTAATATTGCTCTTATTTTTACACAGTCTCGGTTCTACAGTTAGTGGTATTGGTAGCCAGTCAGCAGTTGACATGGATCACCAAAAGCACCCCCTTTCTCAATGCCTTTCGAGTCTCTTCAGGACCGCTCAAAACCTCCGGGCTAGCTGTCACGGACTTTCCTGGGTACCTCCCCTTGAATCCCTAGTCCTATCTGAGGCCTTTCCTTTGGTGTGACGGTCTGTAGGTTTCGGGCATAAAGACCCTTCACCTCACTGGTTAATCTGTGGCCGGGGCATATAGCAGCCAACCACTATTACAGGGCGGATTTCCTGTAAGTCAACCCAGTCCCTCAGTGTCTCTGTAAATCCGGTCTTCCATCTTGGACTCCTTCTCCTCTACACCTGGTCAGTAGCTTCGGACCCGGTCAGACACGGGGTCCCCATTCTCTCTGGTTGTCACAGTCTTTTAGGTATATTGGGGGGTTCAGCTCGGAGTCCGGTTCCTCCTCCTCCCTACTCGCCAGGAACTCTCCTCACCGACTACTAACTGTCACTCTCCCCTTAGGTCACTACTCTTGCTCCTCCCCTTTCATAGGTGTCTCTGCTAAGCTCCACCCACCACTCAGCCTTCCCCCACCTCTCCCCTGCCTGGCATACAGTCCTAGGTCTAGGGATTCAGGGCATGTTGGGTGTTTGGTTTGGGGTAGATGGCTCACTATCCCAGCTGCTGTATCTACTCTGTGGCCACCGGTCCGCCATGGGCGCCACATTAGCATTGGTGAGGGATCGCAGCTTGTACTCTGATGACATTCTGTTTCAGGAGGGGTGATAGATGCTGCAGAGAAGTGCAGTCCTAGCCTGTTTTGAGACTCCTCTCAAACAAAAAACACAGGGTGAAGTATAAGAAATGTAATAATAATAAAGCTAATTTCAAAAGTTGATAGAGTGCTTAAAGATAGGTATTTATAAGGGGTATTAAGTAAAGCTATAACTCTGTAAAAATATATTGTTTGGCAATTTGCTCTACTGCATTTTTTTCGCATTGGAAGAAATGTTTTCAATGAAATTCATGTTCTTTCAACTCTTAAGATGCTATCGTAATAGAGTAATGTGTTTTTTATTGATGGTTTGTATTATAGTGGATTATACAAAGTGAGGACTTGAATCAACACAGACTGGATAAATAGATTCTAGTACGTGTACCCCTTTTCAAACTTTATCTTGCCTGATGCTTTCACAGACTTTACTTTTTTATTTTTACTTACTGGAATCCCAGATAGAATATATAAATGCATTATTTTGTTATACTTTATTTTTGTATTTTAACTTAGACAAAAAAGTACAATAAAGTCGGAGATGAAGGAATTTGAAATTTCCAGTATAAACAATTGTTTTAGAATTCCATATACCGTGGCTAAAATTTTTAATAAAGAAGCAAAGGATAAAATCAGCACATAAACAAGAAAAAATAATGCAAAAATCCTGTGAGCAGTGCTCCACTGCCATAAAATAGGAAAAAAGACCTACGGTACAATTATGGAGACATGTCCTGTGGTATGATGAGACTAAAATTGAACTATTTGACCATAATGATCATTGTTATGTTTGGAGGAAAAAGAAGCTTGGAAGCCTAAGAACACCATCCCAACTGCGAACCACGGGGATGTCAGCATCATGTTGTGGGGTTGTTTTGCTGCAGATGGGACTGGTACATTTTACAAAATAGATGGCATCTTAAGGAAAGAAGACTATGTGGCAATACTGAAGCAACATCTCAAGACGTCAGCCAAGAAATTAAAGCTTGGGCGGAAATAGGTCTTCCAAATGGACAATGACATGAAGCATACTGCAAAACTGGTTACAAAGTGGATAAAGGATAACAAAGTCAATGTTTTGGAGTGGCCATCATAAAGCCCTGATTTCAATCCTATTGAAAATTAATGGGCAAAGCTGAAAATGCAGGTGCGAGCAAGTCGACCTACAAACATGGCTCAGTTACACCAGTTCTGTCAGGAGGAATGGGCCCAAACTCCTACCAACTATTGTGAGAAGCTTGTGGAAAGATATCCAAAACGTTTGACTCAAGTAGTGCAGTTTAAGGGCAATGGCACCAAATACTAATAAAATGTATGTAAATGTGTGACTTTGCAAAAATTAATAAAAATGTTTAAAACATTCTCTCTTTCATTATTCTGGCATATAGCAAATATTAATAATTATGGTAATCCTAATTGACTCAAAATGGGAAAAATATATTCTGATTTCATGTCAGATAGTGAGAAAAACATGCATTCAAGACTTCTCCCGTGCATCCCCATACTCTGGAACTCTCTGCTCCAACACATCAGACTTTCACCCACCGTGGAAACGTTCAAAAGGAACCTGAAGACTCACCTCTTCTGATGAGTCTACAACCTGCAGTCCACTAAACCGCCGCATGATCAGCTCTACCCTCTCCTGCTGTATCCTCACCCATCTCTTGTAGACTGTGAGCCCTTGCGGGCAGGGTCCTCTCTCCTTCTGTCCTTATGTGTGCCTTGTATTGCTCATGTTTATTGACTTGTCTATGTATGCCCCTTTTCACATGTAAAGCACCATGGGATAAATGGCGCTATAATACTAAGAATAATTAATAATAATCAATCAATATCTCACCAAATAACCAACCCACATTAGTTAGGTAATCAAAAAGTCCATAAGAACACTGGGATGAGTTCATAAAAAATATGTAATCTTTATTTAGGATTTTCAATACATAGAATTAAAAAATCCTTCAAAATGATAACAATAACAAGGTGAAAATAGGACCATATACATATGGACAAACAGAGCCACTGGACATCTATGGATAGTAAGAGTTATTGCCATATCCGGTGGTACATTGTTGGAGAGGACCTAGGGACCATATAGGAGGCATGTGTGGAGGAGGTACTTAATAAAATGATTAATTATAATGCATTTGGATGATTCCAAAGAACCTTTTTATGTATGTACCACATGCACTCAGCGGGGTCTATACGGACGGTGGATTCAGTAAATATCAAATAAGCCACTGTACATATCCCTACACAATAATTGGGCTTATGTCAGAAGAACATATACAAAAATCAACATGCAAATCCACTCTCCCCTCCTATCACTTGTGTACAAAGGGAATGATCTCCAAAAAACATTACTAGAAACAAGGTGTAATGTTGAGTAAAACCCCTTGGACCAAGTTCTATATATCTCAGATCACCTTATACATGCAGTACAAGCTACATACCATAACTAATGAGAGTACATGTGATCCCAAAATGCGATGCTGGGTATATACCAATACATCACAACACGGTCTCACTGTACCAGTGCACTCAAAGTGCTCACTAAGGAGAGCCTATACCGCAAGGTCAAATTGAACATCAAAGGGGTAGCTTACTCCAAACACCCTGTATATGAAATCATTTCATGACCATATCCACATACCTCGGTGATGGTTGTTTTGTGGTCACCTACGGTCCACTCCTAACCCTGACGCGTTTCGTCTCAAAAGACTTCTTCAGAGGGTAGTGACGAAACGCGTCAGGGTTAGGAGTGGACCGTAGGTGACCACAAAACAACCATCACCGAGGTATGTGGATATGGTCATGAAATGATTTCATATACAGGGTGTTTGGAGTAAGCTACCCCTTTGATGTTCAATTTGACCTTGCGGTATAGGCTCTCCTTAGTGAGCACTTTGAGTGCACTGGTACAGTGAGACCGTGTTGTGATGTATTGGTATGTACCCAGCATCGCCTTTTGGGATCACATGTACTCTCACTAGTTATGGTTTGTAGCTTGTACTGCATGTATAAGGTGATCTGAGATATATAGAACTTGGTCCAAGGGGTTTTACTCAACATTACACCTTGTTTCTAGTAATGTTTTTTGGAGATCCTTCCCTCTGTACACAAGTGATAGGAGGGGAGAGTGGATTTGCATGTTGATTTTTGTATATGTTCTTCTGACATAAGCCCAATTATTGTGTAGGGATATGTACAGTGGCTTATTTGATATTTACTGAATCCACCGTCCGTATAGACCCCGCTGAGTGCATGTGGTACATACATAAAAAGGTTCTTTGGAATCATCCAAATGCATTATAATTAATCATTTTATTAAGTACTCCCTCCACACATGCCTCCTATATGGTCCCTAGGTCCTCTCCAACAATGTACCACCGGATATGGCAATAACTCTTACTATCCATAGATGTCCAGTGGCTCTGTTTGTCTATATGTATATGGTCCTATTTTCACCTTGTTATTGTTATCATTTTGAAGGATTTTTTAATTCTATGTATCGAAAATCCTGAATAAAGATTACATATTTTTTATGAACTCATCCCAGTGTTCTTATGGACTAATTAATAATAATAATAATAATAATATGTGTCTTTTTATACAGTGTATGCAAACGTCTAGTTTCAACTGTATGTTATGATTTTGATGGTATGCTGACTCTCCCCTAACAAATTATATCAGAGAAAAGATAGACTGGGTATGCTAAATTTTAATATGCTCTATCCTAGAGTAGCTAAGACGTGCTAAAGATAAGTTAAGAATTTACCTCTCCCCATGGAGAGCCCACACATATCTGGCTGAACCAAGTGTTCATGTGTTTTATTTGAAAATAATTGGATTTTTCAACTGTAAAGTTGTAAAGTTGACTAGCAATTACTTAGAAGTTGGAAATGTTTTCTCATAAACTCTGCATTTTTGCTCAAGGGGCAGAAAAACTTAAAACAAAACCAATGTTCCCCAAATCACCAAGTTTGCAGATTGTTGAGAATGGAGAGAAATCCGTTGTGTGCTCTAGAACACATCCTCTAAACTGGTCTTGATGTTTATTTTACCAAAGTATCATAACTGTTTATGTATTATACATGACCAACTTCAAAGAATCCAGATTAAAAAGAACACTACGGCCATGCCAAACAGTTTTAATAACCCAAGATGTAACATATTCCTCCAGCACATACAAAATTCCATTGCAGTGAATGAACATATATGTTAGGAAGATGAGACCGTTCTATATGACCGGTAAGGAGGCCCTCAACAGGTACTGTCTGTCATCTCCTATTATTGCAGAGTTAAAGCTCATTTACAGAACATCCAGCCCTAACATCAACAAACTCAATGTCAGACAATCAGTTTAGATAAATATTTGAGTTCCCATGCTATTACCAAGATGGTGACTACATTTTTAGATTCTCTCAGGCACTTGATCATATCTGGCTTGCTTTAAGAAAACCAGACAGTCAGAAATGGAGTGTTTATTGTATAAAACATAGTCCAACATCTAATTACTTTGAAAGATCTTGCAAGATCTGAAGCAGCTTTATCTAAGTTGGCAAACTCCTTCATAGGAATAGCCCTCGGAAAGTATGGTAGATACTTGGTAAAAAACATTTGTAACTGACATGATTGTGCAATACGTATTTCAGTTTGCATACTTACATTATGTCTCATTTACAATAAAATACCAAAAAAGATGCAAACATAAAAAAAATGTATGTAAAGTCATAGTTGTTCATTCCATGGCTATATTACCATACAGTTTGTATTCTCATATTACAGTCATGGCCAAAAATATTGACACCCCTGCAATTCTGTCAGATAATACTCCCTGAAAATGATTGCAATCACAAATTCTTTGGTATTATTATCTTCATTTAATTTGTCTTCAATGAAAAAAACACAAAAAGATTTGTCCTAAAGCCAAATTGGATATAATTCCACACCAAACATAAAAAAAGGGGTGGACAAAAGTATTGGCACCCTTAGAAAAATCATATGATGCTTCTCTAATTTGTGTAATTAACAGCACCTGTAACTTACCTATGGCACCTAACAGGTTTTGGCAATAACTAAATCACACTTGCAGCCAGTTGACATGGATTAAAGTTGACTCAATCTCTGTCCTGTGTCCTTGTGTGTACCACATTGAGCATGGAGAAAAGAAAGAAGACCAAAGAACTGTCTGAGGACTTGAGAAACCAAATTGTGAGGAAGCATGAGCAATCTCAAGGTGACAAGTCCATCTCCAAAGACCTGAATGTTCCTGTGTCTGCCGTGCGCAGTGTCATTAAAAAGTTTAAAGCCCATGGCACTGTGGCTAACTTTCCTAGATGTGGACGGAAAAGAAAAATTGACGAGCGATTTCAATGCAAGATTGTGCGGATGGTGGATAAAGAACCTCGACTAACATCCAAACAAGTTCAAGCTGCCCTGCAGTCCGAGGGTACAACAGTGTCAACCCGTACTATCTGTCAGTGTCTGAATGAAAAGGGACTGTATGGTAGGATACCCAGGAAGACCCCACTTCTTACCCCGAGACAAAAAAAAGCCAGGCTGGAGTTTGCCAAAACTTACCTGAGAAAGCCTAAAACGTTTTGGAAGAATGTTCTCTCTTTTTGGGCAAAGGCATCAACATAGAGTTTACAGGAGAAAAAAAGAGGCATTCAAAGAAAAGAACACAGTCCCTACAGTCAAACATGGCGGAGGTTCCCTGATGTTTTGGGGTTGCTTTGCTGCCTCTGGCACTGGACTGCTTGACCGTATGCATGGCATTATGAAGTCTGAAGACTAACAACAAATTTTGCAGCATAATGTAGGGCCCAGTGTGAGAAAGCTGGGTCTCCCTCAGAGGTCATGGATCTTCCAGCAGGACAATGACCCAAAACACACTTCAAAAAGCACTAGAAAATGGTTTGAGAGAAAGCACTGGAGACTTCTAAAGTGGCCAGCAATGAGTCCAGACCTGAATCCCATAGAACACCTGTGGAGAGATCTAAAAATGGCAGTTTGGAGAAGGCACCCTTCAAATATCATGGACCTGGAGCAGTTTGCCAAAAAAGAATGGTCTACAATTCCAGCAGAGCATTGTAAGACACTCATTGATGGTTACCGGAAGCGGTTGATCGCAGTTATTTTGGCTAAAGGTTGTGCAACCAAGTATTAGGCTGAGGGTGCCAATACTTTTGTCCGGCCCATTTTTGGAGTTTTGTGTGAAATGATCAATGTTTTGCTTTTTGCTTCATTCTCTTTTGTGTTTTTTCATTGAAGACAAATTAAATGAAGATAATAATACCAAAGAATTTGTGATTGCAATCATTTTCAGGAAGAAACTGAGTATTATCTGACAGAATTGCAGGTATGTCAATACTTTTGGCCAACACTGTATGTGAATTTTCATCTCAAACTCCCTTCTTTAATTATGTAAAAAGTCATAAATCATCATTTAAGGGCACTTCAAAGGGAACGTCTCACTGGGATTTTGCCATTAGAGAGCACTGTGCATAGGCAGAAATCTGCCAGTGGTGGGGATAGAGTTGAACTACCTATACCCATGCACGGGCGTCCCCTAATCATAATCTCCAGCTACAGTAAACAACCCAATAATAATAATACTTTGTATTGTCTTTATTGTCTGCACATGTTCCCAGTTAATTGTAAAGTGCTGCAGATTATGTTGGTGTAATATAAATAAAATGATTATTATAGGTAACCTGTCAGCTAGTTTATGTCGCCCTAAATTATCACTGTCTGTCCCTGCAGCTTCATAGTACTATTCTAATCATCCTTGTCTGAGCTCATAGCGTAATGTTAAAGGTGAACAAAAGCATTTATATTCTTACATTTTCTGCGGCAGTGACTACACCTTGTACGATGCACTGAAACAAAACCAGGGCTGGAAATAAAATGTAACCATGCAATGGGTGTATGTTCACTTTTGCCTTATAATGACAAAAACAACAATAAGGAAAAGTGAGCAAATACCCTAGAATACATAAAAGAAAATTGCTAAAGTGCTTGGTGACATTATTTGATCAAAAAATGCACAAGCCATTCCACCAACGACAAGGTCACCCCATTGGGACAGTCGATCCCTACCTAATAGTGTTACGAAACCTTACCATGTGTCCTGCGATGTGTATGGCAAGGGGTAAGTAGGTCTGGCCCCCAACAGAAAACATCAGCAGTACAAGCCTGTGCACATTAATTCAAGGTCAAGGCCACACCTCAGATTGCATAAACTGCAACAAAACATACTAAAACAATGACCAAATAACCTAGGATAATGGAGTCAACGTGTCATTGGTGGGACAGCTTGCACATTTTTTGATCAAATAATGTCATCAAGTACCCTGTTTATTTTCATGCACTTTAGCAACTTACTTTTATGCATTCTAGGGTATTTGCTCGTTTTTCCTTATTGTTGATTCTACTATTATAAGGCCAATGTGAACAATGCCCACACTGCATGATTTCATTTTATTTCCAGCCTTGCTTTTGTTTCAGTATGTTTTGTTGCAGTTTATGCAATCTGAGGTGTGTCCTGCCTTTGACCTGGACATTATTTAATGCGCACAGCCTCCTGCTGGTGTTATCTGTTGGGGCCAAGACCTACTTACCCATTGACATGCACACCACAGGACACATGGTAAGGTTTTTTTAACACTGTTAGATAGGGACCGTCTCGATGGGGTCACCTTGTTATTGGTGGGAAGGTTTGCTCATTTTTTTGATCATATAATGTCACTAAATCCAGTGTTTATCTTCATGCACTTTAGCAATTTACTTTTATTTATTCTAGGGTATTTGTTCATTTTTCCTTTTTGTTATTTTTGACCATAGAGAATGTAGTCTATCTGGCAGGTTAATAGTTAACATTTCAGCAGAATTTTATAGGATGCTGTATGGCCTATGTGATGTCACGATCAAGTGACTATAATAGGTGGAGCTAAGTCTCCATAGCCCATAATGTTTTTGCTTGCTTAGCTCCACCCACTATGGTCACATGGTCATTACATCACACAGGTCCTTTAGACAGAGAAGTTAATAGTGAGTTAACTATTAACCTGCCAGGTAGACTACATCCTCCAAGGTGTAGTCACTGCCTCTTTGACATAAGAAAATGTAAGAGTATCAATGCTTTTTTTTTCACCTTTAACATTATGAGTTCAGACAGGGATGATTAAAATAGTATTATGAAGCTGCAGTTACATACACTGATAGCTAGGGGGCAAAAACATTCTGACAGGTTCCCTTTAATAAATTTGTAATAACAATTTTATTTATAAAGCGTCAACATAATATATAGCACTTTACAATTAAGCTGGGACATGTACAGATGAATAAAGACAATACAAAGTAATACATAGTTCAACAGTTACAGGAGGGGTGAGGACCCTGCTGGTAAGCTAAAATCTATAAGAAAATAGGGGAGACATGATAGGTAGAACATGTTTGTTATTTATGGTCCAGTCATCATTATAATAAGTAGGACGTTTTAAATACATTGCATGATCCAGACATCAGGCAATATCTGTTTAAGTACAGAATTACCAGATGCTACTGGGTGTATTGAGGATGTGGACACAAATGAATAGGTGAAGGTAGATACTAATTAAAATTTACAAAGAAGGAAGAGGGAAGAGTTAGGTTAGTGAGTTGACGTGATAGACTTGTTTTTAAAGCACAATTAAAATGTGGGGGCTAGGCATTAGTAGGCTCGTCTGATGTAGTCCATTCCAGAATACTAATGCAGCATGAGAGATCTCTTGGAGATAGAGATGTGAGGTTTGGATTCTGGGGGATGTTAGTCTTAGATCAGTTGCAGAGTGGGAAGCATGGAAAGTGTGAAAGACAGAGATGAAGGAGGAGATGTAGGGTGGTGCAGAACTACAGAGAGCTCTGTGGGTGAGAGAGATAAGGTTGTATTGTATTCTGTAGCAGATGGGTAAGCTGTGCAATGACTGGCACAGGGTGGAGGCATCAGTGTAGCAATTAGACACAAATCTGACATTGGCTGTCACATTCAAGAAGGATTGGAGAGAAAAAAGTTGGGTTAGAGGGAGACCAATCAGTAGAAAGTTGCAATAGTCCAGACGAGAATAAATGAGACAGGTGGTAAGAGTTTTTGCAGTTTCAAAGATGAGAAAAGGTCAGATTCTGGAGATGTTTTTAAGATGCAGTTAACATGAGCTTGAGATTGGATAAAGGGAATAAAGGAAGGTTATGTGTCACTTATTACCCCAAAACACCGAACGTGCTGCTTGATAGTTATGGTTGAAATAACCAAGGCAATTGCAATATCGGGTATAGGTAAGTTAGAAGAGGGAGGAATCACATTGCTGGATTCAGAGCCTCAGTCCCTACATTATGTTGATCTCTGATTAGGTAGTAAAAACCTGGTGTCGGGTTCCCTTTTTTGAGTCTGCCTTTATTAGAATATTTGGAAAAGAATTGTGGTCATAATATAGAGTGCTCATGCACATATGACAGGGGGAAGCTTCAGTAGTTAAAAACCTTCTTTATTCAAAACCACTATGCGTTTCAACATCGGTCCGCTGCCTTCCTCAGGTGAATTTACCAAATATTGCTAAATTTCCCTTGGGGTTTGTGGCTGGAGCTGCCATGACACCGAATCCCCCAGTGAAGGACCTGTCATGATGTAACATCCGGTGACATGGATGTCACATGATCGGACACTTCCCCCACGTGATAAGGACCAGGAAGCAAGGCGGCGAGCGGGCAAGAAGCAGCTTCTCCTTATACTGACTACTGTGGTTGTGCAGGGCTGTGCAATCAGTTAATGTGAGTGGTAAATCCCCCTGCGCCTCAACCACTGTCCCCACTAGACCACAAGGTACCACTCATATGTGCACTCTCTGTATTTTCTTATTTTTATTAGAATATCTAGCATTTTTGCAGCCCACAATGACCAACAATTAAAGAATGATTCTAGAAGACCAGGCACATGCATTATTACACAAATAGACCAAAGATAGGAAATGTGTAATGCCTTGCTTGAGTCCGGCTTTTGGGAAAATTAAATACTTGCTACCAGGCTCGGAACAGAATTGATCCTGTTCATACCGCTTCAGGTTTAAAAGTAAAGGCACACAGTGCACCAGCATATGAAGGAGGTGTCTCCAAAAACCAATGCTATTAGGGAAGAATAACCTTCTAACATGAGTAAATGGAGCATACCATGTATAGTCGAACAGTAGAAAAGCATATATTCTCCTAGAAAAGACATTATATGGAGCCTTAACATAGATGTGACCATGTATACATGAGACCAAATTTGCTGAAAATGTCCAGTAAGGACCGAATCCATTGTCGTTCCTGTAGATAATCATAGCTTTAATTCTTTGCAGCTCCTAATTATCGAGCTCCAAGGTTATGCCGTTTGTCAAACATGAAAGTCTAACCTGAGTTTGAACTACCTTCCCATGAGATGCAAGAAATATTTTCTCACTTTTAAAACTTTTTTGGATATATCAATATTATGAAAAATGTCTATAAAAATTTGACCATATGGTACCTGACCCCTGCCAGACTTCACAAGTTTCCAACTAACACCTTCTCATCATGCTTCAGACTAATTTAGATGTTGCGCTAATAGGCTGGTTATGAGATACATCTGGTGAGACTGCTTCATTACTTACATCATTTGGGAAAATGGAAGAATGCTATTGAAAAATATATGTATTTATATCTGCTACACAAAACAAGGAATACTAAATATATTACTATTGATGCCACTTGGGTGTTAATTTACATATTGTAGCATTTAAGACTTTGAAAGCCAAGTATAGTCCACTAATAAAATGCATGTTTGCTCTGTGTCCTGGACAATCGTCTTGATATTTAGCTACATACATATTCTATCAAGGACCGATGCACCTAGAAAAGATGCACACTACCAGTTCCACAGGAACTTACAGGTGCATCCAGTTGTTTATGGTCCCCCTTGATCTGGGTGTCCACATTTTTTACACTGAGACCAAAAATGCAGTATTTTTAGTGATTTTGGTCTCCATTTCAAAACTGGAACATCCGGATCTGGGGCCATAAGGGTTAACTTACAATGGGGTTCTATGGAATCCAGATCTGGCAGAATCTGGATCATGATGTATATGGATGCCTGATCCGGGTTTTGTAAGGGCCTCTTCTCACTGCCTCATGATCCAGTCCGCTTCTGTCCAGGATGACCCAGACGGCCGCGGACCGGATGTGCACACAGGACTGGGGAGCTATTGTGCCCTTTGGTTCCGTGTGCAGCGCACGCAGTTCCCGCTGCTGATAAGTCAGGACCGCGGGCGCCGCGGTCCTGACCTGTCAGCGGCTGAAGCTGCGTGCGCTGCACACCGAACCGGAGGGCATATTAGCCCCCCAGTCCTGTGTGCACATCGTCTGCGGCCGTCTGGGTCATCCGACAGAACTGGACCGGATCACGCTGCAGTGTGAAGCGGCCCTTACACAGCATGCTGAGACCAGTTTAAATGACACACCCACTAGGGGGTGTGTCAATTTCCTCCGAATCCACCTAAAAAAGATACACAACCTGATGCAACAGGATTCTCTCACACCAGTATTATCACTGATCCGTGGGATGGATGAGTGAAATACCGGTGTGGGTGCATCTAGTGGTAACAGGTTTTGCAATTGCAGAAGTTTTACCTGCATTCCCTCGGATTCACAAAACAGGTAGCGTGAAACCAGCCTAAGATGTCCATATGGCCATTTTGTATTTAGTGCAATTGATCAAACATTATGAAATTTTTTTTTTTTCACATTCAGGTGTATTTTATTTCCTAAAATTAGTTTTTGCGGTGAATTTATAGCTCGTTGTTAATGATCACAAAAATAAATACTAAATAAGAAGGACCTTATCTCTGGTGGATTTCAAATATACAACAAAAATACCCAGGGGATCAGAGGGAACAAAATAAGGGCAAAAACTGACAGGTTCTTTTTTAAATAAATTTGTAAAAAATCAAGTGTGCCCCATAGATGGGAAATCACCGACGGTGGGAGAATTTTTGCAAATGGGGTGTTAAAGGAATGAACATTTTTTACATTTTTAGAGTAAACCAGTGAATCTGTTTCAGAAAATCTAGCCATTGCTTCAAGTACTGGAAAAACAAGGAACAGATTACAGATGGAAAAGTAAGGCTACGGTCACACATAGAAATCCGTTTTTGGAAGTGATTTTCATGACCAATCCGGTTTTTTTTGGGTTCTTTTTGAGCCTCCTGTACCTCTGAACGTTTTTGGACTTAGTCATTTTTTGACCAAAATTCTTGAAAAAAACAGATCCGTTTTTCCATAAGGCCCATGTTAAAAAATTTTTTTTTTAAAAACGGACCCCAAAAATGCTCCTAGCAATGTTTTTAGGTGCAGAAAAAAACAGATAGGGTGTTTATTACATCTAATCCATTTTTCTATCAGTTTTCGGACTTAGAAAAAAAAAAAGCTAAAAATGAAGCCAAAATGGACCAATGGCTTATGTGTGACCCCAGCCTAAGTCTAAAATTGAATCTATAGAGTTACCAAGGGCCCAGGGTCTATATGTATCGTCTCAGGGCTGTGGAGTCAGAGTTGTGTCGTCAGAATCAGTGTCCATTTTGATAGAGATGGAGTCAGATTAGGGAAATTGAGGTGTTGGAGTCAGATGTTTGGCTTACTGGCTTCACAGCCCTGGTTGTGGAGTCAGAGTCATGGACTCGAAGTCTATGTCCACTTTGGTGGAGTTGGTGTCAGAGTTGGAGTCGGATTCAGGTAGATTGAGGAGTCAGAGATGGATTCTAGGAAATTAAGGAGTTGGAGTTGGATGTGTGGCTTACTGACTCTACAGCCATGGTTGTAGAGTCGGAGTCGTGGAGTCGGAGTCGGTGTCCATTTTGGTGGAGTCGGATTAAGGGAAATTGACATGTCGGAATTGGGTGTTTGGCTTATCGACTCCAAAGCCATGTCGTATGGTTATATTTTTGGAAGGCATCACTAAGGTATATTGTTGATTGATTCATGGATACAAAATAAATATGTTTTACTGCACGTAACAGTATATACATTTTTGGAATCATGAGGGTTCATTAAGGAGTGGGGGAGAGATTTTTCTATGTGTAAATGAATACAAGATTGTTGGGTAGAGGCTAAGAAATTCTATATTTCTGGATTTATGTCTATGACAGCATTGTGGAATAAATTTAATTATCAACATTTATTTTTGCTACTTATTTTTTTCTAATGAAATTCAACCTGAATTAGTAAATTTGTTGGAAATGGAACTTCACAAAACTAAAAACTGTGGGCATCAATATTATCATATAAGAAATACAACTGAAGATAAAATATACCTCAATAAAAAAAAATAGATAAATTAAACGAGTTTAACACAGCGCTCCAGTCTTGCTTATTCACAGGTGTACTTCACTCTACACTGCTGAGTGCAAAGCAAAGTACTGTAATGGGCAGGCATCGGGAGAGGCCCACGAGAGATGAATTAAAGCTTTCACGCATTACAGCACTTTACCCTCGGCAGGACAGAGCAAAGTACATCTGCACAGGAGTGTGTTTGTGGGTACTGTGTGAATGACGTAGGACAAATCATCCATATTAATCAAAGCAGAAGGACAGCGATTTATGGGATTAAAGAAAGTGAAGATTAATACCAGCAACAACCATTGGAGTGGACCATGCCATATGGGGAACTATATCAGGTATTTTTTGGGATATGAAGAGAGGATTGCACAGTTATATACAGATTCATATACTGCTGTAAAAGAGGCTTTAAAGGTCATGGAAAACCTGGTGACAGATTGCCTTTAATAATAAGCTGTAAGAGTAGATGAAAAGGTTGGTGATAACACAAGCACTCAAATGGGGGAGAGTGTAAAGGGCCCATTACACGCTACAATATTATTATTGATATCGTTGGTGCGTCACGGCTTTTGGGGGGGGTGAAACGACGTTGTAAGGCGTCATTGTGTGTGACACGTAGATACGACCAATGATAAGTCAGCTGATCGTTGATCGGAGGTTTATGAACCGGACCATAAATCAGTCGTTGATCGTACGTACGTTCGATCTGCAGCATCGGTGTGTGTGACACCGTGATAATGATGTTGTTAATGACTTCGCCTAATCAGAACTGAAGGACGTAGGCAATCAAACGACCGCAAGTATCATATGCTTGTCGCGGAATCGTTGCTTCGTCATTCACGATATCTGCATGGGTGACATCTCACCAGTGATCATTGAACGTCGTTCCAGCGATCTAGATCAAGTCGGATCGTTGGTCGGATCACTGGGACATTGAAGCATGTAATGGGCCCTTAAGGGGTATATTATGGGTAATGTAAAGTGTGAGGGGACAGTATAGGGTGGGCAAAAAATTGTATGGGGACAGAGTTGGGATGAGCGCGAAGGAATAGCATGAGGGAAGAATAGTAAGAAATGTCAGTGTGAGTGGGAGGGAACATGTAAGGAGAAAGTATGAGGGGAAAAGTGTTAGGGAACAGTATGGGGGAAGTAGTGAGGGAACCATATGAGGGGAAATAGTGTGAAGGGAGAGTATGAGTGGATAGTATAGGGAAAACTGTGATGGGACAGTATGAGAGAAGAAAAGTGTGAGAGGACAGCATGGGTGAAAAAAATGAGGAGACTGTAGGGAGGGAAGTGTTATGACACAATATGGGGGTGTAGAGTATGAGGGAACCGTATGTTGAGGAGAGTATGAGGAGACCATATGAGAGGAAAAAATGTGAGGGGACAGTAAAGAAAAACATGTTGAGAGGACAATATGGAGAACAATAGCGTGAGAGGGCAGGAGGGGTTTAAAGTGTGAGCAGATCATATTGAGGAAAAGTGAGGAGACAGTACAGGAGGAAAAATATGTGATGGTACAGTATATGTAGGAAATGAGTGAGAGGGCTGCATGGGGAAGAAGAATGTAAAGGTACTGTGTGTGGAGTGATAAGTGTGAAGGAACAGTATGGTGGTAAGTGTATAGAGACTGTATGGAGAAGAAAAATGTAAAGGGACAGTATGGGAAAAAATGTGAGGAGACAGTATAAAAGGAATGTATGAGGAGAGAGTAAGTAGAAAAATGTGAGGGCAGTATAGGGAAGAAAATTGTGAGGACACTGTATAGGGTGAAAGGGTAACATGGGGGTGGTGTTGGAGGACGGGGAGGAGGGTAAAGCCCAACATATCCGTGGCTTTGTAAAGTGCTGGGGAATATCTAAATAAAAATTATGTATGAGAAAGGGACCTACAAAATGTATAAGTGAGAGCCTCCCAATTGTACAAGGCAAAAAAAAAAGCAAAAATGCTACGTGTGAACAAACGACAAAGGGGATATATTTTTCTCTTCTTTATTTAGACTTATATCATAGTGAATGTGCAGTAAAAAGTGTTTCTTAACTTATTTCCCTGTAAAATGTAATTTAGGTTAGGTTTGGTAGTTGTTCTTGTGTATCTGTAATGGTACCTTTACACACCGCCACCGAAAGGTAGAAACCGCCAGGTATCGGACAAAATTGTTCCTTTTCCTTCAAAAGACCGCGAAGTGGCGGCGTGTAATTCAGGAAGTTCCTTCCTGTGCCTTTAGATACCTGTGTTTCAGCCGTGCTCAAAAACAAGCAGGTATAATCCCTATGGTGGCGTCGTGTAATCCGGGCAAAGGCACGGTATTTGCGTGCCCTAGTGAATTCCCTGGGGCGTGCCACAGCGTCATGTATACCACGCCCCATCAGCTATCATTGGTCAGGGCGACTATGTAACCATTGGCTATCTCTGCACAGGGTGCCATATTCAGCGAGCTGACCACTCACACTACACATTTGCAATAGCGTCATGTATTAGCCAGCCTTCCTGCGCTGGGTGGCCAATCATGATGCTATTGCATTGTCCAATCACCGTACGAGCGTCGCGTAATACACAACTCTGGCACGCCTGTGTGTTGTCCCTGCTGCCCCAGGTCGGCCCATATTCCCTTCTGGTAGCGGCGTGTACATCAGGGAAGGTGCTCCACAGAAGGTAACCCGCGGCACCCGTCGGCACTTCCGGGGAACGAAAATACCTTCTGTGGAGCACCTTGTGGCGGCGTGTAAATGCGGCATCAGGCACCGTTAGGAACCACTGAAAACACGCACGTGCAGTGTCTGCCTGTTGCTGCCTTCGGTGGCGGCGTGTAAAGGTACCATAACAGTGGCGTAATCCTGTGACAAAGCTATTCTCACAAACCATATGTGAGTCAGAAATGCATGCAGGCATATGCTCCATGCTGTTCCTATTCTGTTTCATCACTTTTCCACCCATTTCAGCCTTTTCCTCAGGGCTCTAGACCTGGGTCCAGGGTCCAGAAGAAAATTACTTGCATTCACCATTGACTTACATTGGTCTCGCTACTCGGAATGAATATGCTAGTATCACAAAGTACTCTTTACGATTCTTCTGAATCCGAGTATTTCACTATTCATGGATCACTAATATTTACCTCTGCAAAAGGTGAAAAATCTAGTGTGTCATATATATATATATATATATATATAAAGTGCAATATACTAGTACATCTCAATGAATTAGAATATCAGCAAAAATCAATCACATTGCCATGTTTCAGGGCGTTTTTGGAAGCCCTGAAATGCGTTGACTCATAAATCAATATTATATTCACCCTTTAATGTCTTGTGGAATATGGCAGCACAGTTTTTAACCCTTCATCCTCCCCACTTTACACTGCAAGCAGAATTATTCGGCAAGTTGTATTTTAGAGGATTATTTTTAATATTGATCAACAACTATGTTCTCAATCAACCCAAAAGACTTAAATATCAAAGCTTAATATTTTTGGAAGTTGGAGTGGTTTTTTTAGATTTGGCTATCTTAGGAGGATATCTGTTTGTGCAGGTAACTATTACTGTGCAGAATTATTAGGCAACTAAATAAAAAACAAATATATTCCCATCTCACTTGTTTATTTTCACCAGGTAAACTAATATAACTGCACAAAATTTAGAAATAAACATTTCTGACATGCAAAAACAAAACCCCAAAAAATGAGTGACCAATATAGCCACCTTTCTTTATGGTGACACTCAACAGTCTTCCATCCATAGAATCTGTCAGTTGCTTGAACTGTTTACGATCAACATTGCGTACAACAGCCACCACAGCCTCCCAGACACTGTTCCGAGAGGTGTACTGTTTTCCCTCCCTGTAGATCTCACATTTTAGGAGGGATCACAGGTTCTCTATGGGGTTCAGATCAGATGAACAAGGGGGCCATGTCATTATTTTTTCTTCTTTTAGACCTTTACTGGCCAGCCACGCTGTGGAGTATTTAGATACATGTGATGGAGCATTGTCCTGCATGAAAGTCATGTTTTTCTTGAACAATACCGACTTCTCCCTGCACCACTGCTTGAAGAAGTTGTCCTCCAGAAACTGGCAGTAGGGCTGGGAGTTGAGCTTCACTCCATCCTCAACCCGAAAAGGTCCCACAAGTTCATCTTTGATGATACCAGCCCATACCAGTATCCCACCTCCACCTTGCTGGCATCTGAGTCGGAGTGGAGCTCTCTGCCCTTTACTGATCCAGCCTCTGGCCCATCCATCTGGCCCATCAAGGGTCACTCTCATTTCATCAGTCCATAAAACCTTTGAAAAATCAGTCTTAAGATATTTCTTGGCCCAGTCTTGATGTTTTATCTTATGTTTCTTATTCAAAGGTGGTCGTTTTTCAGCCTTCGTTACCTTGGCCATGTCCCTGAGTATGGCAGACCTTGTGCTTTTTGATACTCCAGTAATGTTGCAGCTCTGAAATATTGCAAAACTGGTGGCAAATGGCATCTTGGCAGCTTCCCGCTTGATTTTCCTCAATTCATGGGCAGTTATTTTATGCCTTTTTTGCCCAACACGCTTCTTGCGACCCTGTTGGCTATTTGCCATGAAACGCTTGATTGTTCGGTGATCACGCTTCAAATGTTTGGCAATTTCAAGACTGCTGCATCCCTCTGCAAGACATCTCACAATTTTGGCCTTTTCAGAGCCCGTCAAATCTCTCTTCTGACCCATTTTGCATTAGGAAAGACATTTGCCTAATTAAGCACACCTTATATAGGGTGTCGATGTCATTCCACACACCCCTACTCCTTAGAGAGATGCACATCACCTGATTTACTTAATTGGTAGTTGGCTTCCAAGCCTATACAGCTTGGAGTCGGACAATATGTATAAAAAATATCATGTGATCAAAATACTCATTTGCCTAATAATTCTGCACGCAGTGTAATTTTCTGCAATAATAATGACCTTTGGGTCTGCATTGGCTGTAAGCCATAATCATCAACATTAACAAAAATAAACACTTAAAATAGGTCAGTCTGTAGGTAAGGACTCCATACTGTTTAATATATGCATTTTACTTTTTGTATTGAATTACTGAAATAAATAACTTTTTGATGATTTTCTAATTAATTGAAATGCACTTGTATGTGTATAATGGAACTTATAAATTAAGGTAAGGTCATATAGGATCCTTAATAGAAGTAATCTAAAGTGCACAGTGCAATGTAGTAAGCTAGCAGTATTCATAATAATCCTATTAGTGCATACTGAAGAGGTGATGAATAGAGATCGAGCTCCCTCCAGCCTCTGATGTACATTTCATAAATAAAACTTCCTCAGGAACATGTGCTATGTATGCTGCTGGCTTACTACATTATACTGTGCGCTTTATGTTACTACTGTTAAGAATTCTATATGACCTTACCCCAATTTGTATGTTACTATAAATACACATGTTGCATTTTATATATATTTTGAGGCGCTAGATTTCTCCAAAGACTCCTTCACAGGTCAGCATAGATTGAACTATGGCTGGCATAGGGGAGAGCAAGGAGTAGGTATAATTAGTGGAAGGGCATAGCAGCAGCTGAGATTACAACTACTTTTTAACTCCTAATATGATAGAAAGGAATCTTAACCCTTTCAGAACCAGATAAAATTAAATAAGATCCTACTCTAGATACTCGACAATTGGACACTAAAGAGGTTCTATGAGCTTCTGTTCCCAGATCTCCCCGAGGTCACATCATACTGTAAAAAAAAGACAAAGTCCTACTTATCCAATAGTGAAATTATTGTTAAATTGTATTAAAAATAACCCTTAAAATGATAATTCTACGTACCTAGAAATGTAACCTTAAAGAACCAATATAAGGGTGGAAAGAAAAATATACAAAAAGAGTTATAGCAATTTGTGCAGTTGATCATTATCAGGACTACAATTTCAATGGTTAACATTTTAAAACCTAGTACTATGAATGGTCTTTTAAAGACAACTGACATTTATAAAAAACATCTTTAAGGACATGGGTTGATGTGTTCATGGTATATTTTATATTCTCACAATTAAGGCTAGGGTCACATCTGCGGCATGAATTTTAAATCCTGATCCGGTTTTGAGCTTTCAAAAAGCTCAAAACTGCATCAGGAACCGCTCCCCATAGGAGCCAATTATGGTAACCGAATTGCACTACATGCAATCCGGTTACCGGCTCCGGATCTGCAGCCTGCGGGAGAAATCATGCAGGCTGCAGTTTTCGGAGCGCTTCTGTGATCCGCAATGCAGTAACCGCATTGCTCAGGATGTGTAATCTATGGCGGTGCTCTGCCCATAGATCTAATGTAAATGCCTACAGGACCCTGGACAGCGGCTGATACTGTACGTACATTACGTACAGTATCTGCGCAATTGTCAGGAGCCACGGCTTCATTGATAAAATTGTAGAAAGCCGACAATAGCCGACTTACTGTAAATGGGTTATTAACCCCTGACATGCCCACAGGAGTGTGCAGCATGTCTCTAGGGGGGCACCCCCTAGAGACATGATGCCCACAAGTAATATTAATAATTAATGCTTTAATACACAGTTAACACTTTGTTCATCCCTGCGGCAGCAGAGATGAACAAAGTATACGGTAACCGGATTGCTCCGGATTACACATCCGGAGCAATCCGGTTACCAGATTGCGGTTTTCTGCACACAGTTTTCCTTAAAAATGTGTGTAAAGTCAATTGCGTTCACCGCATCCAGATCTGGATGCGGTGAACACAATTGCCTAGCCAAATGTGACCCCAGCCTTAAATACTAACTTAAAAAAGTAATAAAAAGACTTCTCTCTTTGGTGCAAATAATGAGTTTTAAATACTGAGGTTTTCCAATATAAGAAAAAAAGTCTCATTCACTGTATGTGAGCCCTGACTGCCGAATTGTAACAGTATGCAATGTGCGCACTATCGCTATTCCCCTATATTTTCTGTGTGAATAAGCTATCACATGAACACATGTGTGCGATTTGCATATGTGTGGTCACATGCTGACTATTTTCTCACATGATTCACTCAGTAATATGTTAAGAGAAGCAGAGAAGAGTCTAGTCAGCTCCTGACTAATTATGCAAGTTGCATACACGTGGTCATGTGAATGCTAATTTGAATGGAGATAGCAAGAGAATCCTGACAGTGTGCACATTTTACAGTCTAAAGCTACCTTGTCCCCCTTCCACCAATGTATTCACTGCTATCCACATCCTGAGGATACAGAGAGATGTGGCAGCAGGCAGCAGCGGCAGCCAGGTGGTGGCAGCTTGGTGTGGCAGGTGGTCCACAGTTCTCAGTCCTTCAACTGTCTTTGATAACTGGCTGGACCAGAACAGACAGAAGGAGGGATGTGACCTGCAAGTTGCACATTGCCTAACCCTGCATTGAATCATTCTATCTTTTGAAAACATTGAACATTGATGCATTTATCTATGTAAAGATTGTATTAACATCAAGAAATTGCATGAAACATTTAGTGCTGTTATGATGCCATAAAGTCTATTTCATCTGTACATATCATTGTAACATACCAATGAGAAGACTGAGAAATAAAGCACTACTTTAACGTTTTGGTTTTTTCTTTCAGTGCTGACATAGCACTTTAAAAGTAAGTCTGGTTCTCCTATCATTATACTAGTGTGGCGCCCCGCAACGAGTGCGTCACAAGGGAGTATTGCAGCCGCAATATTCTCTAGACAAAGCAGTGAAATAGTTAACTCAGAGATCCAACCCAACATACAACACCTAGAACAGGGGACCAATCATAGGTCCTGGTGGGTGGAGTGTTAGGGTAGTGAAGTAGAACACATAGTAATCTAGTCAGTCAAGTCTGAATAGAGTCTGGAATCTAGAACCTAGAACACAGAACTTGGAGTGGAGCGGGGGCTCCGCACCCCGTGCGGGCCCCTGGGCCGTCACCGGTCGGGTGTCAGCACCTGAGGCCTTAACAACCGGGAATGGGCATATCTACACGGGTTCCCAAAAGACTCCCGTGCCCACAACTTACAGCCGGTTCACTGGTACCGAAGCTGGCAGCAGTTCACCTCTGCCACGCGAACCAGCCCCGTGGAGGAGCAGCTTTATAGGAGCACCCCACCACCAGCCAGTTTCCAGTCGTCTAACCAGCGGTGTACCCACCGAGGGACCCAAGGCTCCCCAAAGAATCCAGAACGTACATCATGGATAGGGCATTGAAGCAGCCTCCCCGTACCCGACCTGGTATTCCTGGGCGACGCTGGCAAGAGAAACTAAGGAGGTAGAGAGGAGGTACACTGCGGATCTCTGAGGAGCACTATCACTGCTGAGTCCACCCGGTCTTCTACTCAACCACTGTAAGCCATGTACTGCCTGCTGGTTACAGTAAAGAACCGTTGCAGAGACTATCTGTGTCCGTGTCTCCTTATGAACTGTCCGTCATGAACTTAAGGTAACCGCAGCTGCCGCACAACATCTTGAGCAGCTCCAGCCCCCGGGGATCACCGCTCAGCCTGTGGGGAGCGTAACATCTTGCTGCTGTCCATCACCCCGGGAGGTTCCGCAGCGTCGGTAGCCCTTACCGAATCTACTCATAGGTGGCGTCACGAAGAAAACAAATTAAAACCCCTTTTTAATCTGTTCCCGTAAGACGACCTCAATTTTGATCTGCACTACACCGGGCCCCACTACCGGCAGGCGCGGTCCACCCGTGACAAGGAAGGAGAAGAATCGCCTGTCTAAACCGGGAGTAACCCTGGCCCCTGGTGTGCGTCAGAAAATGGCGTCACGAACAGGATACGAGCAGGCCCGTTACCAACGGGTATGTTGTGCTTAAACTGGACTTTATTGTCTACAATTGGACTTTGTTCGTCCCTAAAAGAACTTTCCCGCCTTTACACCATTGGGTCAAGATGGCGCCCAAGATGGCGTTCCCGCCACAAGAATCCGCCACGTGAAGCCCAGGAGTGAGTCAACCCCCCCCTCACTGTGGGAGGGTTAAGGACGAAAGGCGCCAAACTCTTTGTCCGCCCTGATTGCTCGAATCAACCATGGGGGCGGACCCCAAAGACTTTTCCCACGATTGGACTACAGAAGCCCAGAGGAGATGGGAGTGTCATACCTAGACACACCGACAGAGAGAGAAGACATCTTCACCAGCTCAACTAGAACGTCTTACCGGTTGATCGGGTGTGGTTTCCCTCCAAAGAAGAATGGCCAGCATGAGACTCCAAGACCTGATGCGGGAGGTCGAGGCGGAGGCCAGAGCAGCCATCAGCCAACCGGGTCCGGATCCTGCCCTTACCATAGACGGCAGCCCCGACTTCTGGCTAGAGGCTCTACAAGACCTCCGGGTGCGGTTACTAGAGACAGTGGAATGGACGATTCGCAGCTGGAGCGCGACCCTAGGCAGACGACTACACCATGCGATGCAGCAGAGCCGACCGGGTGCAGCTTCTCCAAGCCTAGACGACGTCACCAGCTTCTCGACTGCCTCACCCTCGCCTACCACCTGTCCTGCTCCGTCACCTGAGCCAATAGACTGTGTCATTCCGGTGGAGGCCGCAACTCGACCCGTTCCAGCGACCAACATCGCAACCGACCCCGTTCTTGAGCCGGAGCTCATAACACGCTCCATGGAAGAACTCGATCTCTACCAGGTTCCACCTGCGGAACCCGCGACTAGTTTCCACACTACCGAGACTGTCGCTTGTTTCTCCCTAGAACCGGAGGCCTCCTCTGCAACCACAGAGGCCTACCTGGTAACCGGGATTGAAACACCTTTACCTGCGGAAACAGATGAAGAGGCAGGCAGCCTGGAAGCCCTGCAGGACGTCCCTACGGAAGGATCCGCAGCACCACCGCCCTGTTGTACAACGGAACAAGCTTTAACGTCTTTCATCAACAAGCAGCCTGATGGGATCATCGAGGAAGAGGTCGGAGAGGATGACGACGAGACCCACAGCACCGCTGAGGATTTCGACACCGGGTTCGCTTGGGGAGACAACAAAGAACTTCCTTCCGGGCACACAGCTCGGGTACACTGGTCGGGTGCACTGCCGACACCTTCCCCTGTGCCGTTCCACCGGGTTCCGATACAGACAGCCCGCCAAGTTCAAGCTTCCCGCCAAACCACCAGCTCCATTACTCATCTTTACACCCCGAGCCGTAACGACGGAGATGTACGCCAGAGACGACGAGAGGAGTGGCAAGCCAGAGAACGCGCCAACATGGAGGCCCGTGCCGAGGCTCGCCGCCAGCCGCCGCTGCCTGATGAACTCCGCCGTGAAGGTAGAATTTCCACCTTTAACTTACATACCGGGTGGGGGTTCGCTTGGGAGGTGGGTTTGAATGAGGAGGTGTTTGTGGGGCGCCGGGACGTTGAGTCAAACTTGCCAAGAGGACATCCCGATCGCGACCTATACCGGGGCGATATTATCACCTATGAGCGCTATGCTTGTGCAGATGGGTGGTTTGCTATCCGGGTACGCCATCACCCTCAGAGCCAGTGACTTTAAAACTTGAACTTTCATCAATGACTCTGTTCCCGTTAATCATTGACTGTGTGATCTCGCGGCTACAGCCTGGACTCTAGTTAAAGTACAGTCGACGCCGCCCGCCGGGTCCGCACAAAGTGATTACCTGTTTCTTTGCTTATAACATCAAAGCATTTCTTTACCTGTTTTTCTATTTTAATAAAAGTGTGTCATATATGTATAAAAATGTAAAAACCTCTGTAATGTGAGTAGTTTGACGCTTGGGGACAAGCTGATTTAACCAAGGGGGAGTGTGGCGCCCCGCAACGAGTGCGTCACAAGGGAGTATTGCAGCCGCAATATTCTCTAGACAAAGCAGTGAAATAGTTAACTCAGAGATCCAACCCAACATACAACACCTAGAACAGGGGACCAATCATAGGTCCTGGTGGGTGGAGTGTTAGGGTAGTGAAGTAGAACACATAGTAATCTAGTCAGTCAAGTCTGAATAGAGTCTGGAATCTAGAACCTAGAACACAGAACTTGGAGTGGAGCGGGGGCTCCGCACCCCGTGCGGGCCCCTGGGCCGTCACCGGTCGGGTGTCAGCACCTGAGGCCTTAACAACCGGGAATGGGCATATCTACACGGGTTCCCAAAAGACTCCCGTGCCCACAACTTACAGCCGGTTCACTGGTACCGAAGCTGGCAGCAGTTCACCTCTGCCACGCGAACCAGCCCCGTGGAGGAGCAGCTTTATAGGAGCACCCCACCACCAGCCAGTTTCCAGTCGTCTAACCAGCGGTGTACCCACCGAGGGACCCAAGGCTCCCCAAAGAATCCAGAACGTACATCATGGATAGGGCATTGAAGCAGCCTCCCCGTACCCGACCTGGTATTCCTGGGCGACGCTGGCAAGAGAAACTAAGGAGGTAGAGAGGAGGTACACTGCGGATCTCTGAGGAGCACTATCACTGCTGAGTCCACCCGGTCTTCTACTCAACCACTGTAAGCCATGTACTGCCTGCTGGTTACAGTAAAGAACCGTTGCAGAGACTATCTGTGTCCGTGTCTCCTTATGAACTGTCCGTCATGAACTTAAGGTAACCGCAGCTGCCGCACAACATCTTGAGCAGCTCCAGCCCCCGGGGATCACCGCTCAGCCTGTGGGGAGCGTAACATCTTGCTGCTGTCCATCACCCCGGGAGGTTCCGCAGCGTCGGTAGCCCTTACCGAATCTACTCATAGGTGGCGTCACGAAGAAAACAAATTAAAACCCCTTTTTAATCTGTTCCCGTAAGACGACCTCAATTTTGATCTGCACTACACCGGGCCCCACTACCGGCAGGCGCGGTCCACCCGTGACAAGGAAGGAGAAGAATCGCCTGTCTAAACCGGGAGTAACCCTGGCCCCTGGTGTGCGTCACTAACCCTCCGGCGTTTTAATTCTTTTTCGGTGTTGCTCTGGCTGTGTTGTATAACTAACTTCTGACAGGCTGAAAATCAGACATTACATCACAAGCTCCCAATGTAACCCTATGGGTACCTTTACACGCCGCAACCGTGGCGATTAAGATTGTCGGCGATATGTCCCCCAGGAACCATCGCCGCCAATTTCCCTCCTAATTGCAGCGTGTATTTCGGGAATTTGGCGGCGATATGTCGCCTCACTCCGGTCCCTGATTTCAGTGCATGCACTGAAATCAGGCGCCCAAGGCTGCAATTAGGAGGGAAATTGGCGGCGATGGTTCCTGGGCGACATATCGCCGACAATCTTTATCGCCACGGCTGCGGCGTGTAAAGGTACCCTATGAGAACCAGAACATGGCCAGAACGAGGCTTCCATAGAAATGCATTGAGTTCTGAATGAAACAGTGGAGCGTCTGACAGGTCATAAATCGCAGTAGACCAGTCTGAGCAGCGGCGATAGGAGATGAAGCCAATAGGTGAGTATAAAGGCTGTCTCCCACTTGCGTATAAATACGCCGAGTACAATTTGATTAAAAAAAACTCACATTACATTGGAACCAATGTTGTTCAATGAGGCAGTGTTCATCTGTGAGTTTTACGAAGAAACAACAGGAGAAACACGAGTAAAAGCATCAATTTATGCAAAAAAGGTGCTTTTTTATTTAATACACCAGTAAAAACTCAGGAGAGGTGGCTTTGAAAGGTGACACAATGTCACTAAGGCTACATACAACTGGGGCAGATGTTACAATTACAAGGTCATTATATATCATGTACAACAGAAGCAGCAGTATCAACAGTATAGAGCACACAGTGTTAATGGACCAAAATACATTACATCAAAGATATTGTACATAAGCATCATAGAATTACAGTCAATTAGTCACAATAATATAAAGTGCATGTCCTTCATTTAACAGGATCCCAGTGCTGCTTAAATAAAGTGCAAACAGTACAAAGTAAAAGATATCATACAAAGACCCCTTTGTAGATCGGATTTATCAAAGCTGCTAGCAGTCAGGAGGACAAGGTACACCAAGCAGGGTAGAGAGGAATCTGGGTGGGTGAACCCTGACGCCGTTTCATTTCCCGGTATTATACCTGTGACCACTTCATCAGGGGATAGAGAGGACTGCTTGATCACAGCCTTAAATAATCAACCAAGTCGCTGGATCACTGCGGACCGGAAGTGATGACATAGGCCCTGTCACGTGACCAGAAATAACACACCCTCAAAGTCTCGCATCACCACAGACCGGAAGTGACGTGCCCAGTCACGGACCACATGACCAGAAGTGACGCGTCAGCCAGCACGTCCGGTACTACACCGCCCACCAGGCCACGCCACACCACCAGACCACGCTTGGTGTCACCAAGTCGACTGCACACAGCAGTGGATTGGTGTGGGCCAGGAAGCAGGAGCAACCAGTCACAGACCACAGTCAGAGAGGCCAAAAGAATATTTTACAGGAATGACACAGGCAAGATAGCATATAAATGGAGTGTCTCCAAAACTATAGTGTTTGGAATATGACACATATATCCAAGTCCATAGTATTCCATTAGAGGAAAACCAGATTCAGCGACTGTAGTTGGATTAAGTTGATCCTATCAGGAGGGCAGGCAAGACCTGTGAAAACTATAATAAACAAGCCATAAAATCAAAAAATATAAGCGGGTCAGAAAAATCCAACTCCACTAGATAATAAGGGTAGATTCTAAGAAGAGGAAAGAGCCAGGCTCCATGTCCGAGCAGACCAATAAACGTGAAGCTGGTATTGTGTATGTCTTTATTTCCAACGCGTTTCACAGCAGGACCTGCTGCTACATCAGGGCAAACATTTAACAGTTAATCACTGCAAACCTTATATAAGCAATAATCATGACATCACCAGTCCGGCCCTCTTTGACGGGGGTTTTGGCGAAAACGCCCATTTTCAAACACATTTTTATAAAAATTCACAAAAAAAAAATGTTTAAAAAAAAAATGTGTTTGAAAATAGGCATTTTCGCCGAAACCCCCGTCAAAGAGGACAGGACTGGTGATATCATGATTGTTGTTTATATACAGGTCCTGCTGTGAAACGCGTGGGAAATAAAGACATACACAATGCAAGCTTGACGTTTATTGGTCTGCGCGAACACGGACGCTGGCTCTTCCCATAAGCGAGGTGCCCGCAGCGGCCATCAGACTAAGGTCTCTACAGTTGGTTGTGACTCATACAACCAACGAAGGTGAGTCACATCCATTGAGGGGCTATTATAATTTATACAAAGGATAAGACCCTATGTGCGCCCATAGGGTCGAGATACCCAAACGTTGTGGGCTCCCACGCTGCAAATTGCAACCCACAGCCACCCCAGAAAATAGCGCATTCATTAGAGGTGCCATTTTCTGGTGCTGTACCCCAACTCTTCCAGTTGCCCTTGTGCTGGTGGCACACAGGTTCTCCATATGCGACATGGTGTCCACTAACAATTTCAATGGAAAATTAGCTCCAATTGTTAGAGGAAACCATGTCGCATATGGAGAGCCCCTCCCTGTGTGCTTGAACATTGGAGCTCCCCCTCAAGTGACCCCATTTTGGAAACAAGACCCCCCCAGGGAGCTTATCTAGATGCATAGTGAGCACTTTGATCCCCCAGATGCTTCATAAATTGATCTGTAATAAGGAAAAAGTACTTATTTTTCACACAAATTTTCTTTTTTCATATTTAGGGATCAATTTGTGAAGCACCTGGGAGGTTCAAAGTGCTCACTATGCATCTAGAAAAGTTCCCTGGGGGGTCTTGTTTCCAAAATGGAGTCACTTGTGAGGGAGCTCCAATGTTTAGGCACACAGGGACTCCTCATACGCGACATGATGTCCTGTAATAATTCCGATTGTTAGTGGACACCATGTTGAATATGGAGATCCCCTGTGTGCCTAAACATTAGAGTTCCCCCACAAGTGACCCTATTTTGGAAACTATGCCCCCAAGGAACTTATCTAGATGCATAGTGAGCACTTCGAACCCCCAGGTGCTTCACCACCTAATCCGTAGAAATGAAAAAAGAAAGAATTTTTGGAGAAAAAAGTACTTTTCCATATTTACAGATCAATTTGTGAAGCACCTGGGGGTTCAAAGTGCTCACTATGCATTTAAATAAGTTCCTTGGGGGGTCTAGTTTCCAAAATGGGGTCACTTGTGGGGGAGCTCTAATGTTTAGGCACACAGGGGCTCTCCATATGCAAGATGGTGTCCGCTAACAATTGGAATTATTAGCGGACACCATGTCGGTATGGAGAGCCCCTGTGTGCCTAAACATTGGAGCTCCCCCACATGTGACCCCATTTTGGAAATTAGACCCCCAGGGAACTTATCTAGATGGGTGGTGAGCATTTTGAACCCCAGATGCTTCACAAATTAATCCATAATAATGAAAAAAGAACATTTTTGTGGAAAAAAAAGCACTATTTCATATTTATGGATCAATTTGTGAAGCACCTGGGGGTTCAAAGTGCTCCCTATGCATATAGATAAGTTCCTTAGGGGGTTTAGTTTCCAAAAATCCGATCACTTGTAGAGTAGCTCCAATGTTTAGGCACACAGGGACTCTCCAAATGCGATATTGTATCCGCTAACAATTTGAATGGAAAATTAGCTCAAATTGTCAGCGGACACCATGTCGCGTTTGGAGAGCCCCTGTGTGCCTAAACATTGGAGCTCCCAAACAAGTGACCCCATTTTGGAAATTAGACCCCCCAGGGAACTTATCTAGATGGTGTGGTGTGAGCATTTTGAACCCCCAGGTGCTTCTAAAATTAATAGGTGAAAATGAAAAAAAGAACATTTTGGTGGAACAAAAAGTACTATTTCATATTTATGGATCAATTTGTGAAGCACCTGGGGGTTCAAAGTGTTCACTATGCATCTAGATACGTTCCTTGGGGGGTCTAGTTTCCAAAATTGGGTCACTTGTGGGGAGCTCCAATGTTTAGGCACACAGTGACTTTCCAAAAGCGACATGGTGTCCGCTAACAATTTGAATGGAAAATTAGCTCAAATTGTAAGCAGACACCAATGTTTAGGCACACAGGGGCTCTCCAAACGCAACATGAAGTCCCCCCACAAGTGACCCCATTTTGGAAACTAGACCCCCCAGGAAACTTATCTAGATGGGTGGTGAGAGCTTTGAACCCCCAGATGTTTCACAAATTGATCCGTAAAAATGAAAAAGTACTTTTGTTTTCACAAAAATTTTCTTTTAGCCTAAATTTTTTCATTTTCACATGGGCAAAGGATAAAATGCATCCTAAAATTTGTTGGGCAATTTCTCCTGAGTACACCGATACCTCATATGTGGTCATAAACTAATGTTTGGGTGCACGGCTGGGCTCAGTAGTGAAGGAGCACTATTTCACTTTTTGAATGGAAAATTAGCTTCACAAGTCAAATTGCGCTCCTTCCCTTTTGAGCCCTGCCGTGCTCCTAAACAGGGGTTTATGACAACATATGAGGTATCGGTGTACTCGGGAGAAATTGCCCAACAAATTTTAGGATCCATTTTATCCTGTTGCCCATGTGAAAATGAAAGAATTGAGGCTAAAAGAACATTTTTGTTAGAAAAATTAAAATGACAATTTTTTCCTTCCACGTTGTTTTAGTTCCTGTGAAGCACCTGAAGGGTTAATAATCTTCTTGAATGTAGTTTTGAGTAGCTTGAGGGGTGCAGTTTTTGGAATGGTGTCACTTTTGGGTGTTTCCTGTCATGTACACCCCCAAAGGAACTTCAAATGTGATGTGGTCACTAAAAAAATGGTTTTGTAAATTTTGCTGGAAAAATGAGAAATCACTGATGAACTTTGAACCCTTATAACTTCCTAACCAAAAAATGTTTTTTTTCAAAAATTGTGCTGATGTAAAGTAGACATGTGGGAAATGTTATTTATTAACTATTTTGTGTCACATAACTCTCTGATTTAGCAGAACAAAAATTCAAAATTTGAAAAATTGCAATATTTTCAACAATTTTGCCAAATTTTTGATTATTTCACAAATAAACACAAGAATTATCGACCTAAATTTAATACTAACATGAAGACCAATATGTCACGAAAAACAATCTCAGAATCGCTAGGATCCATTGAAGGGATCCAGACTTATTACCTCATAAAGGGACAATGGTCAGGATTGACAAAAATGCCAAGGTCTTTAGGGTCAAAATAGGCCCGGGGGTGAAGGGGTTAAGGATAGTCATGGTTCCCTTAGTAGAGAACAGTTCAGGGGCCCAGGTTCCTATCCTCCTTTTCTTCCTAAGCTCCATGTGACACTATGCATGTGTGCTTTATTATTTCTAGATGAGAAATAAAATGCCCACTTGCATATCACCGACATAACATATGCAAGTTATGTAAGGAAAAAAATTCCTAACACTTACCGCCTTTTCTGACTGCCATTATGGGCGATTTATTTATACACAGATGTGAACGAACGCTTAAGCTATGCAATAAAAAAAGGAAATAAAACTGGAATGGTGCTTTAAATGTGCCCTGTCTAGCAGACACAGTCTGTATGGTATGAGCATGACTTTCTGGGAACATAGCTGCACTCCAGAAAAGTATGTGGTGCAATCCAGCGTTCACATTCCTATGCACACATATGCTCTTTATTTGTGGTCTCATAGGGGCTCAGCACTCGTCATAACCTCAATATTGCTGTTTTTAATTGTAAGACCAGCAAAGACTTGTTGTGGCATCATTTAGTAACAATGCATTAGATAATTATTTCTCAGAAACATGCTTTTTATTAAGTTCTACAAGTTAGCTATAAAGAATGTGGTACAGATTTGTTATGGTGATGAAATGTGATTAGAAAGTATTGTATTTAGTAGAAACTACAATTTTTTTTTTCTATATACTCGGGCAGAATTACAATTGGCATTTGTAATGGAGACTCCATCTCCGAAACTACTATATTCTATTTTTTGGTATGTTCTTAATTGGCAATTTTCACTAGAAAAGCCGAAAATATAACTTTTATTGGATTCGGCTAAAAAAATGAATATCAAATCATGACATTTGTACAAATGTTGTAACACGTGTCAGAAATGTGTACTTTGGAAGTCTAAGCATAATAAAAAGGGCTAATTAGCGTGGATACATACCCCAGTTATGTTTTTTCACCTTCTTGACATGGCCAAATTTTACAATTCTGACCAGTGTCACTTTATGCGGTAATAACTCTGGAACGCTACAACAAATCCCAATGATTCTGAGACTGTTTCTTTTTTTCATGACACTTAGGGATGAGCGAGTACCTTAAAATTCGTACTCACTATTCTCGCAACGAGTAGGTACCTGTACTCGCTACTCATTGCGAATATAGCGAGTACGAATACTTTTGCAGTGTATCAATAGATACACTGCAAAAGTAGCCTAAAAGTGAATAAAAGTTGTTAAAAAATATATAAAATTACATACTCACCTGTCCGACGCCTGCATCGGGACCGGCAGAGAAGACATCCGATCGCTGGACAAGGACCTGTCACTACCAGCCAATCAGATGGCCGGTGGCGATTTGGCCAATCAGATGGCGCCACATCACAACTACGTCATCGCTAGCGGCCACCTGATTGTCCAGTTTGCAAGGTCCTGACTGTACATCTAGGACCTTGCAAATTGGCCAATCAGGTGGCCGCTAGCGATCACGTGGTTGTGATGTGGTGCTATCTGATTGGCCAGATCGCTACCGGCCGTCTGATTGGCTACTAGTGACAGGTCCTTGTCCAGCGATCAGATGTCTTCCCTGCCAGTCCCGATGCAGGCGTCAGAAGGTGAGTATGTAATTTTATTATTTTTTGATCAACTTTTATTCACTTTCAGGCTACTTTCGCAGTGTATTTATAGATACACTGCGAAAGTATTAGGACTACTCGCTACTCCCGAGTACTCATAAGTACTCGGAGAGTAGCGAGTAGCCCAAATACCTCTACTATTCGGCGAATACCGAATAGTAGCGAGTATACTCGCTCATCCCTAATGACACTTAGTACTTTAAGTTAGTGGTAAATTTAGGTCGACATTTTTTACAATTATTTGTACTACTTTTGCTGCCTTATAGGTTCTGTAGGGGGAGACAATAGAAAGGGCAGGCTCAGATCTAAGTGTAGAGTCGCCTTATTTAGCGGTAGTGATGGTATATATTAGAACAGCTCACCTTTATGGAGTCTTGGGGACAGCTCAGAATGGAGGATCTTCTTTGGTGTGCACCACTCTAAGCCGGAGAAATCAGGATTCTTGGAGGAGGATACTGTTTGCAAAGTATACCAGAAAAAGGATTCTGGTTTCATTTCAGCGGCGCTTTCAAATGGATATAACAAATTGTACCTGAGGAAGACTCAAACAGAGTTGAAACGTGTTGTACTATCTCCACTACTGTATTTTCAATAAGACTATGATTGAAGAACATCCTTGATATAACAAATTGTATCTGAGGAAGGCTCAAAAAGAGTTGAAATGCGTTGTACTATGTCCACTATTGTATTTTTAATAAAACTAGAATTGAAGAACATTCTTGGCTCCATTTGGAAGCGCCGCTGAAATCAAACCAAATCCCTTTTCTGGTATACTTTACATTTATTTGTGAAAGAATCAGAGTTTTGTCAAATATTTTGCAATTATTTTAAACTTTTAATTTTTATGCCCTTAAAGAAGAGCTGTGACACACAAAATACTTAATAAATAACATTACCCACATGTCTACTTTACATCAGCAGCATTGTTTACACTTTTATTTCTAGGAAGTTAGAAGGGTTAAAAGATTATCAGCAACTTCTCATTTTTCTAACAAAATTTCCAAAACCAATTTTTTAGAATCCACATAACATTTAAAGTGACTTTGACAGCCTGTATGACAGAAAATACCCCAAAGTGACACAATTCCAAAATACTGCACCCCTCAAAGTGCTCGAAACCACATTCAAGAAGTTTATTAACCCTTCAGATGCTTTACAGGAATTAAAGAAACGTAAATAGAATAATTGAAAATTTTACTTTTAACCACAAAAATGTTGCTTCAACCTCTAAATTTGCATTTTCACAAGAGCAACAGGACAAAATGCACCATATAATTTGTTGTGCAATTTCTCATTACTACATTGACACTCAGGAGATGGTGGAAACACTACTGATTAGGGAGGTGTTAGGGCTCGGAAGGGAAGGAGCGCTATTTGACTTTTGGAACACAAAATTAGTTTGAATCAATAGCTAACACTATGTTGTGTTTGCTGAGCCTCTGATGTGTCTCAACAGGGGGAACCCCCCACAAGCAAACCCATTTTGGAGACTATACTGCTCAAAGATAGTATTTAGATGTGTGTTGAGCACTTTGAACACACAGGTGCGTCACAGAATTTTATGTTACTTTTACACCAAATGTTTTTGGTATTGCACATCATTCTACTGTTTAACAAAAAAAATGAGGCCTACAAAGAAAATAACCTACAGTCAAATATGGTGGTGGTTCAAAGATGTTCTGGGGTTGTCTTGCTGCATCTGGCGCCAGGTGCTTTGACTATTTGCAAGGAATCTGAAGATTATCGAAGGATTTCGGGTCACAATGTAGAGCTGAGTGTCAGAAAGCTGGATTAACGTAGTTCAAAATTGCAGAGGGTGGACGGTGTATACGGACCTGCGCTGCATAGACCAGAAAGATCAGACGGTGTTCATCATTATAGTGTTTATTTCTTTCTGACGCGTTTCGGAGTTAGTCCCAACTCCTTCCTCAGAGAAGGAGGACCATTCCCTGAGGAAGGAGTTGGGGCTAACTCCGAAACACGTCGGAAATAAACACTATAATGATGAACACCGTCTGATCTTTCTGGTCCATGCAGCGCAGGTCCATATACACAGTCCACCCTCTGCAATTTTGAATTACATTGACCGTTGTGGTGTGGATCCTTGCAGCAGTTATTACCTTTTGTCCTGACGCTGCTTGTGTGCTACACAACCCCTCCAGGTGAGTGACTAATTAAATTTAGTCCACCTTTTTATCAATGATAAGACCCTATTGTGCTTCTCTCTCCCTTTTCTAGTTTTGATGAGAAAGCTGGATTGGCATCCTAGGTCATAGGTCTTTCAGCAGGACAATGACACCAGATATACTTCTAAAAGCACCCAGAATAGATGGAAACAAAGCTATAGAAAGTTCTCAATGAATCCGGATCTAAATCCTATTGAACACCTGTGTAGAGATATTAAAATTTATTGGTGAAAGCACCCTTAAAATATGAGACACCTGAAGCAGTTTACAAAAGAAGAGTCCAAAATTCAAGTTGAGAGGTGTTAGAAGCTTGTTGATAATTATAGCAAGGGATTGATTACAGTTATTTATTCCAAAGGGTGTGCAACCAAATATTTATTTGAGGGTGCCAACAATTTCATCTGGACCATTTTTGGATTTTTGTATGAAACTATGTCCAATTTGCCTTTTTTTTCTTTGTTTTCTTTTGTACTGTTCCAATACACATAAAAGAAATAAACACGTATATAAGAAATTGTGTAATTCCAATAATTTTTTGGGAGAAACACTTAATTTTCTGGAAGGCTAGGGTCACACTTGGCAGTCCATTTTTCTGCCTTTTCCAAACCTGATTCCATTTTTGGAGATTGTCATAATTGCATCCCAAAAACGATATGCATTAACACTATGTGTTTATGTATGGTACCTATATGTACCATGCTTTAACAGATGCGTTTCCCATAGGGCCCCATGTTAAAAAAAAACGCTATGCATTCTTATATTGCACCCAAAAATGCTGCTAGCAGCATTTTTTGCTGCAATAAAAAAACGCGTAGCGTTTTTTAGCAGTGCATTTTGACAATGCGTTTTTTGCATGGGAGCCTATGGATCCGTTAAAACCATCAGTTTTTCAAGAATTTTAAATTAAAAAACTGATGCTTTTAGCGGATCCAAGGCTCAAGTGTGACCCTAGGCGAACAATTTCAAGGGTGCCAACACTTTCAGCCATGACTTTACACACACATGCACTATATGCATACACATGCTATGCTTTGACTTTTTGACTTAGAACTTTGGTGACATCTTAAACCCTTGTATGTAGCTTTATTTCAGGATTAAAAAGGTGGTCTTATAAATGGGAATTGGGAATTTATATAATGAATTCGGGACTCCTTTCATGAGCCAGAAAGTAGATGTAACTGGGAAAATATACAGCCAAGAAAGATGACCACTGGCTAAGATTTTGCGTAATTTTGATTTGTCAAAAAAGTTGTTCTCCTGAGATAACTCCATTAAAGAGACCCTGTTAGCACAGAATGATTGTTGGCGGGGCCAATCATTTAAATACCCCTCACCACCTGCTTGCACCCAGTGTCTGTACTTGGATTGAATAGTCATTCGGTGCTGACATAATCCCAGTAACTATTTTCTAGTAAGATTATATAAATAATTGAATGTATATATCCTGGTAACTTACCGGAAAGCTTGGTTTATGGCAGTTACTTCCAAATTCACATGAGAGATATTCTTGATTTGCCAACATGCTATATTTGAAGTTAGAAATGTTTCACATGCAATATACCAGATTTTTGGAATACATCTTGTTAGGTTGTGTCAACTGATTTTGTTAACAGCGGAATTTGCAAGATATCAATAGAGGAGATCAGACAGTACTTGAATGTAACCCAGATGCCTGTCAAATAAGAAACGGTACCACTGACATATGATGTGGCCATGGCACAGTGTGTCGCTTAAGGCACTGTCTATGTTATTTTTGTGCTATCAATGCGTGACCAGCCTTTGATGACATTACCAAAGTCTCAGTATCACGCCAGACTGGAAAGGAAAATAGTGACTCCATTTTTTCCAGCCATAAGCTATAACAGTATGTTTTGTGGGTACCAGATGGCATTTACAAAGCCAGCTTATATGGATGTTGTAAAACAAGTGTTATGTGCGAAACCGCACTAAAGGAGATTCTGATCATGAGTGGATCTGGCACTAGGAAAAATGAGTTCCAGGATGTTATGGTTGAATCATGCATGTATTTATTTAGTCATGTAATTGTATATAAGCAGTTGTTTTTTCTCCATCCTCGGCTAAGTATTTTAGCTCTGAGTACACTGTAACCATATTCATATATTCAGAGGGAATGAAAACTGTTTTTACAGTTATTTTATATTTATTTTATTGAGAGACTTTATTTACTCCACATCAACTTCAAGCAAAAAAAAAACAAAAAAAAAACAAAAAAACACAAAAAAAAAATATATATATATACATACTAAAATTAAGAAAGGAACAGCAGTAACTGCTAAGTCTAAATCCATGACTGGTCTCTTCTGTAGAGATTGTCAATTCAGCCACTCATAACTATTACCGTTTTCTCTGAATGACGGATGATAATTATTTTTCAGGTCCCACTTGGTTGTCCATTACCGTTGATCAGAATATTTAGAGCATTATAGGTTGAGGTGTATCTGCATTATGTGATGACATCATTTAGGAATACAAGACTACCTGACAATAAATCTAGACCTAAAGAGGTTGCCTAACAATTAAATATTACATTTCCTTGGGGGCATAACTGACTTCAGGCATGATTAATGCACCCAATGAGAGGTCTGCTCTGGACTCAGGATTGGCTTTTATTGCAGCTGAAGACCAAACTGCATGTATATCCTGTGCTGAGTTATACTCCATAGACATGAATCGCAACTGGCCATCCTCAACTCTTGTATGTCTCAAAGAGTTTACCATGCCTGCTTCCCAAAATGGCACCTGGTGCCTCAGGTGTAAATGACCAGCAAGACTATGAACCTGAGTTAGCATTGAAACAAGATTCTTTACAACTTTTGGCTGTGGTGCACACTTCTGCTGTTGAATTTAAAAGTAAAATTGATAAAGTGAGAGTTTAAGTCCTTTACCATAAGACCTCCAGAGTCTCCATCTAAAATTAAGGAGATTGAGTCCAGGATATCTCTTCTTGTGGATGCAAAAGCCCTGACAAACTAAGAGCCTCTGAAAAAGGCAGCAATGTGAGCACACATGGTAGATAACATCGAGAATAATCTCTGCTGCAATAATGTTCATATACTGGCTTTTGTGGAGCAAGATGAGGCAAAATACTCCTGTCCATTCATGTAGCAATGACTAAGGTTGAAGCTTCGAAATGCTTCCCTCTCTGCAGCATCTGCCGTAGAACATGTGCATTGTGTTAGCAACAGCTATGACCTGGGGCCCCATCACATCCACTAATGGCCCATCTCCAATGCTGTTTATTTGAAAAGTACTTTGAAATGTCCATGCTTCCACTTGTAACCAATATGCCTCTGTTTCTGTGTGAAACAGATGAACATAGTGATACTAAGATTTGTACCTGCTACCATTTTTCTGGGGTTTCTGCAAAAATTGGGGGTTCCTATGTTATCATATAATATGAGGTCTGAGCGAGAGATGCTAAAGTCAAAATGTGACACACAAGCATTCTAAGGAACCCTTTTAACATTTGTCACAATGTCAGACCTTGACCCGTGCGACCCTCATATCATAAATTGGCACAGTCTGCAGGATTGAGCCCTGTAGCATGTCAATGTGACCTGCAGAACAGTAGAAATTGTGCCTGTACACATGCTCAAAGATGACAAAGCGTGATACTGTTAGAAAGCGGAAGCCAATCCATCATGGGTGAAGACATTGCAGTATGGAACGAAGAATAGTATTCCAACCCACTGGAGTGAGAAACAACAGAGTAAAGTGTGGTAATAGAGAATAATCTCTGCCTGTTGAGTTAGGTGCGTACTTCAGTAGAATGATGTCTGGAAAATTCCTACCCAGTGGAGGGCGGGAGAGAATGTGATGAAGCAATTTTATGGGCTGTCAAACTACACTGATTAATGAGAGATGACTTATGTTGCTGGTAGTCCAGCCCATCATAGGAGGAACACGCAAACAAAAAGTACAAATGTAGCGCCCCACTAGTCAGCGCGCTACAAAAGGGTACTGCACCCCTAACAGAATGTGCAGTATGCTTTGTTCTGGTAAGGAGTAGTAGAAGCCTGAAGCTCCAGCACCACACACACACACATAGTGATAGGGGACCAATCAGACACCCGTTACTAGGGTAACCGGTCCCAGTGGGTGGAGAAGCTAGGTTATAAAGTGAGTGGGGAGAGAGGGAAAGAGCAGTGAAGAAAGCAAGGAGCAGAAGTGAAGTGCAGAGCTGTGAAGTGAGGAGAAGCTGTAAAGAACAGCAGAGGAGAAGCTAAACCTGGTGACCCAGAAAAGAAATGGGCAGATAGAGGGTAACCAAATACCCTGGCCCAGTCCAAAGTGTGATACCGGCTCTGACGTGAATCAGAGGTACTACTCTGAGCTACAAATTACCGGTGTGGTTGCACGCTTTATAGGAGCATGATCCAACCACCTACATCAAGCACGATCTCCACCAGAAGCACTAAACAGTTTGGGTCCCTTTGGATAGATAAAGGGTTCCCATATAACCCGATGGGCCTGGTCTAACAAGCAGGATTGTGCAGGGCACCACAGAAAAGGACAGAGAACGTGATAGAGAAGGAACACCAGTCGAGCTTCAGAGGGACACTGCTCACTACCAGAACCACCTGGTCCACTACCCAGACGGAAAGAACTGCGTTACTCTGTAAGCCTGCATATTACTGGAGTAAAGTATCCATTCAGAGTGAGCAATGTGTCTGTGCTTCTTCTCAGAGAACTGTGCTTTACCTGCCTTGCTCCACAATGACTACGCTGCTCTTTTCTACCATTGCTACTGCCAACACCCCGGGGACTCAGCCCTACCTGTAGAGGGCTATGACATCTTGCTGCCGCACATCACCCTGGAGGTTCCAGCAGCGCCGGTGATATCACCGGACCTACAGGTGGCGTCACGAAAACTTTATTTTTTCCCTTTTTATTGTCTGCATCAAGGGCACAGGCTTGGGCACCGACCACCAGGGTCATCCCTGCACCCGACCGAACGAGACTTGAGTACCCAGTCCCTTGTGGCCCCAGACACAAACAAATATCAACTCTTGCCCACTGGGAGGCAGCACAAAAATGAGGAGCATTGAAAATTTGGGTGGAATTGAGTGATTATTCAGTCAGCCAGCCTGTGAACAGTAGTGTAACAGTAAGGCTCTTGACAAAGGTTTTAGAAATGAGTGGTGAGAAGCAATATGGAGACCGGTGCACAGTGAACGACTACTGGTGAGGGTTTGATGACCCAAAGTTACCAGTTTCATTGGTGCCTGGGGTGTAAAGAACCACATTTTGATCCATGCAACCCTTACAAGTATACAAATAACTTTGGGTTACCATTTAACTTTAAGAAATAGTCCCCTACTAGCACAACTTCTTCTGATTCCACATGTTTCCCCCAGTAAAATAGAAAAGCTTATACTTGCCTCACGTGCCAGTGCCGTTCCAGCGATGCCCGTATTCGTGTTCTCAGGACTCACATGATGTTGTGATGTTATGCGAGCCCGGCACCCAATGTCCCTTGATGTCTCTCCTACTTCAGTCAAATTATTTAATCAACAGGAAATGAGTGCAGTGGCTTCCACTCACTTCCTGTTGATTGCTGCGGTGTGTGAAGGTGGAGGGACCAAAGCTGTCGGTGATTGGATGCGGGGCCCCATGAATATGGGAATGGTCACCATTGCACAGAACCAGCACCAGAGATGAGTATAAGTTTTTGTATTTTACCTGGTGGAAACATGTGGAATCAGGAGCAGCTACAACCCCCTTATTGGCTCTGTCTATCCATATTTTTCCATACTGACTGGGACACATCAAGCACGTCCCTTATCTACTTTATTGTTTGCAATGATTATGAGACTAAGATCTGACCTTTTATACATATACAGGTGCATCTAAATGAATAAGCATATTTTCAAAAAGTTAATTTCAGTAATTCAATACATAAAGTGAAACACATATATTATATAGAGTCATTACAAACAGAGGGATCTTGAAATAGATCACTTGAAATTGATCACTCTATAATGACTCTATATTATATATTCATTTCACTTTTTGTATTGAATTACTGAAATAAATTAACTTTTTGATGATATTCTAATTCATTGACTGCACCTGTATATATGTATATGGAAATATTGTATAATATCCATATGCTGAGGGTGTCTCTGTTTGTTTTACCTTTTCAACTGTATGTTTCTACTTTTTCAATATATCAGGGTTTTTTAAAACATATTTCCTTGTTAGCTCACTTAAAAAGAAACTATTTTTCAGTTGAAATAATTATGAATAAAAAATATCTAATTATTGCATTTACACATTTATTACTTCTTATGTAATCAGATAAAAACAAATTGCCTAAACCGGTTGCAATTTAGCAAAGCTTTAATCTCAATCAAGCCTTAGGCTCCATTTTCTGCTATTTCATATAAACAAGAATAGTGCCATTCACTGACAGAAAGCCAAGAGTTTGTAAGTAATAACTGAAATAGTCCATCATGGCCTATGATGCCCTGTACAATGTGATACAGAAAATAAATGAAACATTTTGTCTCATAAAACAGAAGAGTGATATGTGAGTTTGCAGCCAACATTCTTAGATTAGGCAATGGATTTTGCAACCACTACAAGTGTTAATAACTAATTCTTTGAAGTGCAGTCACACAACTGTTTTAAACAGATATGTTCATTGCCCCAGGGTACCCATTGTTTCACTTAAAAAATGAAAAGAGTAATGTACTTGTGTTATTCAGGCTACTAATGTTTACGTAACATGCGATTTATACCGTCCTTACTGTCCCTTTTAATTAGCTCCTCGGGGTGCTCCAAAGCAGCTGCGCAACTTCCAACCATCCACCCAATTTCTGCCTGCACAAGCTGTAACATCTGCTAATACTATACTTGCCTGCCTCTTATTTTAAAAATCAGTATTATATAGCAAAGAGACATAGACAGACAGGAACATGGAGAGATGGATTTCTCCTAACAGCAGTCAAATACAAACAACTACACCGCTTGTGTAGTTAGTTACTTCTAATTTTTAACTGACCTTGCCCAGGTCTCACTTGGGTCAAGTAGCAGTGCCACAATAAGAAAGAAGTGGTAAGGCCACTTCTTAATAACAAACAACTACACCGCCTGTGTAGTTTACTTACTTCTAATTTTTAACTGCACCTTGCCCAGGTCCACTTCGGGTCAAGTAGCAGTGCCACAAAAGGAAGTAGTGTAGGCACTTCTAAAACAAACAACTACACCGCCTGTGCGGTTCCTACTAATTTTTAACTGCACCTTTCCCAGGTCTCATTTCGGGTCAAGTAGCAGTGTTGGTTCAGTCACCTCTGCTTGATTTACATCCAGCTTTTTGTTGTCCAACAACTGAATCAGTTGCCAATTTTGTCACATACAAAATGAGTGGCAAAAGGCCTGCTGCTGGTGGGAATGGGAGTAGGCGTGGTGGAAAGGGAAAAAAAGGTTATGTCCGTGGGGTAGATGCTAAATCTACATTAACATCTGCTGAAGAAAGACAATCTTCCAGGCAAAGTAAGATGTCAACTTCTTTACGTGGCCAATCGGATATGATCCCTTTCTTACAGACACGAGCATCATTACCACTTGTAAATGAGGAACAAAAACCGCAGGAGCTTGAATGGATCACAACTGCTCCATCAAGTGGTCTCTCCTCCACCTCAACTACTACATCACAAACCCTCCAATCATCTGAGGTGTCAGCCCAATCGCACTTGATTCCTCCAAGCTCCCAAGTCTCCAGCCGCCCTACTGAGTCTGGGGTAACAGACATGTTTGAGTCTGCAGAGCTGTTCAGTCACACAATAGCTTGGGAATCAGAAGTCTGCTCCAAAGCTGCAGTGAGTACAGATGAGTTAACGATCTGCCCTGATGCCCAGAAGCTTTGTGAGTCCGATCTAGGCTCAGATGAAGAAGGTTCTGACCTTCATGTAGACCCTCATTCCCTAATAGTAACTACTCTTGCTGGACACAAGGAGGATGATGCTGATGAGACTCAGATATCGGATTGGATTGCCAAATTAAGTTTTCAGTCTAGGCAGGAAGAGGTTGTCTCTGAGGAGGACGAGGGGTGTGAGAACACAGAGGATGATGATGAGGTTGGAGATCCCACTTACTTTCAACCCACAGTAAGCCAGTCGATGAGGTCAGCACAGGAGGTGGAGGAGGATGAATCCGGCACTGCTGCCTGCGTTAAAAATCATGCAGGCAGCAGTTTTCGCAGCGTTTCCCTGTACCGCACTGCAGTAACCGGATGGCTCAGAATGTGTAATCCTGAGCCATCCGGCAACTGCATAGTTTGCGGATCCTGGCTATTGCCGGGATCAGCAAACTGTACTATGACTAGTAAAGTGTTAAATTTACAAAGTAAAGGAATGTTTGAGTTCTCTAGGGGGGGCTTAGCCCCCCCTAGAGACCGGCCGGCCACTCCGGTGGGCTTCTAGTACACTTGCCCCCATGGCACGGGCTCCTCGCAGCCCCGTGCAAGTCCCCACACCTCCAGCCCCCCGAATCACTATACAGGGGTGCCTGCACCCCTCTTGTATAGTTATTTCTGTATGGGGGGAAAATGATTTATTAAAGTATTGCTTTAAGCTCATATTTACATGTTGTCTTCGGCAGTCTTGTGTAAAATCCATGGGCGGGGCTGTTTGTGGCAGCCTCCGCCCCCTCATTCCTTATGGCCGCCCTCTCTGTGCCTCATCCATTGATGTGAGGGCGGCCGCATCATGAAAGGGGCGGGGCGAACCGCGTCACACCATTCGCCCCGCCCCTTTCATGACGCGGCCGCCCTCACATCAATGGATGAGGCACAGAGAGGGCGGCCATAAGGAATGAGGAGGCGGAGGCTGCCACAAACAACCCCGCCCATGGATTTTACACAAGACTGCCGAAGACAACATGTAAATATGAGCTTAAAGCAATACTTTAATAAATCATTTTCCCCCCATACAGGAATAACTATACAAGAGGGGTGCAGGCACCCCTGTATAGTGATTCGGGGGGCTGGAGGTGTGGGGACTTGCACGGGGCTGCGAGGAGCCCGTGCCATGGGGGCAAGTGTACTAAGAAGCCCACCGGAGTGGCCGGCCGTTCTCTAGGGGGGTCTAAGCCCCCCAGAGAACTCAAACATTCCTTTACTTTGTAAATTTAACACTTTACTAGTCATAGTACAGTTTGCTGATCCCGGCAATAGCCAGGATCCGCAAACTATGCAGATGCCGGATGGCTCAGGATTACACATCCTGAGCCATCCGGTTACTGCAGTGCGGTATTGGGCACACATTTTTTAAAAAAAAGTGTGTGCCCGGCATTGCGTTCACCGCATCCGGATCCGGATGCGGTGAATGCAATTCTTGTTTGAAATGTGACCCTGGCCTTAGTGTGATATTGCTAGTCACTCCCCGTTGACAAAGCAGGCTGAAAGAGGAAGAGCTGCTTCTTGACATGGAGCAGCAGTATTGCCAGCAGGAGAGGTCTGTAACCACTCTGAGATGGTGCCAGATAGGTCAGGCAGGTAGTTAATAGCTACCTGCCTGTTAGTTTTTTAGCCCATGCTAAAAAGTTAAGTAGCCATAAATAAACCCTATAATAATGCTCACGTTGTGGCTTCATAAGTTATTAATTTATGGGGCCACAATTTGGGACATGTCAAGGTATAAAAGAGGGACGCTATTACTGTATGGGGGACAGGAATTGTATTTTGCATGTTGACAGTATATTAATGCCAATGTTGGAAACAAAGGCAAACATTATTATTGTATAGAGGATGAAAGGGAAATGTTACCATTGCAAAATATTAATTAAAGGAGTTTTCCGGGATAAATGAAAAAAACAAACTTGTGCCTAAGCAATAACTGGCAGGTAGGGGACACCTACCTGCCTCTTGTGCTTGGTGCCGTTCACTGCCAACTGGAGCAGTCTCAGAACTTTCATGTAAGAGATTTTTTGGCTTCTGCCGACATTGCGACCACATAAGGGAGGAATATTCCCCCTCTATCAGAGCCGATGTCACTCTGATTGACAGCTGGCTCCCCCAATCAGGTAGCGGGAGCCGACTGTCAATCAGCGTTATGTCGGTGGTCCTGCCCTCTCCACACAGAGCAGAGCTGAAAAGCCGCCTCTGCTCTGTTTATCCCCCCATGGTGTCCCTGGCAGGAGTGGTCTGTGACAGGGGTGAGCAGCAGGGACTGGCACCGGGCACAACAGGCAGGTAGGTAGCAGCTACCTGCCTGTTATGATTGGGCACATTTTTTTTAACTCCCAGATAACACCTTTAATAATGTATGGTGATCACACAGGGAGATATGTCTATTATGAGGGGGTTCTCAAAGCGGAACATCACTACTGTCAAATATTTAATTTTGAGGAATACTTTTATTTGGGGGGAATCAAAAGTGAGGTTTTATATTGTGTAGAGCATTAGGGCAGCATATGGCAATTTTCCTTTTGTGCCCAGTGCTGTGTTTAAATGGTGGAAAAGAGTGGAGGGCACCATAGATGCCATCAGCCATCTATGTCGGTGGGAAAAGCGAAAATGAATTACTTCATTTGGAGAGGTCACTGGATTTGAATCAGTAAATGGTAAATCACCTGCTGGTGAATCAATGAATTTACCTATACACTTACACTATATACAACATATATAGCTCCTGTGTATAACTATAATTGGTGATGTTAGTCTTAGTGCTGGATTTTGCTAGTAATCAGTATGGTAATATTGTTCAGTCACTATGTGGTGGTAATATGTGGTCTGTTTATGATGTGGTAGCATTTGTACCTTTTAAATGGATTCCGTAATGATATGGGCTGACATCCTGCCTTTTAGTAAGTGAAGCTTGTCATAGTGTGGCAGCATTTGTCCCTTTGTTTCTGGTATTTTTGATATATTGGTCTTTGCATAGTGGAGTCCATTATTCATGGAAACAACTTGTTCTCTCTGCTATCAATAGAATGATTATTTATTTAAATTAGAGTTTAAGCATTTGAAAGATTAAACCTTCCCTGTGCTGAGTACTATTACTCAGTGGCAGAAATGTGAAGTTACTACATATCCTCAGGATTCAACAACATATTGATTGGTCTGACTGCTAAAATCAGCACTATGGGTCCTGTAGGCATTTACATTAGCTCTATGGGCAGCGCACCGGCATAGATCTAATGCAAATGCCTACAGGACCTCGGACAGCAGCAGATACTGTACGTACATTACGTACAGTATCTGCGCAACTGTCAGGGGAGCTGCGGCTTCATTGATAAAATTGTAGAAACCCGACAATAGCCGGCTTACTGTAAAAGGGTTATTAACCCCTGACATGCCCACAGGAGTGGGCAGCATGTCTCTAAGGGGGGTGGACACCCCCTAGAGACATGTTGCCGACAAGTAATATTAATAATTAATGCTTTAATACAGTTACCACTTTGTTCATCCCTGCGGCAGCAGGGATGAACAAAATATACGGTAACCGGATTGCTCAGGATTACACATCCTGAGCAATGTGGTTACCACATTGCGGATCACAGAAGCGCTCCGAAAACTGCAGCCGATGATTTTTCGCGCAAGCTGCAGATCCAGAGCCGGTAACCGGATTGCATGTAAAGCAATCCAGTTACCATAATGGGCTCCTATGGGGAGCGTTTCCTGATGCGGTTTTGAGCTTTTTGAAAGCTCAAAAACGCATCAGGATTTGAAATTAGAACCGCATATGTGACCCTAGCCATGCTAAATGTATTAGTAGTTTCTAACCATGGTATTAGCTACCTGTGATCATTCTTGAGCAGAATTAATTAGGTTAACATCTATTTGTATCAGTTGTAATAACATCTCATGGATTGTGTGGCGATGAAGGAAGCTGTTTTTAAAAAAACTTTTATTCCCCTATTTAATAAACTTTTTAAAGCGTTATAAATTGATTGCAAACTCAAGTTCCTTAGCTGGACTAATAAAAATTGCAAAATAAACTATAATTCCAAAACTGTACAAAATCTAAATATTTTTATTAATATTGTAAACCATAAAAATTCCAAATCGGGGAAAGAGGGTTAGATAACTTATAATAAACATAGTCCAGTATGTCCTATTATTAGCTCACATAATGTATTAAAAGATGCTAAGGATCCAAAATTCCTAATGAAACATCTGCTCTATTGACTATAACAGAAAATCTGAATTACCGTAAACTAAAAAAAATCTGCCCTTTTCTGTGTTTTTGGCTGCCAATCTAACCTTAAGTATACAAGAAATAGAACTAAATTGTGGAATATGTTCTAGCACAAATATGACATCGTAAAATTCTATAAAATGGATTCAGCAAATGAGGGTTTTGGTACAAGTGCAGTAAAATGCCATCCTGTGAAAAATAGACTGTCTGGAGACAACAAAGGTCCACAGTATTAACAATCCCAATAGAGATTACATGATATAATTCATAGAACTGACTAGTAAAGATTGATAGAGATGGAAAGATACTGGATTTCAGGCAATTACAATCGTTTATGATCTCATTCTCATCAGTCTCCGCTCTACGTGTGTGTCTCAATGTGCCATAATATGTAATAATAGATGATTACAGGCTTATACTCAGATCTGTACATGATTAACAGGACATGGGGATGAGGCTTCAGCATAAAGTTCCATGTAGGTCATCAGCTATAATTGCAATTCTTGTACTTTATTACCTTAACATTAGATGTGCGTCATACATATATACAAGTGCATCTCTATGAATTAGAATATCATTTTTCTATTCAATTTCAGAATATCAGTTTTTTCAGCAATTCAATATAAAAAGTGAAACAAATATATTATATAAAGTCATTACAAACAGAGTGATGTATTTCAAGTGTTTATTTCTGTAAATGTTGATGATTATGGCATACAGCCAATGAAAACCCAAAGGTCATTATCTCAGAAAATTAAATTAGGGAGGATGAAGGATTAAAAATCGCGCTGCTGTATTCCACGAGACAAACGGTGAATTTTATATTGATTTATTAGTCAACGCGTTTCAGGGCTCCCTGAAACACTCTGGCACATAGCAATATGATATTGATTTGTCCTGAGGAAGGGATCAGGGAGCCCAGAAAGACGTTAACTAACAAATCATTATTAAATTCACTTTTTGATTAGTCATGGCCGAAACTTCTGATTTTCGGGATCGGCAGGTTCGCCCGAGCTTTCTGTAAATTCCAAGTTCAGGGTCGGAGATGATGCGAACTTGCGTCCGAACCTCCGAACTTCGCCTTTACAGAGATATGGGATGGGGAGGAGGGCTGTAAAATAAAACATTACATTAATAATAAAAATTATAATTATACTTACCACTCCGGCGACGCGTACTCCCGTCCTGCTGTCCCGGCTGCTTCTACTTCCAGGGCCACTCATTAACTTCCGGGTTATTCACTGCACTCTCGGCCCTCGACAATTTCCAGCTGGTGTCGGCAGTCTTCAGCTTTTTCCGGCCATGTTCGGTTGGTGTTGTCAGGGTTCACCTGCGGTCATGGTCTAGGCCATGAACTCGGGTGAACTCTGACTTTCACTGTCAGTATCGGCCTGTTTTCGCTCTGTATAGATGCTTGTCTATGCAGAGCCATGTAGCAGAGGTGACATTGCTATTTATGTGGGACTACGTCAGACTGAAGATTTTTTTTAATAAAGATAGAGTCTCTAAATTTTTTTTGTTTTATTTCTAATAAACAAATTTTTCTCTGTGTTGTGTTTTTTATCTTTACTAGAAATTCATGGTGGTCATGTCTAATATTGGCATGACATCATGAATTTTGGGCTTAGGACCAGCTGATAATACAAAGCTGGCCCTAACCCCGTGGTTACCCAACGAACCACCCGGCACCAGTGCCGCTGGAAATGTTGGATACAGTGCCAGAAGGTGGCACTTCTATGAATGCGCCATTTTCTGAAGTGGCTGCGGACAATAAAATTGGCAGCGGGGGTGGGGGGCCAGAAAGCTTGGGCCACCCTGCGCTGCGGATTCAAGCCCCCAGCAGCCTAGTTGTATCTGGCTGGACAGAAAAACAGGGCAAAGCCTACGTCAATTTTTTTTAAATTATTTTATTAAATTCATGAAATAATTAAAAAAGGTGCTTCCCTATGTTTTAGTTTAAAGTCGGGTACAAATAGTAAGCTGGGGTTGGGGGCAGCCCGTATCTGCCTGCTATACCTGGCTGGCATACAAAAATATGGCAAAGTCCACATCAATTTTTTTTTAATAGTTCTATAAAAAACAAAAAAAAAACACAAATACATTTGGGACTGCATTTTTATTCTGCCCAGTTCACATCAGTGGTTTGCTGATGTTTCGGCAGATGTCGCCGTATCTGCTGAATCGGCCACCTAATTGCAGTTGGGTGCGGCAAGTGGCAGTTTTGCTGGATCTGCTAGATCAGGCACTTGCGATAGGAAGAAAAACTCTGCTAGCAAGTGCCAGATTCAGCAGATCTGGCAAAACTGCACTTACCGCACACGACCGCAAGCCCCATAGAGAATGAATGGGGCTTGCCGGTTCATGCCGCAAGTGTGATTGTTAAGTGGCCTACCCAACAGATGTCGCTGATGTGAAAAGGGCCTCAACCACTCGACCCTCATCTCTGTACGGGCTGCCCCAAACCCCCAGCAGCCTATTTGTACCCGGCTGAAAACAAAAATATAGAGAAGCCCTTTTTTTAATTATTTCATGAATTCATGAAGTAAATTTAAAAAAATTGACGTGGGCTTTGCTCTATTTTTGGGTCTAGCCAGGTGCAGCTAGGCAGCTGGGAGCGCAGCGCAGTGTGGCCCAAGCTTTCGCGCCACCCACTGCAAATTACAATCGCAGCTGCCCCAGAGAATGGCATGCTCATAGAAGCGCCATCTTTTGGGGCTGTTTCCAACTTTTCCAGTGGACCTGGTGCCGAGTGGCTCGTTGGGTAATAATAGGGTTAGGGCCAGCTTTGTATTACCAGCTGGCCCTAAGCCCGAAATTCATGGGGTCACGCCAATATTAGAAATGACCACCATAAATTTCTAGTAAAGATGAAAAAGCACAACACAGAAAATTTTTTATTAGAAATAAAACAAAAAAGTTTAGCGACTCCATCTTTACTATCAAAAATCTTCAGTCCAACGTAGTCCCACATGAATAGCAATGTCAGCTCTGCTACATCACTTTGCATACACAAGGTCTATACAGAGCGAGAACAGGCTGATACTGACAGTGACAGTCAGAGTTCACCGAGTTCATGGCCCAGGCCATGACGCGGGTGAACCCTGATGGCACTGCACAATCACGACCGCAAAAAGCCAAAGACAGCCGACACCAGCCAGAAAAAAGCCGAAGACTGCCGAGTGCAGTGAAAACCGCTGGAAGTTAATGAGTGGCCGCAGAAGTAGAAGCGGCTTAGACAGTGAGACGGGAGGATGTGTTGGGTGACAGGTAAGTATGATCATAATGTTAGTTATTAATTTTATTTTTTTTTTTACAACCCCTGGCCCCGAACTGTAACACGGGTTTCCCATGGAATCCCATGTTTGCGACCTTGTGATTGAACACTATATGTTCGGTAGGGTCCCTCAACTTTATAGCTTGTGTTTGCCCATCCCTACTTTTTATGTCTTGTAGAATACGGCAGTAAACCTTCATCCTCCCTACACTATATGCACTACCCTGGGGACTGCAGCAGGCGTGATATGCTTTTAGAGTGGTTGAAAAAGAGAATGGGGGAGCGCACATTGGGTTTTATCATTTTAAAACAGTCGTCACGGTCCCCCCAATCAGTGTGACTCACCTATACCTGTTGTGTAAGTCACAACGAACTGGGAGAGCCTTAGTGGTTGGCCACTGCAGGTGCCCCGCCAGTGATCGCATAGAATCCAAAAGGAGAAAGGAGGAGCCGGGCTTGTTATCCGCAGACCACGAGGAATCATCAGACAGAATATCGCCCTGGTGAAGTGGCTGCATTGTAGCCACGAAACGCATAGGAAAATAAAAAAATTTTGTGACCATTCTTCTGTCTGATGATTCCTCGTGGTCCTTCTTTCTCCTTTTAGATTCTTTATTGTGGTTGTGACTCTCACAACCACACAAGCTGAAGCCTCTGATACCTATTTAGGTAATATTTAATCTCTCAGACTCTTCATCCTCCCTACTTTAATTTTCTAAGATAATGACCTTTGGGTTTTCATTGGCTACAAGCCATAATCATCAAAATTTACAGAAATAAACTCTTGAAATAGATCATCTGTTTGTAATAACTCTATATAAGTGTTTCACTTTATGTATTGAATTATTAAAATAAATCAACTTTTTGATGATATTTTAATTCATTGAGATGCACGTGTACCATTTGGCTCTCATTTCTTGTGCAAAGTTCGTGGCCTAATTCTACAATGTTCATATAGTCCAATAGATCATTTTGACAGAGATGTTCTTTCCTTTAACAAATAGATACGATATTGTAAATAAAATAACGAATGCAGGAGCCTTACACCTACTTTTCCTTGCCTCTATCCCAGTTAAAAGCCTCGCGTGGTAGTAATGATGACATATTAAAGTTTCAGGAACGCTCTCAAATTTATTTTGAAAACTTAGCAAATCTCAAAATGTATCAAAGATGGAAAAAAATATTTGGCCTGGAATAGTAAACACATTTGTTTAGCACATGGTTACTGCACATGTGCACCAATAATAGACTCCAAAATATGGTACATATCTTTAAACATGGATACTTTTCATAACTGCTGACACACAATAATGACCCAAATTTTCTTACAAATAATATTTGCCATGCTTCTACTCCGTGGTAAACTTTCATGGTTTAGCCTCTAGTTTCTAAATCAGAGGTCCCCAAGTCCAGTCCTCAAGGCCCACCAACAATGCATGTTTTCAGGATTTCCTTAGCATTTGACAGTTGGTAATTTAATCTCTTGCACAGGTGATGATTCTAACTGTCAAATGCTAAAGAAGTCCTGAAAACATGCACTGTTAGTGGGCCTTCAGGACTTTAATTGTGGACCTCTGTTCTAAATACCGAAAAAAATTAAAATATATTGCCTAAAGAAGTAAACTGCAGTATTGTGGCCTGGATTGTGCATTTCTTTATAATTTGAGTGTTGCTTGCTTATGTATTTTCCCTATGGGTTGTTTTAAAATATTTAAATTGCACAAAGAAGAGAACCTTTCATCAATTTTTTTCCATGTTGAACTGAACACAGTATGTAATTGTGGCTACAGAGCTAAATAAATATTTTTTTCTTTTAATGTCATTGCTCTCTTGCGGGTATATATGCAATCAAGGTATATGGCACCTAATGAGTTAACTTTTTTAAGGCCAAGTGGATGGTATCAAACAGTTTGCACCAGGGGCGGACACAGACTGTAGTGGGCCCCTGTGCAAGAAATGTTTCGGGCCGCCCCTCATAGTGCAACAAAGTTTTTTGTATCCGGCGAGATCAGGCGAAAACTGCATCTGACTGGACATGGTTTTTGCCCTTAGATCAGATGAAACCGTAATGGAATTATGCCGGATTTGTATACAGTTTCCGTTGGGACCTATTCACACGATACGTATTTTGCCATGTATTTCGTGCGTATACACAGCAGATCTGCAACAAATATGCAGCTGTGTTTTTCCAGCAAAGCTTATGGGTTTGCTAATTCTGGTCCACATGGTGCCACTAAAATATACAGCCGATATGCTGCGTATTTTAGTGCGGGAAAATCTGCACATATCAATTCTTGCTGCGGATTTTCCCATACTAAATGTACTTTATATATAACTAGCTGTGAGCCCGATTCTAAAGAATCGGGAGTCTAGAATCTGTATATAATATTTTTAAGAGTTGTAAATAATAGACTTAAACACCAGCCGGGGGAGCAAGAACAGCGGGGGTGAGGATGGAGCGAGCGGGGCAGGATGGAGCGAGCGGGGCAGGATGGAGCGAGCGGGGCAGGATGGAGCGAGCGAAGCAGGATGGAGCGAGCGGGGCAGGATGGAGGCGGAGGGGCAGGATGGAGGCGGAGGGGCAGGATGGAGCCGGAGGGGCAGGATGGAGGTGAGTGGCGCAGGATGGACCAAGCGAGGCAGGATGGCGAAGGCGGGGCAGGATGGAGACGGCAGGGCAGGATGGTGGCGGGGGGCAGGATGGAGGCGCTCCTCCAGACCCCCTCCGCTCCCCGCAGCCGCCGTCCCTCTGGGTCTCCACTCTGTGCGGCCCCCCTCCCTCTGGGCCAGCACCCCCACCCCCTCCACCCCGGAACTTCATGGTGATAATAAAAAAAAAAAAAAACCTCAGTGAGGATACTTACCCTCCGGCGGCTCGCTCCACCTGTCTTGTAGCTTCCAGGACAGGACCTGTCGTTGGCTGGGAAACCGATGAGCTTGGGGTCAGTGGGCAAAGCGGGGGTGAGTGGGCAGAGTGGGGGATGAGTGGGCAGAGCAGGGGTTAGTGGGCAGAGTCATTGGGCAGAGCAGGGGTCAGTGGGGATAATCAGTAGTCAGAGCATGGTGAGTAGGCAGAGTTAGGGTGAGTGGGCAGAGCAGGGTCAGTGGGCAGAGTGGGGGTCAGTGGTCAGAGTGGGGGTCAGTGGTCAGAGTGGGGGTCAGGGGCAGAGTGGGGGTCAGGGGCAGAGTGGGGGTCAGGGGCAGAGTGGGGGTCAGGGGGCAGAGAGGGGGTCAGGGGGCAGAGAGGGGTCAGTGGGCAGAGTGGGGGTCAATGGGCAGAGTGGGGGTCAATGGGCAGAGTGGGGGTCAGGGGGCAGAGTGGGGGTGAGGGGGCAGAGAGGTGGTCAGGGGGAAGAGTTGGGGGGTCAGGGGGAAGAGTGGGGGTGAGTGGTCAGAGTGGGGGTGAGGGGGCAGAGAGGGGGTCAGGGGGAAGAGTTGGGGGGTCAGGGGGAAGAGTAGGGGGGTGAGTGGTCAGAGTGGGGGTGAGTGGTCAGAGTGGGGTTCAGGGGCAGAGTGGGGGTCAGTGGGCAGAGTGGGGGTGAGGGGGCAGAGTGGGGGTCAGGGGGAAGAGTTGGGGGGTGAGTGGGCAGAGTTGGGGGGTCAGTGTGGGGGTGAGTGGGCAGAGTTGGGGGGTCAGTGTGGGGTGAGTGGGCAGAGTTAGGGGGTCAGTGTGGGGGTGAGTGAGCAGAGCAGGGTCAGGGGCAGAGTGGGGGTCAGTGGGCAGAGTTGGGGGGTCAGTGGGCAGAGCGGGGGGTGAGGGAGCAGATCGTGGGTCAGTGTGCAGCGCAGGGGGATGAGTAGGCAGAGGAGGTTAGACCGGGACAGGACCTTTGATGACGTCACGGTCATGTGATCTGTGACTCCGCCCATCATCGTGAGGTCATCAGAGGTCCTGAAGGCCCATGAAAAGATCGCGGCTAGCTGGATTGAGCTGTGGTAAGAGTCGGGGGGGGGGGGGGTGACCGGAGAGTGGGGGGGTCTGTGCTGACAGGCGGGGGGTGAAACGAGAGTGGGGGGGTCTGTGCTGACAGGCGGGGGGTGACCGGAGAGTGGGGGGGTCTGTGCTGACAGGCGGGGGGTGACCGGAGAGTGGGGGGGTCTGTGCTGACAGGCGGGGGTGAGCCGAGAGTGGGGGGGTCTGTGCTGACAGGCGGGGGGTGAGCCGAGAGTGGGGGGGTCTGTGCTGACAGGCGGGGGGTGACGGGAGAGTGGAGGAAGGCTATGTTGACAGGCGGGGGTGATGGGGCAGCGGGGGGAAGTGTTGTGACAGGCGGGGGGTGAGTGGGCAGTGGAGCGCGGCCAGGAGGAGCTTCACTATATCTTATCCTCTTATATATACTTGGCGCAGCGCACTTCCAGGCTCGCAATGCCCGCTACGCGGGCAATGTTTCGCTCGTGGTGACGTCACAGAGTGACAAAGCCACGGTCTTTTGCGGGGTCCGACACGGAAGTGCCTACGGCAATTATATAGTGGATATTGAGGCTATGCAGGGCTGTATATTATATGTGGAGGCTGCTGCTGGGCTGTATATATTATTTGCCAGTTGCAGCCACCAAATAATATATACAGCCCTGCACAGATTCCAAATAACATACACAACTCAGCATAGCCTCCAGTTAATATATACAGTCCAGCACAGCCTCCAGGTAATATATACTGTCCAGCACAGCCACGAGGTAATATATACAACCCAGCACAGCTTCCAGGTAATATATACAGATCACTACAGTCTCCAAATAACATATATAGCCCAAGACAGCCTCCTCCAGGTAATATATACAGACCAGCACAGCCTCCAGGTAATATATGCAGTCCAGCATAACCTCCAAGCAATATATACAGCCCAAAACAGTCTCCAGGTAATATATACAGCCCAGGATAGCCTCCATATAACATATATAGCCCAAGACAGCCTCAAGGTAATCTATAGCCACCCCCTGTTCCCCTTTCTGTCATGATGCTCTCCCCCATATGCAGCTCATTTTCTTCATAGTGCTTCTCGCCCTATATGCCTGGGGTAGAAGCTAGGCTGCATCAAGGAAGGGGGGGGCAGGATCCCCCTTCCTTGATGCAGCCGTTGTTCTCCCCCAGCGTGGGGATAAGCTTGGATGCATCAAGGAAGGGGGGTCCTGGGGAGATGTTCAGCTGCATCAAGGAAGTGGGTGCCCTAGGACTCCTAGGATCCCCCTTCCTTGATGTAGCTGAGCTTCTCTGCATCTGAGCCCAATAATGAAGGTCCCTGCCATGCTGAGAATACCAGCCCTAATTTTGGCCAACAGACTCTCCAAAATGTTGCCCTTAATCATTAACCTAGACCAATTGGGCTTTGTCAAAGGCCGAGAAGCACGGGACAACATCATTAGATCCCTTCTTATTATAAGGGCTAAGGTGTGGAAGTCCCCTCTTTGTCTGTTGTCGGTTGATGCAGAAAAGGCCTTTGACAGAGTTCATTGGGGTTTCTTACGGGAGGCCCTGGAGCAGATTGGGCTATGACAAAAGTTTTTGGGTAGAGTCATTTCCTTGTATTCGAAGCCCTCAGCTAGGATCAGGATCAACAGGTCCTTATCTGACCAGTTCTGTATCCAGAATGGAACAAGGCAAGGGTGTCTGTTGTCTCCTCTATTAGATGTCATCGTAATTGAACATCTGGCTAAAGCAATTAAGGATAACGACGATATTAAGGGGATACAGGTGGGAAATACCAATCAAAAGATGGCCTTGTTTGCAGACGATGTGCTCCTCTATGTCTCCCAACCTGTTATTTCCTTTCCCGTCCTACTAAAGAAGTTAGACACTTTTGGGGCTTTGAGTAATTTTAAAGTCAACTATTCGAAAACGGAGGCTCTAAACATAACTTTGCCTCCTTTAGAAGTTGCCTCCTTAATGAAAGATGTTCCTTTTCGGTGGAGACAGGGACAGACCTCCTACTTGGGTGTGAACCTCCCCGATGACTTGCATTAACTTTATCACCTGAATCATCAAGTCATATTAGACAAGGTAGGGTCTCTTCTGGATTCTTATAGGCCACTAAAACTATCTGGGCTAGGTAGGATTCACGTCATTAAGATGGACGTCCTGCCGAGATTTCTGTATATATTCCAGGCAGTTCCTATCTGGCCGCACAGATCTTTTTTTTCCAAAGTCCGTTCTCTGATATCTCGTTTCATTTGGAAGGGAAAAAAGCCGATGGTCGGATTTATGACCCTGTCAGCGCTTTGTCAAAGCGGAGGAGTGGGTCTCCCAAATCTTCACAAATACTGTCAGACAGCCATTTTAGTTAGACTTCTGGACTGGAAATATAAGGAAGCTTCGAAGAAATGGGTCCAAACTGAACAAGCAGAGATAGAAATACCCCTTCAGTACCTTCAATGGATCTCCAGGCATGCCATCTAAAGCCTTGGGAACCTTGCACTCCTCACTATGGAAACACTTAGGGCATGGCAAGCTACACTAGGCAGAAATCTGGATGGGCAGTTAGTGACTCCCTTGACTCCTATATTTCAAAATCTGGCTTTTCCCCCAGGGATGAAGAGGGAGACCTCTTGGGTTGGCAGTTCAGCGATGATACACGCATCAGGCACATCCTACAACACGGAGAGCTTTCCACATTTAATGTATTGCAAAACAATATGGTCAGCACTAAACTAAACTGGTGGGCGTACCTACAAATACGTTCTTTTCTGCAATCCTTAAAGTTGTCAGGGGGCCCTGATCTGCAGCTATCACCCATGGACACACTCTTTACTTGTGAAGCCCCACCATCCCGAGGGATATCTGCCATTTATCAAATTTTATCAATTAGAGAGAGCATCGACAATCATAAATACCAGATTACTTGGGAGAGAGAGCTGAGGAGGCCCATTTCCAGTGAAGACTGGGAGAGAGGCTTCCTAATGGCTCATAAGTTGCCTGGCTCATGCGATGCGCAGGAGAAGTGTTATAAACTGCAATATAGAAGGTATATTACCCCAGACAGGTTGCACAGGTTCTCATCAACAGCCTCCAAATATTGCTGGAGGTGTGGGTCCAAAGAGGGTACGTTGCTCCATATTTGGTGGGACAGCTTCCTGATCAGAGAGTTTTGGGAGAAGGTGTTCCGAAACTACAAGTTGGTAACAGGAAAACATGTAGAGGGAAATCCAGAGATGGCCTTGCTCTCGGTGCTGCCTGGTTCGGTGAGGGCCCAAAAGAGAAACATTCTAAGATTCTGCCTTTCTGCAGCTAGAGTGGTGATTCCTCGCCACTGGAAGGACCAGAATCCACCTACTATATTAGAATGGTACTCAGAGTTGGAGAATAGAAGAGATCTCAGCTGGTCTTGTACAGACAATGAATGCCTTTACCATCACTTTAAATGTCAGGTTTTTTCTTGCTTACACCTAGGCATAAGGTGATGCCAGTCCTTTACTATGAATTTGCATTACTGATTTTTGACTGAACTCCCTTCCCCCGCCTGGTAGCCATGTTTGGTATCCATTTTGTTGTAGTCATGTCCATGATAACCCCTCACAGCTGGTTTTAATTGTATATAGAGGCATGCAAACCCACACATACAGCATTACACCACAAGAGAGGCTAGGACCCGATATAATGAGAAAGACCGTGACGTGGTTGTCGGGCTCTTAACGCAGTGGCCACTGCTTAAGCTAAGATTTCTCCATTTTCTTTAGAGTCACAAGCAGTTTCTGCCATGTCTTTTTTCCCTATGTCTTTTTTAGCTGTGCAGACAGCCCTGTTATTCACATTTAGCCATTATGCTATTCCCGATACATATACTGTCTAGTGTGGCAGCGGATTTTCACTTTAAATGTCAGTTTTTTATCTTGCTTGCACCGAGACATAAGGTGATGCCAGTCCTTTACTATGTATTTATTTTACTATCACTTGGTCTGAGTGGATCTTATTCAGAGATGCCACTAATTATAATGAGCTGTTTTCCTGAATTCAGAAAGGCGTTACCCCTTTAATGGCCGCTTAACACGTCCCGATATCGTCGTCCAACTTCGATAAAAAGTCACGTGGTTCGTGCGTTGGCGCCGATATCATTGTGCGTTGTGTGGTGTAAATGTGCAATTCGATGCAAGAACAATGCCAAAACGATATCGGGGAAGAATTGTGCAGGCGCCCCAACTGCCCGATATTGGATTGACGATCTGGCAGTATCGTGCTGTGTGATAGCCCAACAACGACTTGGAGCACAACTTCTCCTATTCACTCCCATGTTAAATGGTTGTTCCTTTGTTCGCTCGTACAAGGGGGCATATACATCACAGTTGCGTTGCCTTCCGAAATCTCCCTGTGTGACATCTCCTATGTGGAAGTGTGCGCTCCCGTGCCGTTGTATACAATATTGAAACGATGTTGGGACGTGTAAAGTGGCCATAATTGTTCATGTCAGAACTTATAAATTCCAGTCTCTAGTTCTCAATTGCCATGTCACTGGGTTCTGATTTCTTTATTTTTTCTCTCTTTTCCTTTTCCTATTCCCCCACTTTCCCCATTCCCCTGGGCGGTTAAAGGCTAAAGGTTTGAACGAAGGTCAGAAATGACCTACTAAAGTTTTTTAAGATAAATATGATTAATATGACTGCTTGTTAAAATCCTCGATTCGTAGAGGATATTTGTAAATACCTATATAAACTTTGCATTACTCGTTGTTTCCTATAACATTTGTCTCGTTGTAAAGACAAAACTCTAAAGCGTAGATAAATCTACGTACTTTATCATATTGGAAAAAGTGTTATGTGCTAAGTATACCATTGTACAATTATCACGAAAGATTAATTCTGACTATTGGTAAAATTTATATACTTGTTCAATAAAATGACCAATTACCAAAAAAAAAGAATACCAGCCCTTTTCAGGGGTGGCTGCTGGCTGCTATTCTTTAGCGTGGGGGGACCTAAAACAATCGGCCCTTATCCCACTGAGAATACTAGCCCTTAGCTGCCCAGCATTAAGAAATTTACTGGCAAATCCCGAATGTATATATAAAATCTTCAATCTTTATTTCTCCATTAAAAATCAGATAGGTTGGGGGTACATATCATACGCGTTTCTAGAATAAACGCCCTTACTCATCGAGAGCTGACACATTTTTTTTGCCAGCCAAGATAAAATTAGGCACAACTGGAGCAGATCTAGCAGTGATTGACGTGTGTGGCACCTGATCTGGTCACCATTGAAATCAAGTCAGGTGACCAGATCAACTGACACTATCTGGTCATGTGACAGAATTGCTATGGTTCTCAAATCAGCTGACCGCACACGTCACTCAATGACAGCACAGATGCGGAAGTGAGAGGGACACGGGAAGGTGGACTGGTGCAATCAAGCAGCGGAGACACGGTAAGATGATCTGTTTGTCTGTGTTTGGAAGCTTTTGAAAACCTTTGAAGGTGTTTTCTATGCCTTGAAAGTTGCCTGCCATTGATTTTAATCTTTTTAAAGTAGCGCTTGCTGAGTGTATTGGGATATATTTGCTGACTGTGCAATTCAAGCACACATACACAGTTTCTTATAAAAGATTGGTTTATTATAATTCATAAACCGCTACTCTGGTTATGTACTGTAGCTTATAACCACAACAACAGTCCCCATGAAGAGTATATAACATGTTGTCCTTCCCTTCAGCAGTTATGCCTACATGCAGTTATCACTTGACCTCAGTCAGCACACAAAGTCCCACTCTGGGTTTACCTGCTCTTACAGTTTAGCAGAGTTCATACTGGCTCCTACCAGTCTTGCCATCCAGGACGTTGCACACAGAAATTTCCCACCAGGTCCTTGGACTTGCTCCTTATTGGTACTTCTTATGAGTCCAGATCCACCAGCCCTCTGTTACTTCCTGGACTTCTTGGAGCCCTTGCCAGCTCCACTCTCAGAGTGCTTGTCTGCAATGTGGTTCTCAAACAGGAAGGTGAATGACCTTGCTTATATCACAGAACACCTAATACCATTAACACACAGATTATATTCCCTCAGACACCCGGTGTGTGAGGAATTAGATTTAGGCAGATACACCCCTGTCTTTCTAGCACACCTGTAGTCTGTAGTCCAGCACTTGTAATGCATTACCTGAACCTGTGGAACCTCAAGTCCCAGCATAATGCATTACTTAAACTTGTTGAACAAGATTATGAACACCCCGCATTCGGCGAACAAATCCAAATGTGAACACTGTGGTGTTTGGCTAGGGTCAGACTAGCGTTACTCGCTGTGTTCAGGGGGTTCCGTCTGAAACGTAGAATTTTTCAGCATTAGCACAGTGTTAACAGAAAGGTAACACTGCGTTAACGCTGTCTATTGATCCATATTGTAGACAGAACCCCGCGTCATTTGCTGCGCTTGGAAAAGTTGCGAGATTTGAAACTCCAGCAATGTGAAGCCGGCGTTTACCTTGCGCTCGGGTTCTATCTGCCACAGGGATGGATAAACAGCGTTAATGCAGTGTTACCTATCCAGTAACACTGCGCTAATGCTGAAACATTCTAAATTTCAGACGGGACCCCCTGAACGCAGGGAGTAACGCTGGTGTGACCCCTAGCCTTTGCTCATCTCCAATTTTATTATTATTATTATTATTATTATTAATTTATATAGCGCCATTATATTCCATGACGCTTTACATGTTAAAAAGGGCAGACTAGGACAAGTAACATAGTAACAATACAAGTAACAATAAATGTTGACAATTCAGTTGTACAGAAACAAGAGGGGAGAAATCCTGTCCACAAAGGCTCACAGTCTACGAGGGGCGGGTGGGGATACAGTAGGAGGGGGAAATTCTAGTCATCAGGTGGTGTGGTGGACCGGGTCTTATTGCAGGTGGTAGGCTTGGCGGAACAGGTGGGTCTTCAGGCTTCTTTTGAAAGTTCCCAGGGTAGGAGAATGTCTGATGTGTTGGGGCAGTGAGTTCCAGAGTCTAGGTGAAGCACGGGAGAAATCCTGTATGCGGTTGTGCGAAGAGGAGATGAGGGGGGAGTAGAGGAGAAGCTCTTTGGAGGATCGCAGGTTGCTTGAGGGTAGGTAACGGGAGACCATGTCAGAGATGTATGGAGGGGACAGGTTGTGAATGGCTTTGTATGTCATGGTTAATGTTTTAAACCGGGATCTCTGGGAAGCAGGGAGCCAATGAAGGGCTTGGCAGAGTGGGGAGACAGGGGAGACAATCACCAGCCCCTCCGTTGGAGTGAACACAGCGGCGCCTGGTGGTAGATGCAGAAGTTTCAGGAGCAAACTCTGGGGATGTGACAGGTATGAGCAGATGTAGACAAGCAATAAACATTTACTAAAAGACAGCAACACATTTCAAAACAATCAGATATCTTTCTCAGGCTATCATACAAAAAAATACAAAGAAATTGTTAAAATAAATTGTTTTGGATACGTCTTTATTTGATAGCCTGAGGAACAAATCTAATTGTTTTGAAATGTGTTGCTTTGTTTCAATGAATGTTCATTGTTTTTCTACACCTTACAGTTGTCTTCATTGTGACAGCGCTCACCAAATTTTTCTTTATATTGTTGCCTTGCAATTGGTTTTTACTTACAGCACCCGATAGAGCCTGTACACTGTGCAGAAGCCATACCGCCTCCATGCTACCTCTTAGGCTTTGTGCATATTTTTTTCTTTACTGTGAAACCAACAAGTAATGGAGATGAGCTAAAAACTGCTTAATCAGCTTTACTGAAAAGCTATATTACTGAAAAGGTCCAATTCTACCCCTATCACATCAGTCATTGTGTGTCATTACAGTAATAGTGGTGTAATCCCTCTGCGGGTCTAATCAAACATTATTGTTTCACAAAAAACATAACCCTCGTCAGAAAAGACAATGGAGTCACTTTAAACCATGAGTTATGGGATAATGCCTTTTTATAAAGCTCATGGAAAGTACATTGTGAGGCATGATTTTTCTTGACTACATCTTATAAAATGGAAAAAGCTAATTATGCTTGAGTTGATGACTTGCACAAAATCTAGCAGAATGAAGAATTGAGAAATTCAAATACCGTATATACTCGTGTATAAGCCGACCCGTGTATAAGCCGACCCCCCTACTTTTGCCCCAAAAATCTGGAAAAACCTATTGACTCGTGTATAAGCCGAGGGTGGACCTCAGCAGAGGTATACAGCCCCCAGCAGTGTGGTATACAGGCCCCCCCCAGTGGTATACAGGCCTCCCCAGTGGTAGTATACAGCAGCCCCAGTGGTAGTATACAGCAGCCCCAGTGGTAGTATACAGCAGCAGCCCCAGTAGTATATACAGCCTCAGTGGTAGTATACAGGCAGCCCCAGTAGTATATACAGCCCCAGTGGTAGTATACAGGCAGCCCCAGTAGTATATACAGCAACCCCAGTGGTATACAGCAGCCTCCTCAGTGGTATATACAGACCCCACCAGTATATACAGCAGCCCCAGTGGTATATACAGGAGCCCCAGTGGTATATACAGCAGCCCCAGTGGTATATACAGCAGCCCCAGTGGTATATACAGCAGCCCCAGTGGTATACAGGCCTCAGCAGTATATACAGCAGCCCCCAGGGGTTATACAGCACCCCCAGGGGTTATACAGCACCCCCAGGGGTTATACAGCGGCCCCCAGGGGGTACCCAGCAGCCCCCTGGGGGTACCAACAGCCCCCTGGGGGTACCAACAGCCCCCTGGGGGTACCAACAGCCCCCAGGGGGTACCAACAGCCCCCTGGGGGTACCAACAGCCCCCAGGGGGTACCCAGCAGCCCCCTGGGGGTACCAACAACCCCCAAAGGGTACCAAAAGGCCCCAGGGGGTACCCAGCAGCCCCCTGGGGGTACCAACAGCCCCCTGGGGGTACCAACAGCCCCCAGGGGGTACCCAGCAGCCCCCTGGGGGTACCAACAGCCCCCAGGGGGTACCAACTGCCCCCAGGGGGTACCCAGCAGCCCCTGGGGGTACCAACAGCCCCCTGGGGGTACCAAGCAGCCCCCAGGGGGTACCCAGCAGCCCCCTGGGGGTACCAACAGCCCCCAAATGCTGGCACTCGGCCCCCTTGTAAGGCTTCCCCCCCGCTGCTTATACTTTACCATTCCGGTGTTCTGATCCGCGCCGCTCCTCGCTGCTTCTTCATGCTCCGTCCTCGCTGACTGCATCCGGGATCTCCATTCTCCGGCCGTCGCGCGATGACGTCATATCGCTGCGACAGCCGGAGATCCCCGGATGCAGCCAGCGAGGACGGAGCATGAAGAAGCACCGAGGAGCTGCGCGGATCAGAACACCGGAATGGTAATGTATAAGCAGCGATGGGGGGGGCCTTACAAGGGGGGGTGAGTGCCAGCTTTTGGGGATAATATATGCACTGCTTCCCCTGCCGCTGATTGACAGGGGGATGCAGTGCATATATAATGAGCGGCCCCACGTGATGGGGCCGCTCATACAGCAGCCTTCCCCCGCCTCCTCCAGCCTCCACAGCCCCGGCCCCACAGCCCCCACCACAGCACAATACCGTAGTGACTCGTGTATAAGCCGAGGGGGAGACTTTTCAGCCCAAATTTTGGGCTGAAAAACTCGGCTTATACACGAGTATATACGGTAGGTTAGCATATCTATGGAATATAATCTAAACCAGGGGTTCCCAACTTATAGCCAGAACCACATACAGCTCGCGGGAACCACATACAGCTCACAGGAACCACATACAGCTCACAACCCCATGATGTATGGTGTGCAGCTTTCTGCCAACTTGGTACATGAGCACTAAGCCTAGCAAACAACTATAAAGAGAAGGCCTCAAGGTAATGACATTTTTAATTAGTCCCACACAGAAGAGCATATCTGCATGCACATGTACTGGCCATCAGAGTAATAAGGTAATGTTTAATCGGGATATAGGATGATACTGGCAGTTAGGTGCCATTCCCATGTATGAGTTCCCGGTACGTCTGGCATCCATTTTATTCACAGATACCTCACTTACTTACTATAACCTATTGTGCTGCTCACGTCTGTCTGTGTTTTCACACAGAGCATCCTATAATCACTGCACATGTATTCAAGATAGTATTGCTTCAAGTGAAATATTTATTTGAACAAGTAGTGGCAGGTGAAGTGACAGGCGACATTTCGTCCAAAGTCTGGCCTTGATCACTTAGTCGCTGTGGTTAGATGCACCTTTAGGAAGGTAGTTCAATTTCCCAATATGTGTTTGGTATAGTTGCAGTATCGCGGATAGGTCAATCTGAGTAGAACCAGGATATTTGCTGTTTCCAGATTATTATTCTGTGGCATACAAGGATTCCCTATGTGCCGAGGATCAAGTTCAGGTCCATGTTGCCTGTATATCCAGTGTCTCCCTATGCTTCCCCAGTAATCTGGCAATGATGTTGCTTTAATAGGAAATCCAGTGATCAAAGATGTAGTGTACTTGTCTTATAGCAGTAGTTTCCCATCCACACTGGAGCCAGGGGCGGACCCAGACCGTAGTGGGCCCCTGTTCCAGAAATTTTAGGGAGCTTACTTGGGGGCAGGGGCTGCCTGGCAGGGGGGGGGGGGGTGCTGTCCTGTCAGAACTGGGTGAAGAGTGGGGGGGGGGGTTGGGGTGCTATCTGAGACAGGTGAAGAGTGAGGGGGGGTTGTGCTATCAAATGTAGAGCCACAGCGCTGCCTGGCTCCCCCTCTCTCAATTGTAATCTTACCGGTGTCGGCGGACAGTCGCGCTGATCTCAGCCTATTGTCATGGTTACTGTGAGCTGCAGCAGAGTGACTGCAGCGTCACAGTAACCATGACAACAGACTGAGATCAGCGCGACTGTCCGCCGGTTCCGGTAAGATTACAATTGAGAGAAGGGGAGCCAGGCAGAGCTATCGGGGCCCCGAGGATGGCATGTAGGGGCAACGGTCAGGGGCCCCCAAGTGCACAGTGCTCAGGGACCCAGAGACAGAGGTGCTGGACCCTGAGGGGCCCCTAGCAGCTCGGGGCCCGGTGCAATCGAACCGGCTGCACATGCGGTAGATCAGCCTCTGATTGGAGCTATGTAGGTCCTGGAGTTTTGAAGGGCTGGCACCTCAGTGCCTTAGCTGTATGTGACCACTAAACTAAGGCACTGAGGTGCCAGCCCTCCAAAACTCCAGGACCTACATAGCTCCAATGCAGATAGGAAACTACTTCTAAAAGGCAATTTTTTAATATTTTCCCGACAAATGTTCAATTACAATGAGAGAGACTCAGAAGATTCAACTAGAAAATGAATAGAAAGAGAATAGTGTCCACAGTTTCCATGTGCACCTATGCCCATATAAGTGCTATATAGCACTATACAAGTTATTAAATATTATTATTATATATGCCGTGACTGTTGAGATAGTTATAAGTATTTTATCAATTTCACTCTCATTCAGTCTTCATTATTTTGTCACCGTAATCTTTTTTCTTCAGTTAAGGGATATTTTTTTCCATGATGTTTGGCTTTCTTGGACTACCTATGCTTTAATGCTATGACTTTCTCAATTTGTTTATACTAAAATTTTTACATAAAGCTGGCTAAATTAATTTATTATATTTTTCCCAATCCATTTTTAATTGATATCTTGATTGCTAGGGCTGTTTTTTTTCTATTAGCCAAGTACAACTGCTTGTTCAGGTCTAGTAGCATTCACTTTTACCTGCATATGTTATCAGATTTGTGACAGTATTAGGGTATGTGCTTACAGTCCGGCGGAGCTGCATGTTGACACAGTTCCTCCGGACCTGAGTGAACCCATGAGTGGCCTCAGGGAGACCGCAGATGCCCTGTACTCACCATGTGCGGTGGGTGCAGGGCGGCTTCTCCCTCTGTGTACCCAAAGGGAGCGGCTTCCGACTCTGGAGCATGAAATGAACATGCAGAGGAGGAGCGGAATGCTGGCAACCTGCACTGCAGCTAACAGAATGCTGAGGTCGAGTTAAGCATAGTGGGCATGGGATTTCTTAAAATCCCACCCCCAATGGTTATACTGTATGACGCAGCATTTTGATTTCAGTGGAAAGATGCTGCGTCCAAAACCCTGCATATACTCATTGTGAATATGCAGCCTTAGTTTTGAAATGCTGGGCTCAGATGAGTATATGACAAATCATGTTTTTTTTGTTCTTGACAAAACAAAACTGATGTTTTTGCGTCCATACTAGCTACCATATGTCTGTTCTTCAAAGGTCACTCCCGGTCAGCGATATGGCCATGTTCACACATCTCTGCTGCTAGTATTTAGCGGGTCTCCGCTAAATACTTAGCTTTTTTCAGTGAAGCGGAGATGCATGAGTGCCGCCACTTCCTGGTGATGCAGCCCCTGGTTACCCGATGTTGATCGTGTAACCACTTCACAAACAAGGCTGCCCTGTGTCCGCTTTCCCGGCTTAAGCGGACACTAGGCAGCCTTGTGTGTAAAGTGGTCCGCATCACCAGGAAGCAGCGGCGCTCACGCATCTCCACTTCACCGAAAAAAGCTAAGTATTTAGCGGAGACCCGCTAAATACTAGCAGCAGAGATGTGTGAACATGGCCTATGCGTGAGAACTTTTGGGCCTGCCATCAGCAGTGACCGCCACATATAAAGATGCAGAATATTTTAAAATGCCAATTTTCTGATATTTATTTAGATGAAACTTAGCACCACTTCAAATAACTAAAACATGTCAAAACCCTATGATGACTCATAAATAATTAAAGAAATTGCCTACACAATTTGGTCCTTTTTCAGTGACAACTCTTTTTTGCTTGTCTCTTATTCTCCTGCATCGGATCATCTCTTCTAATTGTCCAACAGTAATCTGCAAGTATTGATAGATTCCAGTTTCCTTGATATCTTTTCTCCATAGCTGCTATATCTTGATGAAATCTCTCACCGTGCTCATCGATTACTGCTCCGCATCTGGGTGGAAGAAAAGTGTAGATGTGAATGTAAGAAATTACTCTTTAAGAACATGTTACAACCAAGTTCCTTATATGTTTTGAGGAGATTATCCACCAACTCTTCATAGTTATCTGCTCTTAACTATTAAAACATAGTTACCACTATTGTGAATGCTACATATGCAGACTTATCCTTGCCATAAAACAAATGAAGAATCTTCACATCTAGAAGAAGCTTATAAATCTGAGGTCCAATAAAGACTCCTTCCTTTATCTTTGCTTAATTTAATCTTGGAAATTTATCAATGAGATACTTGTTTGCTTTTACATTTTTGTCCACTGCCGTTACAAAATTCTTCATTAGGCTCAACTTGATATGTAATGATGGTAACAAAATCTTATGTGGGTCAACAAGTGCTGGGTTCAGGAATACCCGCTGGCTGAACTGAATGTTGAAGAGGCTAGTCTCTATTATTGTAGTGATATTCTCTTGCACATCTATCTCACACACACAAAAAGCAGTAGTACTTTGTGTATCCTCCCTAGAGACCAAGTAAGAGGGCAACCACCTGTAAGTAACTACAATTGTTGTTTATAGTTCAGGTACCTAAAAAAAGAAAGCAAAAAGTATTTGCATGACAGAGTGTAAGGCTGAATTCAGACATAGCATTTGTTGGTCAGTTTTTTGGTGCAGTTTCTGCACCAAAAACAGATGCTCTTTTTGCAAAAAAAGCATCACAAACACATCATCTGTTTGGGCTGCTTTTAGCTCTGTTTTAGGGGGACACAGATAGAGACACACACACACTTACCTTTCCCGGCGATTCCACGGTGAGCTCCGGTGAGATGTTCCTTCTGGGTACTGGCAGGACCTGTGGTTAGTTGAACAGGACCTGTGCCCCATGTGGCTGAATCACATGGTGACAGGTCCTGGAAGTACCATACCCGACTACCCACAGGTCCTGCCAGTGCCCAAAAGGAAGACATCACTGGTACTCACCGTGGGATCGCCGGGTAGGGCAAGTAATTGGATGTCAGTGTTGCAGAAAGTGCACCAGAAAAATGGAGCACTAATTGACATGCTCATTATTTTCTGGATGCAACGCAACAGTCAAAAACGCTGATGTCTGCACAGCGAATTGAAAATCCCCTTCACTTTGCTGCCTGATGCAGTGGCTGATACGTTTTTATTGCAGTATAAGAAAAAAAGCAGTTCCAAAAATTGATCAAAAGCATCCAGTGTGAACATAGCCTAATTGTGATGTGTATCATTGCCAATTTGAACTAATAAAAGTAGTGTACAAAAATTAACACGTATAGCTAAATTTATACAGTAAAAAAATTCTCTATATTTTTTTAAGCAAAATTCAACCCCATTCTCGACAATGATGTAATAAGAAATACAACATAGGGACACATCCAAAAAGCCAGCACCTGCAAAATGGTGCTGAGTTATTATAGCGTGTATGGATGTATAATGTGACTAGTGAAACAGATATGCAAAAAATATAAATAAATAAAGCCCCTAAATCAAGTATTTTATTTCTAAATGAGTTACTGTAAGAATTATTACATTTCTGGGGATTAGATCATTTTAATAATTTAACTTAATTAAGTATAGTCTTCTGATTCCCACAATCTTTGCTATATGCCATCAGAATTGTGTAATGTCCCTGGAGGGTTTCAATTCTATAGTCCTTTTGTTTTACAAAAAAAAAATGTTTGTAGATGAATTTAGACTGTACTTTGTTAGGAAATGAGCCATTCACCTGAGTTTAGAACAGAACATTATGACAAATACAGTGCTGCAAAATTTCACTATCATCTCTAAAGAAATAGCACTGTAGTGTATGAAAAATCTCAAAAGTATACAACTCACTGAGAAGGATGATAAAACAAAACTTTTATTATCATTTTTTTTATAACTAACCAAGGGACAAACTACAAAAGTGTTCTTAAGTAACAGATTCTAGAAATGGCTTAGGAAATGTCAAATACAGCACAAAAAGCATTAACCCCCAAACTCACTAACGTGATAGAATTTCAATCACATATAGAATAGTTGTCTCTTCCTTAACACATTTCATCATACCTGTGTTAAACAACTCATCAGGAGACACTATAAGGTTTATACATTATAGGATAGAAAGAAAATGTGTATATCGGCTTCGGGAGCGCTGAGGTAGAAGATCACAGAATGATCAGGTACCACCTGATGAAGACAGATGAATTACTGTCGAAACACGTAGTGGCTGTGCAAAGGGCCAATAAAGGTCTGTTTTAACCTAAAACCTGTCATCATTCTGTGATCTTCTACCCCAGCGCTCCAGAAGCCGATATACACCTTTTCATTCTATTGTCTAAACTCTCCTTTGGAGAGTCAGCAGGAGCTGTATCGGGTAGAGAGCGCTACACAATTGCAGCTGGCAGGACCTGCCATTGCTGGTAAACTGGTAACGTTGCTCCAGGATCTGCGGTGACGTGTGTCCGGTCCGGAGATCACGTGACGCGGAACCTGGAAGTCACCTGACGGCAGCGGCGGGAAAGACTCCAGCGGAGCACTCTGGCAGGCACCAGTCCACGGCAAGCGTGAGGCAGCATTCCGGGGTTGGCGAGGGCGCACAACCTGAACATCTCCCATCGGGTAATTCACATTATACACTCTCTTTTTCTATTTTGCATATTACATTATAGAAGACCCACACACAAAAAATCATTATGCATTAATATTGTCACCCTGGGGGTGTCGACTCGCTGCCCCACAAGTCGGGCTGACCTTGGAGGGGTGTAACTAAGCAGCTACCTTTTCTTTACTAGAGCCACTTATGGTGTGGTTATGCTTGAGATGGAAGGTAGCTGCCAGGTGCTACTCCAGGACACTCCATGTTTCTGTGGCAGCTGACCCTAGTAGTCAGGAATGCAGGTACAGACTCAGATACAGGTAAGATGATTGAAACAGACTGGCAGGCTGCTACTAGCAGGCACAGTTACGCAGCCTGGTACAGGCAGGACGGCAGGTACTGGCTGTACTGCAGCTACTGCAAGAAACAGGTTAATGCACACAGGAGGAGCGTAGGTTGTTGGGGACCTGAAAACTAGCAATATGCAGCAGGCTATCTGGGAAGACACATTGCTCAGGCACCTCCTGTCACGTTGTTACGTATGGACAGGCAAAATGTCTACCACATGTTGCGACACAAAGGGATAGCGGGATGGCAAAAATGGGAAGAAAGGCCTTAACATTAGGGAGCGGGGAATGGGGACACTTCCTGACACTGGCCTTTGTCTGTCCCTCACTACTTTGACACACTGAGCAAGTCCTTCACCTGGCCGCCATCACATGCTTAGTACTTGTCTGTCACCTAAGGTAACCCTGACTAGTGCACTCGCCGGCGAGGGTATTAGCCTCACCACTGACAGACAGGGGAAATAACAATAAGAATATTTGGAAATAGGCAGCAGCACTTCAAGACAGAGAAAGGGGTCCACCAGGAAAGCTTCAGCAGAAGATCACTACTACCACACAGCAGGATGCTTTGGCAGAGAATTAACTCTAACTATGACATCAGGTGATTGATCATGTGACTACTTAAAGGGTTAAAGGAGGATAATCAACCATACACCTGATGAAAGACTTCAGCAGAAACAAGGAAAAAAATGACATTAACCCGTCATGTCTCAAAGGAAATTAACAAAATTTAATATACAGACTAGGGATGGGCGAGTCTACTCGCTAGGACTCGTTACTCGGCGAGTAGTAAGGGACTCGCAGGACTCGGTACTCTGCGAGTTTCCCAGCGATTACTCGCACAGCAATGAGTCCATTGCAAATCAATATCAATCCTAGTTTTGTCAGAGACTCTGACAAAACTAGGATTGCCATTGACTTGCATAGGTCTGATTACTGTGCAAGTAATCGCAGGGAAACTCGCAAAGTAACTGCTGTTACTTTGCGAGCGGAGTCCAGCTGTCTGCTCTGTGCAGGCTGCCGCAGCTCCAGGGTCCTAGAGCCCGCCTGCTCACAGAGATGATGTAGCAGAGCTGCGATTGTTCTCAGTCTGCTCATTCCCTGTGCATAGACATCTATATCTATGCACAGGGGATGTAACAGAGAGGACATCGCGTTTTGGACTACGTCGGATGGAAGAGGATTTTTTTAATTAAAGATGGAGTCCCTAATGGCTTTTTTTTTTTATTTCTAATAAAAAATTTTCTCTATGTTGTGTTTTTTTAACCTTTTATTGGAGATTCTTAGTGGCCTTATTGATTTTTCAGAAAAAAAATTACATGGGCTTCGCCGTATTACCCCAGTCCTCAGCAGTCCACTCCCTGTACCTTTTGCAGAATATCAGTCGGTCCCTGATGTTTTTTCTGGAGAGAAGTGGCTTCTTTGCTGCCCTCCTTGAAACCAGGCCTTGCTCAAAGAGTCTCTGCATCGCAGTGCGTGCAGAAGCACTCACACCAGCCTGCTGCCATTCCTGAGCAAGCTCGGCACTGCTGGTAGTCAGATTCCGCAGCTGAAACAGTTTTAAGATACGGTCCTGGCACTTGCTGGTCTTTCTTGGGCGCCCTGGAGCCTTTTTGACTACAATGGAAGCTCTCTTTTTGAAGTTCTTGATGATGCGATAGATTGTTGACTGAGGTGCAATCTTTCTAGCTGCGATACTCTTCCCTGTTAGGCCATTTTTGTGCAGTGCAATGATGGCTGCACGTGTTTCTTTAGAGATAACCATGGTTATCTGAAGAGAAACAATGATACCAAGCACCAGCCTCCTTTTAAAGTGTCCAGTGGTGTCATTCTTACTTAATCATGACTGATTGTTCGCCAGCCCTGTCCTCATCAACACCCACACCTGTGTTAATGGAACCAGGGCCGCACCGTCCATTGGACAGTGTGAGCCCTGTCATTCAGGCGGCAGCCGGCAGGGGAGCGGCTGTGCAGAAGGGGGCGGCGCCTCATGCACAGAGCCTCCCCCTGTCATGGCGCCGGCCGCTCATCCCGCTCACCGCAGGTAAGCGGCGGGCAGCGGGGGGACACGCACACAAGGGGCGGCAGCCCCAGGCTTCAAAAGCACCCCCCCCGGTACTCGCGGCAGCGGCCGGCAATCACTGCCGCGGCTCAGGCGGCAGTGGCGATCCGGTCGCTGCAGGAGGGGCGGCAGCCCCAGGCTCCACTAGCACCCCCCCCTCGTAATCAGTGCCGCGGCTCAGGCGGCAGCGGGCACGGTGCACCCCTGAATGGAACAATCACTAAAACGATGTTAGCTGCTCCTTTTAAGGCAGGACTGCAATGATGTTGAAATGTGTTTTGGAGGTTAAAGTTCATTTTCTAGGCAAATATTGACTTGGCAAGTAATTGCTGTTAAGCTGATCACTCTATGACATTCTGGAGTATATGCAAATTGCCATTAGAAAAACTGAAGCAGTAGACTTTGTTAAAATTAATATTTGTATCATTTTCAAAACTTTTGGCCATGACTGTACAGTCAAGGGAATCCTATATACATTTTGGCGTGCCACTTTAGTGGACACAGAGGAAATCCATTTATTACTGAGGTGCTTATTTTATAAATATGATCTGTCATTTATATACAAGATTTTGATATTATTTGAAATATCTTGGCAGTTAATATTGCAAATATAATTATACATGATAAAATACATCACTATATAGATCCACCCCGTGATTGGATGGTTTGTTTTTTAGATGACTTTCCCATTATACCAAGCAAATCATAATACGATTAAGGGTGTTCAAATGTTGGAATCCCCCAGTTTGTCCATCTTGTGGAGAATAGTTTTCATGTATCAACATGAAAACAAGTCAATAAAGAAGATTTATTTTCAAAGAATCTCGATTTGGAGATTTTTTGATTCCTTTTGTCTGCATTACACAAGGTGGAGGTCTACAACGGGAGCTGGAATCTATTTCCACAGAGAACCAGACTCATTTGCAAAATCAATTTGCAAACATTGCAAATGTGGTCAGCCCATTTTCTCTGTCAGTTGATATGAAAAGACTTCAGGCTTGATAAGGGGTTAGGGTAGGGAAGTGCAAGGCCAGGGGGACATCTGTTCACTCGGATAATCATGTTATTTTAATGGGATCTCAATAAGGGTGCTGAAATTTTAAGAAAATCTGGGAATAACTTCCTTCTTCCTTTCTTCATAAAAGACTACAAATCCCTTGTAAAATCCCCGGGTTTTGTCATGTAAATATGTACTGAGAAGAATAATTTCAGAACTTTTACCACCTTTAAAGTTACTTATAATCTGTACAGATCCATAGAGGAACAAACTGAAATCATTTTGAAGGGGAAAAATAGAAGTCACAAAATTGAAATAGTGAAAAGGCAAGAAGAAAATTGGTCCAGGAGTCTGCCAGAGGTCTCAAACAACATTAATGGAGCTGTAGGAGTTTCTGGCAAGTACTTGTTGTGTTCTGCATGCGGCAACAATCTCCCGCTACTACTGACATAATAGCGCTGTCCCGTCTGTTCTAGACTTCCGTCCAGATGTTCCCATATCACGTGCTCTGCACTTCTGGTGTACAGCCATATTCCCACACCTAAGTGAGGGATTGGAAATATGGCGGCAACACGAAACAGCCCCACATGCTGACTGCAACCCGGTGTACGCTCCTCCCCGCCCGCTCCCAGCAGTCCACTCCGTCTCCTCCATCTGATGTCGCCCTCAGCCATTGTCACCACCGCCCGATCCCAACAATCCGCCCAGTCTCCCTCCTGCCCACTCCTAGTAGTCATATGACCTTCGCCGCATTACACAGGTCCTTTAGCCTGTTGAGACCAGGCGGAGGGAGAACAATGTGTGTATGTTGTGACACATCGCAGGTGTATATGTATATGGATGTGTGTATACATGTGTGTGTGCATGCATTGTGTATATGTGTGTGTATATATGTGTATGACGTGACATGTGTGTGCGTGTATTGTCTATATATGTGTGCGTGTACGTCTCAAAAGAGCAGGCAGCACTCAGTTATAATCCAATAATACTCTTCTTTATTAGCTCATATGACCGCAACGTTTCGGTTACACCAGAACCTTTTTCAAGCAGTCTATATGACCACAACATTTCAGTTATGTGTGTGTATATATGTGTGCATACATGTGTATGGCGTGACTCACCACGTGTGTGGATATGTGTGTGTGTGTGGATATATGTGTGTGTATATACTGTATACTGTATGTGTGTGTATGTTTATGATGTGTCAAGTGATGCCACGTCATACATATACACACATATATATACACACATATACACACACAGGGCTGGTCATGTCATTCACATATATACACACATGCGGCGAGTCACATCATATATATGCACACATATAAACACACATATTTACACACACATATACACACATACACAAATATATACACACACGTATACACATGCACACATGTGGCAGGTCATGTGGTGTGGCAGGTCACATCATACAAACACATATATACACATATATACACACATATATACTCACACATACCACACACACACACATAGTGGGTCACATCATACACATACATACACACATATATACACACATGGTGAAGTGGGTAATGTCATATACATATACACATACATACATATATATATACACACACGGTGGGTCACATCATATATACACACACACATTTATACACACATACACATATATACACACATATGCACATACAGACATATACACACGTGGCAGGCCACATAATGTGGCAGGTCACATCATACACATACACATATACACACATATATACACACACATATATACACAGATATATACAAACACACATATGTACATGCGGCAGGTGAAGTAATGCGGCGGGTCACGTCATACACACATATAAGCACACACATGCACACGTATACACACATATACACACACATACACCCATGTGGTGGGTGACATCATACACACATACATATACATGTATACATACATACAGCACAGACCAAAAGCTTGGAAACACCTTCTCATTCAAAGATTTTTCTGTATTTTCATGACTATGAAAATTGTAGATTCACACTGAAGGCATCAAAACTATGAATTAACACGTGTGGAATTATATACTTAACAAAAAAGTGTGAAACAACTGAAAATATGTCTTATATTCTAGGTTCTTCATAGCCACCTTTTGCTTTGATTACTGCTTTGAACACTCTTGGCATTCTCTTGATGAGCTTTAAAGCAGCAAAGCACCCCCACACCATCTCCTCCATGCTTCACGGTGGGAACCAGGCATGTAGAGTCCATCCGTTCACCTTTCCTGCGTCACACAAAGATACAGTAGTTGGAACTAAAGATCTCACATTTGGACTCATCAGACCAAAGCACAGATTTCCACTGGTCTAATGTCCATTCCTTGTGTTCTTTAGCCCAAACAAGTGTCTTCTGCTTGTTTCCTGTCCTTAGCAGTGGTTTCCTAGCAGCTATTTTACCATGAAGGCCTGCTGCACAAAGTCTTCTCTTAACAGTTTTTGTAGAGATGTGTCTGCTGTTAGAACTCTGTGTGGCATTGACCTAGTCTCTAATCTGAGCTGCTGTTAACCTGCGATTTCTGAGGCTGGTGACTCGGATGAACTTATCCTCCACAGCAGAGGTGACTCTTGGTCTGTCTTTCCTGGGGCAGTCCTCATGTGATCCAGTTTCTTTGTAGCACTTGATGGTTTTTGCAACAGCACTTGGGGACACTTTCAAAGTTTTCCCAATTTTTCGGACTGACTGACCTTCATTTCTTAAAGTAATGATGGCCACTTGTTTTTGTTTACTTAACTGCTTTTTTCTTGCCATAATACAAATTCTAACAGTCTATTCAGCAGGACTATCAGCTGCGTATCCACCAGACTTCTGCACAACTGGCTTAGTGATAGGAAACAAAGGGTGGTTATTAATGGAACACACTCAGAATGGGTCACAGTTAACAGTGGGGTACCACAGGGGTCAGTGTTGGGCCCGCTTCTATTTAATATATATATTAATGACCTTGTAGAAGGGCATACAGAGTGGAATCTCAATATTTGCAGATGACACTAAACTCTGCAGGGTAATCAATACAGAGGAGGACAATTCTATATTACAGGAGGATTTATGTAAACTAGAAGCTTGGGCGGCTAAATGGCAAATGCGCTTTAATGGGGATAAATGTAAAGTCATGCACTTGGGCAGAGGAAACAAAAGGTATAATTATGTGCTTAATTGTAAAACACTGGGCAAAACTGTCACTGAAAAAGACCTGGGTGTATGGATAGATGATAAACTCACATTTAGTGGCCAGTGTCAGGCAGTTGCTGCAAAGGCAAATAAAATAATGGGATGCATTAAAAGAGGCATAGATGCTCATGAGGAGAACATAATTTTACCTCTATACAAGTCACTAGTGCGACCACACTTAGAATACTGTGTACAATTCTGGTCTCCGGTGTATAAGAAAGACATAGCTGAACTAGAGCGGGTCCAGAGAAGAGCGACAAAAGTTATTAGAGGACTAAGGGGTCTGCAATACCAAGACAGGTTATTAAACTTGGGGTTATTTAGCTTGGAAAAACGAAGGCTTAGGGGTGATCTTATAATAATGTATAAATATATGAGGGGGCAGTACAGAGACCTTTCTAATGATCTCTTTACTCTTTAGGCCTGAGACGGGGACAAGGGGGCATCCTCTACGTCTGGAGGAAAGAAGGTTTAATCATAATCACAGACGCGGATTCTTTACTGTAAGAGCAGTGAGACTATGGAACTCTCTGCCACATGATGTTGTAATGAGTGACTCACTACTAACATTTAAGAAGGGCCTGGATGCCTTTCTTGAAAACTATAATATTACCAGTTATATATACTAGATTCTTTGATAGGGCGTTGATCCAGGGATCTAGTCTGATTGCCGTATCTGGAGTCAGGAAGGAATTTTTTCCCCCAATGTGGAGCTTAGTGTTGCCACATGGGGTTTTTTTGCCTTCCTCTGGATCAACATGTTAGGCTATGGGTTGAACTAGATGGACTTAAAGTCTTCCTTCAACCTTAAAAACTATGTTACTATGTTACTATGTTACTATGTTACAACTGATGGTCCCAACCCCATTTATAAGGCAAGAAATCCCACTTATTAAACCTGATAGGGCACACCTGTGAAGTGAAAACCATTTCCGGTGACTACCTCTTGTAGCTCATCAGGAGAATGCCAAGAGTGTGCAAAGCAGTAATCAAAGCAAAAGGTGGCCACTTTGAAGAACCTAGAAAATAAGACATATTTTCAGATGTTTCACACTTTTTTGTTAAGTACATAATTCCACAAGTGTTAATTCATAGTTTTGATGCCTTCAATGTGAATCTACAATTTTCATAGTCATGAATATACAGAAAAATTTTGAATGAGAAGGTGTGTCCAAACTTTTGGTCTGTACTGTATACACACAAGTGACAAGTCAGGTCATACAGATACACACACATATGTACACATTTATATATGCACACATACATATACACATGTGGTTTGTCACGTGACGTGGTAGAGACATACATATATACACACATATGTAAAAACACAAGTGACGGGTCACGTGACACAGCAGAACCACCTATACACACATACACACATATACGCGTAAGCACACAGAAACAAATGAAGCAGGTCACATGACACAGTGGAGACACACACACGAACCACAAACACATATATACACACGCAGCAGGTTACGTGATGCGACGAATCAACACATACACACATGACTACACACACTGATACACACATATACACACACGGTGGGTCATGTGACGCGGCGGGGACACACATGCATGCAAATATACAAGCACACATATACACGTATGCACACATATAGACACAATGCTGGTCACATGACACAGCAGGGAAATACACATATATACTCACAATTTGAGGCAGGTCACATGATGCGGCGGGGACACACACATATATACACATACACAGGTATATACACACAGACATATAAACACACAGATATACATGTACACACAGATATACACGTGGCGACTTACATGACACAGTGGGGACACACACTTACACATGTACACATATACCACACACACACACATGCGCACTTACTCATGCAGCCACTATCTTTAGACACATGGGTATACAAAGATGGTGGCGGCGTGACGCATCACACTGCCACACTGCAAGATTACAGTAATTATAGGATTATGTCGAAGGGGAACTTGGTGGGAGCTAATAAAGTGGATAATGAGGTGTCTCTGTCTATATTGTATGCAATAGAGGATTTTTTTTTTCTCTTTACTGAAAGTATGGCTAATGGACGGCTGTCATACTGACATTAGCAATAGGGCTTGATGTCAGCTGCCAAAGAAAACTAATATCAACCCCTTTATTATCGAGTCTGCCACTGCTACACAGCAGCTGGAAGAGCGGGGTAACCACCAGTTTTGGCATCTCTCATGGAAGTGGCAATTCTGGGGTGGATGCTGGCTGAAGTTTTCAGCATGCGGGCACAGAATGCTTGGGCCTCACAAGCTGAAAAATCCAGCCCCAGCCTCCTGGGTTACCTTGGCTAGCAATAGTTAATACAGCAGACCCCATGCCAATTTTTTTTAAAAATGATTTATTTAAACAATTTAAAAAAAATAGGGCTCCCCTGTATTTTTCATTGCCAGTGAAGGTAACACTAAGCAGTAGGGGTTGGCAGCCAGTATCTGCTTGGTTTATCTGCACTGGCAGTAGAATATACAGCAAAGCCCTACACATTTTTGACCAGGAAATTAAACACTTTATTAATATAAGTTATCACAGACTCAGGTTTTTAAGTAAAAATACATTTATTTAAAAACATTACACACAGTGAGGAGAGCACACAGTGGGAACACAGCTCAATGGAGAGAGCACATGATGAGAGAAGACAGCACAGGGGAGAAAGAGACAGCACACGGGGGACAGAGAGCGCGGATAGGGGGCAGAGTGTACATAGGGAGACAATGCAAAAGAGAGAGCACATATGAGGTGAGAGAATACAGGGGGAAGACAACTCATAGGAGAGATCACATGAGGGGAGAGAGAGAGAGAGAGAGCGGGCATGTGGAGAGCACACAGGGGAGAGATTGCACACAGGGCGGAGATGGGCACCATCCTCTGCACGACGGAGCCTGCCCTTAATGTTACATCACTGTCCTCTCAATGCAATAGCATCGGGCTTCCATCTAATACTTCATATGTCATTCCTGTGGATTAGGGCCTTTTCACATCACATTTTTGCTCCGTTTGGATATAATGCGTTTTCTCAGGGGTAAAAATGCATAAAACGTGGTTAAAAAAGCATGCATTAATGTACCCATAGATATGTATGGGAAAACACTTGCAAACGCATTGCAAAATGCATTGCAAAACGCATTGCAAAACGCAGTTGTATTTGAGCGCATTTTTACCCAGCGCATAGGAAACGTTGCTAGCAACCTCACTAATTGTAATCGACTGCATGGATAATTAATTGGTAGTGCTCAACTTTAACGCCCCAGTAAGATTATCATGGAAGTAGTTAAAGAGGACCAGTCACCCCCTGCTGCATGGCAATCTAAATGCAGCACTGAATGCAGCATGTCTGCATTCAGCGAAGGGGTCCCCCATTTGTCTGTGTGCTGTGTACCCTGAGATATAGGCTTAGCAAAACTTACAGTTAGAAGCCATGGAGGCAGTCCCTGTGGCTGAAGTGAGCTCGATTGACTCGGGGGCCATTCCCTCCCCCTCTGCCTCTCTGTGCTGCTTCTGCTGTGCAGGCTCTGCCCTCCTCCTCTCCTGCTCTCTGTCACTCAGAGTGGATACAAATCATTTGTCCTGACGTCAGCTCCGGATTCCTTCCCTTGTGTCTGAACATAGCATAAACAACACAGCAGGAGGCAGCACAGACAGGCAGAGGGGGAGGGAATGGCCCCCCAGTCAATCGCGCTCATTCCAACCACAGGGACTGCCACCATGGCTTCTAACTGTAAGTTTTTCTAAGCCTATATCTTGAAGTACACAGCACACAGAAGCATGTGGGACCCCTTTCATGAATGCAGCAGGGGGGTGACATGTCCTCTTTAATAAAGCAGTCAGATGAGAAACGGCCATCATCTGTTTTATACACCTGTTACAACTTTATCCTAAGTATCCTTGAATTTCATTAAGATTTAACGAAAAATCAAATGAAAAAAGAGGTTTACTATTTTGGTAAGTTTCGCTCTCTCTTTTGCTTTGTCAACACAACACCATACCCACAGTGAAGCATATGGGAAACATTGTTATGCTTTGGGGCTGTTTTTCAGAAGCTGGAATTTGGGCAACAAAGGAAGAGGCAATCATGAATAATTCAATAATGTGAACGCCACATCTTAAATAAATATATAATTGCAATAAAAGAATGTGGCATCCCCCCCATTCTTGATAACCAGCATAGATAAAGCTCACAACAGCGAGCTGCTATTATCAAGGTTGGAAAGTCCTTGGTTGCTGGCCTGTCTCAGCCAAAGAATATCTATAAAAGGCTAGACAAGGGTGCAATAGGGTCTGATCTCTTAGATACCAGATGTTTTAATGGATGAGGTACTGTTCACCTGGTGCGGTTGTGAGTCCCACAACCAGATTTAAGCATTTAAAAACAGCTCCTGCAGGATCCACCATTCCATCAATGGAACACCATATAAATAAATCCAAGGGACCAGGGTGTGCAATGATTTTAGCCTTATTTTACCCCTAGTGTGAGCCATTCAAACACTGCAAGCCACTAGCACTAATTCAGGGCAGTCAAACAGTCAATTGTTTTGTGGTGTTTTCCTGAGGAAGGGGCTGGAACAGCCCTGAAACACATTGAGAAGTAATATAAGCACCAATCTTATATACCAAGTTTGTGATCCTTCCCTACACTCAGCAGCGCGGATCGTAGCACACCCTGGTCCCTTGGATTTAGCCAATGAATATCTGCCCACAGCTGCCCCAGAATTGGCACATCAGATTAGATGAGCCAATTCTGGCACTTTACATGGCTCTTCGCGATTGCCCTGGTGTGGTATCCATTTGCGTAATCTATGGGGATATTAAAAGCTGGGATTTATATAAAAATCACAGCTGCCATCAAGCCCTGAATTAGTGCTAGTGGCTTGCAGTGTTTGAATGGCTCACACTGGGGATAAAATCAGGGTTATTGGATATAGTGTGTACCAGAAAAAAAAATGACAAAACCTCACCCTCCTTCCTCCTTTAAGAGCTTTGTTTATGGCAGGTTGTATGTTGGCAGCTGAATTGCCTCATTAGTGACTTCCAATGTGGTTCGGGTCAAGTTCTATAAGGCCTGGGTCACACCAGCGCTATGCCTGTGTTCATGGGGATTCCGTTAAAAAGATAGAATATGGCAGCATAAACGCAGTGTTACTGGAAAGGTAAGGCTGTGTTAATGCCGCCAATTCATTCCTATTGATGATGGAACCCCTGGGTATCTGAACCATGTAGCAATATCAGATATCCATGGCATTAAGTTTCCATTGATGAAGAATGGCCCCACTATCTTTGTACCCCATATACCACACTATACCATCAATTTTTATGTCCAACAGTCTTGGGGGGATCTATCCACTGTGGGTTAATGTCAGAGCAATAGCGCTGGTTTTGTTTGTTAACTTCACCATTCACATTAAAGTTTGCATTATCACTCATCTGAAGGCAATTGTCTATGCTGTGAAGATACGAGATGCGCAGCATCTGAAACAACAGATACTGGAAGCCTGTGCTAGAATTCTTCTGCGGTGTTGCTATCAGTGAGTCAAGAGTGGGAGAAGAGGGTTACATTGACAATCCACACAATGGGCAGCACTTTGAACACATTTTATAAATGGTCATAAACTTTAAATAACTCATGAAAGATAAAAGTTACGTTAAACCAATCACACCATTGTTTTTCTTATGAAATTCTCAATAAGCTTGATGTGTCACATGATCCTCTTCCATTGAAAAAAAAAAAGTTGGATCCAAAACGGCAAACTTCAAAATGGCCGCCATGGTCACCACCCATCTGGAAAAGTTTTCCTCCTCCCATATACTAATGAGCCACAAACAGGAAGTTGATATCACCAACTATTCCCATTTTATTTAGGTGCATCCATATAAATGGCCCACCCTGTAGAAGAACAAAGGGGTTTTCTTCACCAAAGATATAATTTTAATAAGTATAATGGGGCTATTACAGTGAAGTCTGTACTGTACTTCATAAAATCATGCTGACGTGTTTTCTTTAAGTCACAATGTGAATACAATTTTACAATTAGGATTATACTGTATTTTCCGCACTATAAGGCGTACCTAAAAGACTGAGATTTTCCCAGAAATCATAAGTGCGCCATATAGTGCGGTGTGCCTTATATACGTTTTGTTCAGCCAAAATTGATGTATGCTGAGTGCTAATGGGGTGCCATTTGCCTGCAAATATTTGGCACCCCCCAGAAAATAAGGCATACCTGACCTGCCACAAGATCCTCGGTCCCCGCCATCCCCGCTGTCCGATGCCCGCCTCTGCATCGCTGTGCCGCATGAGGGGAACACTCACAGCTCAGGAGTCCATCAGCCAATCACAGCTCCGCCAGGAGCCTTGAGCCAATCCGAGGCCAGCTGACGTCAGTCCATAGCCTCTGATTGGCTGAGGGCTCCAGCGCTGTGATTGGCTGAGGGCTCCAGCGCTGTGATTGGCTGAGGGCTCCAGCGCTGTGATTTACTGAGGGCTCCAGCGCTGTGAGTGCCTTACCACACAGGAGTACAGAAGTAAGTAAAAAGTACAAAAAGTAAAAATCAGTTTATGTGTGCATCTGACTGTGTGTGTGTCTGAGTGTGTATGTGTGTGTATGAGTGTGTGTGTGTCTGAGTGTGTGTGTGTGTCTGACTGTGTGGGATACTGGAGGGTGATGGGGGGCTACAGAGTGATACTGGAGGGTGATGGAGGGCTACAGAGAGATGCTGGAGGGTGATGGGAAGCTACAGAGAGATACTGGAGGGTGATGGGAGGTGCTCCTTATAATCTGGTGCGCCTTATATATGAACCAAGACGCCTTAAAAGTCCTTTTTTGAGCGTGCGCCTTATAATCCGGTGCGCCTTATAGTGCGGAAAATACTCACAATAACAGTATTTGTACGCTTTAAAGATGCAGAACATGTAAAACGCCAATTAAATTCAGCTCTGAGTGAGAATTCAGCCTCTTAAGAAGATCTGGCAAATCTAATTATATGAAAAGATATAACTCAATATCATCAGCTATGTGGTCTGTAACCAAATGCACTCAGCAGGATGCAGCAGGCCCCAGTTATACAGGAAAAGGCAACACAGGTGCGGAATACCAACCCTCAAATCCCTCTCAGCCTCCTTGTCTTGGAGGGGGTGATTGTTGGACTTTTTTGTGCACATAGAATGAGGTTCCCATAGGATGCCAGTCACACCATTTGGTGCAAAGTGTGCCCAGCCTATTATTCTACTATTAGACTAGGTGGGCAGTTAGGCACTACATCAATGCATTACAATATGACGTATGCCCTGTATGGCCTGGATGGACCCTTTAGGGTACTAATAGGAGTGCATTTGAATACAGACCATATACTGTAGCTGCTGATAGTGAGGTTTTTTTTTATTACTGCATCAAATATGTAAAATCAAGTCATTTTAAGTAAGTGATTAGAGATGAGCCACCACCCCGGTGTTCGAATTCGATTCGTCGAATCGACGGGGTGTTCGACGAATGTTCGTCGAATGCTCGACGAACACCGTCGAACACCCCGGAAAACGAACAAACCGGGCTTGTGGGGCTTTTTCACTTCCACAATGTATATACATACATTGTGGAAGTGAAAAAAAGTGAAAGAAAGTGTTAAAATAAAAAAATAATCAATGCTCACCTGTCCGCGGTCCACCGAAGCCTCCGGCAAGGTCCTGTGGCTTCTAGGACCTGTGGTGACGTCATGTTCTCGCGGGAACTCCGGTCAGGACTGGAGTTCCCGCGAGAACATGACGTCACCACAGGTCCTATCAATAGGACATTGCCGGAAAGCTTAAAATAGATATTTTTATGATTCGGACCCTTTCTTTAAGTAAAAGAAAGTGTCCGAATCATAAAAATATCTACTTTATGCTTTCCGGCAAGGTCCTGTGCTTCTAGGACCTGTGGTGACGTCATGTTCTCGCGGGAACTCCGGTCACGTGACCGGAGATTCCCGCGAGAACATGACGTCACCACAGGTCCTATATCAATAGGACCTTGCCGGAAAGCTTAAAATAGATATTTTTATGATTCGGACACTTTCTTTTACTTAAAGAAAGGGTCTGAATCATAAAAATATCTATTTTAAGCTTTCCGGCAAGGTCCTGTGCTTCTAGGACCTGTGGTGACGTCATGTTCTCGCGGAACTCCGGTCATGTGACCGGAGTTCCAACGAGAACATGACGTCACCACAGGTCCTAGAAGCCACAGGACCTTGCCGGAGGCTTCGGTGGACCGCGGACAGGTGAGCATAGATTATTTTTTTATTTTTAACACTTTCTTTCATTTAGGTAATGTTTATTTTGGCTCAAAATGCGGCAGATGCGGTTTTCTGACCGCATCTGCCGCATTTTTGAACCAAAATCGAACATGTTCGAAATTCGCTGAATTTGAACCAAATTTTTCGAATTCGGCGAATGACTCGAATAGGGCCAAAATCAACTCGAATTTGAGATTGGCGAACTAGTCGAACATCGCTCATCTCTATAAGTGATCTTTGTTAAAATTAGCCTACCATATTGTATCTACGGCTCCTAAGGAAAGTATGTGTTAACGATTGCAGACTACAAACAAAACCTGTGTTGTATTAGCTTGCAAATATACGTCATTTTTTTCTCCTAGCTTATTTTTAGATTACTGATTGTATGAATGTTCCTCTAGTTGATTATTCCAGAGCTTTTAATTTCCATCAATTCAAAGATACTACATTGCACCACTAAGGTAAACAAGAGAGAAGACTGATACAAAGAATTTAATGGTGTCTAAGTATTTCTTGGCAGTTTAACATACCGTATATACTCGTGTATAAGCCGAGTTTTTCAGCCCAAAATTTGGGCTGAAAAGTCTCCCCCTCGGCTTATACACGAGTCAATACGGGTGGAGGCTGTGTCCGGGGCTGTGGAGGCTTCAGGAGGCTTCAGGAGGCGGGGGGGGGCTGCTGTATGAGCGTCCCCGTCACGTGGGGCCGCTCATTAAATATGCACTGCTTCCTCCTGTCAATCAGCGGCAGGGGGAAGCAGTGCATAACTAAATAAATCCCCCCCAAGTGCTGGCACCTGCCCCCCCTTGTAAGGGCCCCCCCCCCGATGGTTATACTACCATTCCGGACTTCTGATCCGCGCCGCTCCTCGGTGCTCCTCGCTGCTCCGTCCGTCTGCTACATCCGGATCTCCGGCCGTCGCAGGCATGTGACGTCATCGCGCGACGGCCTGGGATCCCGGATGTAGAGACGGACGGACGGAGCAGCGAGGAGCAGCGAGGAGCGGCGCGGATCAGAAGTCCGGAATGGTAAGAGAAGCGGGGGGGGCCCTTGCAAGGGGGGGCGAGTGCCAGCATTTGGGGGCTGCTGGGGACCCCCAGGGGGCTGCTGGGGACCCCCTGGGGGCCGCTGTGTACCCCCAGGGGGCTGCTGTGTACCCCCAGGGGGCTGCTGGGTACCCCCTGGGGGCTGCTAGGGACCCCCAGGGGGCTGCTGGGGACCCCCAGGGGGCTGCTGTGTACCCCCTGGGGGCTGCTGTGTACCCCCAGGGGGCTGCTGTGTACCCCCAGGGGGCTGCTGTGTACCCCTGGGGGCTGCTGGGTACCTCCTGGGGGCTGCTATATGTATCCCTGGGGGCCTGCTGTATACCACTGGGCCTGCTGTATATACCACTGGGGCTGCTGTATACTACCACTGGGGCTGCTGTATACTACCACTGGGGCTGCTGTATACTACCACTGGGGCGTCTGTATACTACCACTGGGGCTGCTATATACTACCACTGGGAGGCCTGTATACCACTGGGGGGGGCCTGTATACCACACTGCTGGGGGCTGTATACCTGTGCTGGGGTCCACCCTCGGCTTATACACGAGTCAATAGGTTTTTCCAGATTTTTGGGGCAAAAGTAGGGGGGTCGGCTTATACACGGGTCGGCTTATACACGAGTATATACGGTAGTTGTATTCTTTCACAGTTTTTTACCAACTTACATCACCATAATTTTTTTAACTTATTTCCAAAAAGTGACTTGTACTTCGCACATAGTGTAGGTTTATAGAGTAGGCTCAGGAGCCTTCTGCATCAAATATCAGTGTGATGTTTGGTGATCTGAACTCTTCAGATATGCAGATATTTGTGCTCCTTCAAGTCCATATGGACCATACCACTTCAGATTTTTATATATCATAAAGGATCTGATTATGCACTTTATACTTTGTCTCATATTTCTGCATAACGTTTAGTTATTTTGACTAAACTGTAGCCACTTTTTGGATGATGAAAATACCAAGCACTTCTGACATGTAGCCAGAAGCCTGAGGGAGCATAACATCATATCCTACCCGCTATGTGCTGCCAATGCCAGTGTTCTGTGAAAAAAATTATCTAAGACAGCAAGCACAACCGGCATTGATTACTTAGAAACTTTGCAGATCACCACCTTGGAATGGCAGTGCCCACTTGAAGAACTTGGAACATCTACCGTGTGTATTTTACATATTAGATTAAAGCAGCAGACATTCAAAACTTCCTTATTGAAAGGATTTACAAGTGTGTCGAGTTTACATGAGCAAATATAAGTACTTAGGGATAGCATACAATGCAATAAATTATATTTTGTTACATCATTGACTTTGTTTGAGTTGCCCGAGATGTCCAATGTTTAGCATTTGTGTTTATAGAGGAAAAACTCATATTTACTTTATTACTCATACTATATTCATTTTATTTGTGTTTTTGAGCATTCTTAACATTTCCATTTTTCTGTGTAGTGTTCCACATGAGTCACTATAGATGGGCCAAGTTATTTGAATGAAATGTAATTCTACTTGGACTTTTTTCTCAAGAATATTAAATTGCTCCACGTGAATTCAGCAAAATGGTGGTCAGCTGCATCCACTATTGTGCTGAATCGCAGAGGGTCAGTAAAAGACTTAAAAAAAAAAACAATACTCATTTCACTGATCACCTGTCTGGTCACCGGGACCTCTTCTTTCCACAGTCGCACACCAGTGTCTTCACTCAAGAACAGGGTTTTGGATGCAACCCGAACTTGGAGGTCATGGTGCGTCATAACATCATGACAGTATTGTTCATGGCTGAAAATCCTGATATAGATTGAAAAGACCAGTTCTCGGGTGTGTCATGATGTCATAATAATACAAGACACAGAGATTTTCAAGGCCTTGCTGTAAACCCTATTTTAGAGAAAAGATATTGGGACGAGGACCAGGTGGACAGGCAACAGGCACCAGAGACACGGTGGACTGCACTTATTATGCTCCGAGGTCTACAGAATGTGGAGAATAACCTCACTAGTTCAAGCTTTCAGGTAAAATCCTACCTAAATCAGGTGGATTTGGCAAATTTGAAACTGCTCATTTTTATGTATCTACTTATATAATCCGCAGTTGGGATTTCGGGCGTTGTAGCCGAATCCCAACATGCTTTGCGCGGGACTGCGAGTGATGACGCGCAGCGTCATCACGAGCCGCAGACCCGCACTACTCTAAAAAAAAAAAAATCCTCACCTCTACCCGAGCCCGCGCTGTCTCCCGCCGTCTCCCGCCGTCTCCCGCCGTCTTCTGCCGTGTTCCGCTAGGCTCCGGTGGCTGTGCAGGCTCCCGGTGCCTGCAGTGATCTTCTATCTACTGAGAGTGAAGGACCTGTGGTGATGTCAGAGTCACGTGACACCAGCTTACTCCAGGCAAATCGCGGGTCACGTGACTCTGACATCACCACAGGTCCTTCACTCTCAGTAGATAGAAGATCACTGCAGGCACCGGGAGCCTGCACAGCCACCGGGAGCCTAGCGGAACACGGCAGAAGACGGCGGAACACGGCAGAAGACGGCGGGGGCTCGGGGTGAGGTGAGCATAATCTTTTTTTATTTTTTTTAACCCCTGCCTTGCACGAGCGCACCACAGACACCTGTATACTCCACCACCACACACGCCTGTACACTCTGCCACCACCACAGACGCCTGTATACTCCACCACCACACACGCCTGTATACTCTGCCACCACACACGCCTGTACACTCTGCCACCACCACAGACGCCTGTATACTCCACCACCACACACGCCTGTACACTCTGCCACCACACACGCCTGTACACTCTGCCACCACACACGCCTGTACACTCTGCCGCCACCACCACACACACCTGTACACTCTGCCGCCACCACCACACACGCCTGTACACTCTGCCGCCACCACCACACACGCCTGTACACTCTGCCGCCACCACCACACACGCCTGTACACTCTGCCGCCACCACCACACACCCTGTACACTGCCACCACCACCACACACGCCTGTACACTCTGCCACCACCACACACGCCTGTACACTCTGCCACCACCACACACGCCTGTACACTCTGCCGCCACGGCATCTGCCACACCCCCTGTACACTCTGCCGCCACCACACACGCCTGTATACTCTGCCGCCACCACACACGCCTGTACACTCTGCCGCCCACCACACCGCCTGTACACTCTGCCGCCACCACACACGCCTATCGCTACACTCTGCCACCACCACACACGCCTGTACACTCTGCCACCACCACACACGCCTGTACACTCTGCGCCACCACCACACACGCCTGTACACTCTGCCGCCACCACCACACACGCCTGTACACTCTGCCGCACCACCACTGTAGCCGAACACACACGCCTGTATACTCTGCCGCCACCACCACACACGCCTGTATACTGCCGCCACCACCACACACGCCTGTATACTCTGCCCCCTACGCTGTAACCCGCCACACACAGACGCCTGTATACTCTGCCACCCACAAGCCTGATACTCTGCACCACACAGACGCCTGTATACTCTGCGCCACCACCAACACCCTGTATACTGTGCCGCCACCACACAACGCCTGTATACTCTGCCCACCACCACACATGCCTGTATACTCTGCCGCACCACCACAACGCCTGTAACTCTGCCGCCACCACACACACCGCCTGTATACTCTGCCGCCACCACCACACACACGCCTGTACACTCTGCCGCACCACAACCACACCGCGCCACCACACATGCCTGTATACTCTGCCGCACCACACACCACATGCCACACCCTGTACACTCTGCCGCCACCACACACGCCTGTACACTCTGCCGCCACCACACACGCCTGTACACTCTGCCACCACCACACACGCCTGTACACTCTGCCACCACCACACACGCCTGTACACTCTGCCACCACCACACACGCCGTTATACTCTGCCGCCACACACACGCCTGTACAGTCTGCCGCCACCACACACGCCTGTACACTCTGCCGCCACCACACACGCCTGTACACTCTGCCACCACCACACACGCCTGTACACTCTGCCACCACCACACACGCCTGTACACTCTGCCACCACCACACACACCTGTACACTCTGCCACCACCACACACACCTGTACACTCTGCCACCACCACAGACGCCTGTATACTCTGCCGCCACCACCACACCTGCCTGTATACTCTGCCGCCACCAGCACAGACGCCTGTATACTCTGCCGCCACCAGCACAGACGCCTGTATACTCTGCCGCCACCAGTACAGACGCCTGTATACTCTGCCACCACCACACATGCCTGTATACTCTGCCGCCACCAGCACAGACGCCTGTATACTCTGCCACCACCACACATGCCTGTATACTCTGCCGCCACCAGCACAGACGCCTGTACACTCTGCCGCCACCACCACACACGCCGGTATACTCTCCACACCACCACACACGCCTGTACACTCTGCCACCACCACACACACCTGTACACTCTGCCACCACCACACACGCCTGTACACTCTGCCACCACCACACACGCCTGTATACTCTGCCGCCACCAGCACAGACGCCTGTATACTCTGCCACCACCACACACGCCTGTATACTCTGCCACCACCACACACGCCTGTATACTCTGCCACCACCACACACGCCTGTATACTCTGCCACCACCACACACGCCTGTATACTCTGCCACCACCACACACGCCTGTATACTCTGCCACCACCACACACGCCTGTATACTCTGCCACCACCACACACGCCTGTATACTCTGCCACCACCACACACACCTGTACACTCTGCCACCACCACACACACCTGTACACTCTGCCACCACCACAGACGCCTGTATACTCTGCCGCCACCACCACACCTGCCTGTATACTCTGCCGCCACCAGCACAGACGCCTGTATACTCTGCCGCCACCAGCACAGACGCCTGTATACTCTGCCACCACCACACATGCCTGTATACTCTGCCGCCACCAGCACAGACGCCTGTATACTCTGCCACCACCACACATGCCTGTATACTCTGCCGCCACCAGCACAGACGCCTGTACACTCTGCCGCCACCACCACACACGCCGGTATACTCTCCCACCACCACACACGCCTGTACACTCTGCCACCACCACACACACCTGTACACTCTGCCACCACCACACACGCCTGTACACTCTGCCACCACCACACACGCCTGTATACTCTGCCGCCACCAGCACAGACGCCTGTATACTCTGCCACCACCACACACGCCTGTATACTCTGCCACCACCACCACACACACCTGTATACTCTGCCACCACCACCACACACGCCTGTATACTCCACTACCCACAGACCCACCTGTATACTCTTCTACCCACAGAGCCGCCTGTATACTTTACTACCCACAGAGTCACCTGTATAATCTCCTACCCTCAGAGCCGTCTGTATACTCTGCTACCCACAGACCCGCCTGTATACTCTGCTACCCACAGAGCCCCCTGTATACTCTGCTACCCACTGGCCCGCCTGTATACACACAATTCATTTCACCCTGCTCCCGATGCAATTGCATCGGGCCTTTTTACTAGTGATGATATAATTACTAGTAAGGTACCAATCAGACCTATGTTGTTTATTTTTATGATCGTTAGGATTGAATTCTAATCCTAAAAAGGCAGTTAAGAAAAATGTCATAAATGGTATCAAAATCTTCAAAGAATTACAAATACAGATGGCTTGACATTGCTTTGGATTAACTATGTTTTTTAGGAAACATGCACATTTTCACTTCAGAGAGGAAGTGGACGAACTCTAGCGCCACCTTTAGGTAGCTCTTCAAAGTCATAGTCGACTTTCTGACAAGCCTTTTAATATGACTAAGGATTTGTGCCAGATCAGAACCCCAAACTACAGACACTGCGTTTCAGTGTACCTGCCCCTCATCAGTGTAGTGTGTGGGATATTCTGATCTGGCTGTATGAGAGGTTATAGACAAGGTCTGGGGAACTTGCTATCTACCTTATGGAGAGGAGTTTGCCTGCAACCACAGCAGCAGGGATGAACAAAGTATACGGTAACCGTATTGCTCCGGATTACATATCCGGAGCAATCTGGTTACCGGATTGCGGTTTCTTGCACACATTTTTCCAAAAAAATGTGTGTGAAGGCATTTGCGGTTACCGCCTCTAGATCTGGAGGTGGCAACAGCAATTGACTTGGCAAATGTGACCCCAGCCTAAGAGATGCCTAGATGCAACTTAGTATGGCTAGGGTCACATTTGCGGTCTGGATTGCAGATCCTGAACCGGTTTTGAGCTGTAGGCTAGGGTCACAATTGGAAGGCACATTGCAACTACTGTATCCAGATCTGGATGTGGTAATCTCATGTGCTTTCAGACACATTTTGTATTCAAAATGTGTTCCTAAACCTGCATCTGGTAACCGGATTGCTCATTATGTGCAATCCGGTTGCCGGATGCTTTGTTAAACCCTGCGGCTGCGGGGATGAACAAAGGGTTAATGTTAATATTATATGTGGACAACAAGTCTCCAGGGAGTGTCCACCCTCCCTAGAGACTTGTTGTCCAAAAACTGTGTCATGTCAATGGTTAATATCTGTTATTACATTTTGCCTATATTGAAATGAAATGAAAGCCGGCGGCTCCCCGCTGTAAGGAGGATTTTCAGTACGTAATGTGTATAAGCACATTGTAGGGCAGCATCCTCAATAAGGAGCTGACCCTGCTGCTTATGCAAATTGCGTACTGTACCCGCCGCTATCCATGGTGCTGAAGCCTTAAACATCAATTCTATGGCCAGCGCACCGGAGTTTCAATGTGCACTGGCCATAGAAGTGATGTTTAAGGCTTCAGCACCATGGATAGAGGCGAGTGCAGTACGCAATTTGCGTAAGCAACAGGGTCAGCTCCTTATTGAGGATGCTGCCCTGCAATGTGCTTACACACATTACGTACTGATAATCCTCCTTACAGCGACGAGCCGCCCGCTTTCATTGAGAAGTTTATAAAGCCGACAATAGCGGCGATAATTTAATAATAGACATTAACCATTGACATGCCACAGTTTTGGGATAACATGTCTCTAGGGAGGGTGGACACTCCTTGGAGACTTGTTGCTCACATATAATATTAACATTAACCCTTTGTTCATCCCCGCAGCCGCAGGGATGAACAAAGCATCCGGCAACTGAATTGCACATTATGGGCAATCTGGTTACCGGATGCGGGTTTAGGAAAACATTTTGAATACAAAATGTGTCTGAAGGCACGTGAGATTACCCCATCCGGATCTTGATGCGGTAATCGCTATGTGCCTTCCAAGTGTGACCCTAGCCTAAGCAAGAGGAATTAGCTCTCATTGAAGAGGTCTAAGTCTAGGGTCAAACTAGCGGTATTGGCTGTGTTCAGGGGGTACCGTTAAAAACATAGACTTTGGCAGCATTAACGCAGTAAAGGTAAGGCTGTGTTAATGCTGCCAATTCACTCCTATGGGTGACTGAAAACTGAGCGCAGGTCAAATGACAGCATGTAAGTGCCAGAGTTTGAAATCTTGCACTACATCCAAGCGCATGACATGATGCAGAAGCGCGCTGCGCTCTGTGTTCCGTAACCCATAGGAGTGAATTGGCAGCTTTAACGCAGCCTTAACTTTACTGCGTTAATGCTGCCAAATTCTATCTTTTTAACAGAAACCCCATGAACGCAGCCAGTAATGCTGGTGTGACCCTAGGCTTACCATGTATAGAGACTTATTTTTAAGGCAATGCTCTATGGGAAAAAATTAACTTGGCCAAAGCCAATGTAAGGCTAGGGTCACACCTTCATTTTTTTTTTTAAACCTGATCCGGTTTTCAGCTTTCAAAAAGCTCAAAACCGGAGCAGGAACCGCACCCCATAGGAGCCCATTATGGTAACCGCATTGCTTTACAAGCAATCTGGTTACCGGCTCCATATCTACAGCCTGCGTGAAAAATCATGTAGGCTGCAGTTTTCGAGACGGTACTCTGACCTGCAATGCGGTAACCGGATTGCTCAAGATGTGTAATCCGGAGCAATGCGTTTACCGTATAGTTTGTTCATCTCTGCTGCCACTGGGATGAACAAACTGTTAACAGTGTAATAAAAGATGCAATATTAATAATAGTTGTGGGCAACATGTCTCTAGGGAGTGCCCACCCCCCTAGAGACATGCTGCCCACTCCTGTGGGCATGTCATGGGTTAATAACTGATTTACAGTAAGCTAGCTATTGTCGGCTCTGTAGAATTTTCTCAGTGAAGCCCCGGCTCCTCTGTCAGCTGCGCACATACTATACATAATGTACGTATAGTATGTGCCACTGTCCGAGGTCCTGTAGGCATTTACATTAGATTTATGGCAGCGCACCGCCATAGATCTAATTTAAATGCCTACAGGACCTCGGAAAGCGGCACATACTATACGTACATTACATATAGTATGTGCGCAGCTGACAGAGGAGCCACGGCTTCATTGTGAAAATTCTACAGAGCCGACAATAGTCGGCTTACCGTACATGGGTTATTAACACATGACATGCCCACACGAGTGGGCAGCATGTCTCTAGGGGGGGTGGGCACCCCGGGGGGTTGAGCACCCCCTAGAGACATGTTGCCCTCAACTATTATTAATATTGCATCTTTTATTACACTGTTAACAGTTTGTTCATCCCTGTGGCAGCAGGGATGAACAAACTATACAGTAACCGCATTGCTCCGGATTACACATCCGGAGCAATCCGGTTACCGCATTGCGGCTTCATCCACACATTTTGCCAGCAAAATGTGTGTGACGGCAATTGCGGTTACCGCATCCAAATCTGGATGCGGTTTCGCAATTGCAATTCCAAATGTGACCCTAGCCTAAGGCCCCATTCACACACTGCTTTTTTTGCTGCATATTTTTACGCACAAGCTCAAAAAAAGCCAGGAGTGGAACAATCAAAACCAGAGTGGCACACTCAGAGGAAAGGTCTGATGGTGGGTTTACACACACCAATTTATCTGTTCAATATCTGAACCAATCTCTGGTTGCAGTGAAATCATGGATACATTGCTCCATGTTGTACACAGCCACAAAATGGAGCAATGTATCCATGATTTCACTGCAACCAGAGATTGGTTCAGATATTGAACAGATAAATTGGTGTGTGTAAACCCACCATAATAGAAACAAGTGCTCCACTTAGGCTGCTTTCACACTGCAGTTTTTTCACTGATCACTGTCCATCAGATTTGTGTGCCAAAACCAGGAGTGTCTCCAAAACTCAGAACAGGTGTCAATCTTTCAATTATAGTTTTTCTGAAAGTTCCTCTCCTGGTTCCTCTCCGGGTTTTGGCACACAAATCTGATGGACACTGATCAGTGAAAAAACTGCAGTGTGAAAGCAGCCTTATATGTTTAATCACCCACTCCTGGTTTGTGATGAGCTTGTGCTCAAAAATACTCAGCAAAAAAAGCAGTGTGTGAATGGGGCCTAAGGCTGCTTTCACACTGCAGGTTTTTCCTGATCAGTGTTCATTAGGTTTTGTGTGCCGGAACCAGTAGAGGAACTTGAAGAGAAAAAGTATAACTGAAAGATTGGGTAGGGTCACATTGGAAATCTAAATTGCATTCACCGCATCCGGATCCGGATGCGGTGAATGCAATGCCGGTCACACACATTTTTTCTCAAAAATGTGTGCATAATACCGCACTGCGGTCACCGGATGGCTCAGGATGTGTAATCCTGAGCCATCCGGTAACTGCATAGGTTGCGGTTCCCGATCGGCAAAGTTAATAAAGATTTAATTTGAGTACAGAACTGACTGTTAGAGGTCTGTAGGGGGGCTTAGACCCCCTACAGACCGGGCGGCCACTTCTATAGTGTTCTTCTCCAATTTTCCCTATGGCACGGGCTGATCTGAGCTCCGTGCAGGTTATCAAAATATCCCCCCTCCCCCTATCACTATACAGGGGTGCATACACCCCTCTAGTACAGTACTGCTTTATTTATGTTATGAACACCAAGACTTGTCCCAATCGCAACATAAGTATATATTTACATGTTCCGTAGGCAGAGTCCACTGATGTCCATGGGCGGGGCTGTGTGCAGAAGCCTCCGTCCGCTCCTTCTTGATGCCCGCCCCCTCTGGCCGTAATCCAGTGTTGTGGGGGTGGCCGAGTCGTTAAAGGGGCGTGGCTAACCGCGGCACATGGTTAGCCACGCCCCTTTAACGACTCGGCCACCCCCACAACACTGGATTACGGCCAGAGGGGGCGGGCATCAAGAAGGAGCGGGCGGAGGCTTCTGCACACAGCCCCGCCCATGGACATCAGTGGACTCTGCCTACGGAACATGTAAATATATACTTATGTTGCGATTGGGACAAGTCTTGGTGTTCATAACATAAATAAAGCAGTACTGTACTAGAGGGGTGTATGCACCCCTGTATAGTGATAGGGGGAGGGGGGATATTTTGATAACATGCACGGAGCTCAGATCAGCCCGTGCCATAGGGAAAATTGGAGAAGAACACTATAGAAGTGGCCGCCCGGTCTGTAGGGGGGTCTAAGCCCCCCTACAGACCTCTAACAGTCAGTTCTGTACTCAAATTAAATCTTTATTAACTTTGCCGATCGGGAACCGCAACCTATGCAGTTACCGGATGGCTCAGGATTACACATCCTGAGCCATCCGGTGACCGCAGTGCGGTCCCAGAAACGCTGCGAAAACTGCTGCCTGCATGATTTTAAACGCAGGCAGCAGTGCCGGATCCGGCCACCGGATGGCTTGTGAAGCCATCCGGTGTTTTGCATTGGATCCTATGGGGAGCGTTTCCTGGTCCGGTTTTGAGCTTTTTGGAAGCTCAAAACCGGATCAGGATTTTGTTCCAAAAACGGAAATGTGACCCTGGCCATTGACACCTGTTCTGCGTTTTAAAGACACTCCTGGTTTTGGCACACAAAACCTAATGAACACTGATCAGGAAAAAACTGCAGTGTGAAAGCAGCCTAAGGCTAGGGTCACACTTGCAATCACACTTCCATCATGCTGCGTTCCCCTTTGCGTGGTGCAATTCGCACTCCCTGCAGCCCGCTGTGTAGCTGGGGCTGTGTATCCAGGGAACACAGCGGGTTACTAGGGGCCGCGTTCGCCGCTATGCAGCCTGCATGCAGGCTGCGTAGTGAGGAAAATATTCTACGTTTTCTGCAAACAACGCAGGGAACTTACAATATTGCATGTGTGACCCTAGCTAACTCATACAAATCTATTGTTTGGCTAGCATGGGATACTTTGGATATTTTGTTTCCATGAGAGTATTCAATAAAAATGAATCTATGTACATAGTTGTGTCTCTTCAGTAATAGTTGTTATTCCCACTAAATCACATCTAGGTGTCTCATTGAGCAGACCAGTGTCCTTCTCTGTACTAGCAAGACACCAATCCTAGAAAAGTGCTGTATACAAATGGTTCTCTGTTTTGCTTGCTATAAGTTACTTTGCCAACATAAAATTATACATTTAAAGTGGACTATAAAGTATGTAGATATGTAACCGGGCCTCTTCAATGAGAGCCAGTACCACATTGATATCATGTAGAAAATGTAGATATTTGAGATTGCCAATTATCCCTCAGGGATAAAGCTCTTTGCACAATAACATAATGGCTGGAATTTTAATTGTAAGCCACAACACTGACAGAATTGTTTTTAAATATAACCAAGGAAACATTGACAATTTTGGAATTTGGGTCTATTCTGGTATTTTTAGTTGCAAAACTACTGATATAGACTGGACTATTCTTGATATAAAACTGCCTGAATAGTCTATTGACCCCTGGAATCTGTCAGGTCAAAAATCCATATGTAACTGCTATCATTTTCTAATTCCTCACTCTAAACTCTCACTATTCATGTATTTCTTTTGTTTTTATTTCCCTCCTTTCTTCTGCAAACTTTAAATAAAGGGACTGATTCCATCTGTCACTCACAGTAAATGATCCACTTAGTTCTCTGCTGTCCCCTCCCCATGCATGAATATGCATGTCACATATTCACATCACTGCACTGCACAGTAGATCACTGGGGGGATGTATTCTCCTCTCTGTGTCTGCAGCCAAGAAAGAGGTGAAATACAACACAGAAACTGTCACAGCAGGGTGCCTACTTACAGAAACAGATGGAGTCTACATAAGTCAGATCGGCAATAGCTGTCTCCCTCCTTGTCTTCATCAGCACAGAAGCTACTGAAACCCGACAATGCACTGTTAGCAAAGGGAGGAGGGAGAAGAGAGCTGCTGAGAGGGAGTGCATAATTACATGACAGTTTATACAGCAGCCGGATTATTCCTGTTTGGTTATAATGGAGAGGACTAATCCAGGAGCTCACTGCAGGGTTTGACAATGCTTATAACATGGAAACTACAAACGGTACAATAATGATTTTACATGTTTTTGAAAGGACTGCCCAGGCAGTATTCAAGAGTAATATTAGTGTCACACTGAAAAATGACATGACAGTGTCCCTTTAATAGAGCCTTTCTGATGTTCAAACTAATAGTGTTATCACCCCAAGGAAATCAAAGATTTAATTAACTGTCAATGTAATGCAAGGATATGCCAAGTCATGGAGAGTGAGGTATGCTATTTGAAGCCACAATGCTCAGATTGATAAAAAAGATGTCAGAATAGAGGTCTACATTTATTAACTCAGGATTTTCTAATTTGCAACAAGAACTATTAGAATTATATTGCCATACTTAAAGTGAACTTGTCACCCACTAGGGCTTTTAGTTTATAAAAGCTCTAGGGGTAGTGACAGGTTCACTTTAAAAGATATGGACACCTTTGGAGACATTTTTCTTTTTCTAGATCATGCCTTTTCGTCTAAATAATTTTTGTGTTTTGGTTTCAATAAAGATATTACACAGGTTGCTTTCTAAAACCTTTGTGTTGCACTGTCAATTCCTGACTGCAGAATAAAGTAGCTGAGAATCATTAACAAGATGGCTCTGACAGAAAATGTTAATTCTCTTAGGATACTTTTTCATCCGTGTTTTTTTCAAACCCAATTTTCCTCTAAAATCTGGGTTTTTACAGTCTTTGTAAAAATTCCAGATGCATCCGCATGGTAACTGGTCAGGTTTTCCTCCGGTTTCGACGGTCAAATCTGGATGAAAACTTGATCTGCCTCATGCGGTCTTCTCTCACATTGCATCCGGTATTGTGTGTTTTTTCCGGATCCATAATTTTAGTGCTATATATAGACAGTGTTCTAGTGGCTCCAGCACTCTCAGCATGCTCAGTAGGCGTGATGGATCCATCGCTACTGGCGAGATCTGGCAAAAATAGATCTGGCATCTATTGACTTGCATGGCAGTGTATACTGTATTATGAGGGATCCGTCACAATACTTTTTTTTTTGTGGGACAAAAAACGGTGATAGCTGCGTTTTAAAAAACCTGAGGTGCCGGATTTTGCTAGATACAGCAAAAAAAAGATACAACTGGAAGACCATGCATATTTTCAGAAGTATGTAGGGAATGCATTGGTTACTAACGCAATGTTGCTGTAACCGTTTTTTTTTTTTAAAGAAAGGTGGAATTCTGTCTGATTTAAAAACCGCAGATGTGAAAGTAGCATTAAAGCGGAACTGTCGTTTACATTTTTATTTAATAATAATGTAGAGCAAGTGATTTTAATAAATGTTGTAATATGGTTTATTAGAAAATTGTGTCTGGTTACCATTCATAACCCTTCCACAAGATGTCCTTACTGCACTGTGTGTGAAGCTGATTCTGTGTCTGAGCCGTCTTCACAGTGAATACGGACATGTAATCAGATAATGGGAGAGGGGCGTGGTCTACACTGCTGACTGCAGCTCATGAGGAGACAATGTGTCACATTACAGCACAGAGCTGAGCAATGTCAGGATGTAAACTCTATACAAGCTTCTCTTTTCTGTCTCCACACATCAGTCTCTGTTATCCCCTTGTCTGCTGGCTCCCCATATAGCTCATTACCAGCCTGCTTTCACACACACTGCTGGCCATGAACACACAGACAGGAAATGCAGCTTTTTAAAGAGCACAGAAAAATGTGAGAAAATCAGTCATATAGCACAAAAAAATCATTGTCTTAGCTGCTGTGTAACCCATCATTACTATTATCAGTGCATTATTTTTTTTTCAATGCAATGACATTCACACTTTACCTGTCTATTTCTCAGGTCATAATTGCCCATTTGTCACATTATCTAAGTTCAGCTCAAATTTTGAGAGGTATATCATCATAAATTAGCTCACAGGAGTTCAGGAAAAAGCAAAGAGTTTTAAACTCTCTGACAGATTAATTTCACTAATGCATTCATTGTTAAAAGGTTATTCCCATCTATAGTATATGCATTAATTTAGGCGAGGGTGCACTGCTCGTACCATGACCAATTCCTAGAATGGGGCACTGCAAAACCCATCTGAATGCAGCAGTGGCCGGACATGTGTTCTTCCATTTCATTGTATTGCTATGGGTCTGCCAGAGTCATCAGAAGGTTTAGTTTTTCTCCTGCAGAGCCAGAGGCTAGGGTCACATTTGGGACCTTGCATCCTTTGGAAGGATGCTTTCAAGGATGCTATTTTTTACCATGCCATTTTTATGGCATTTTTTTCCATTTTTAGTGCTAGCGTTAACGCCTGCGTTACTGTATGGTACATATATGTACCATGTATTAACGCAGCGTTTGCCATAGACTCCCATGTTAAAAAAACGCTAGCATTTTTGAAAGCGCACCTAAAAATGCTGCAGACTACGTTTTGGGTGCGCTAACAAAAACGCCTAGCGTCAAACGCATTGCACTTTGACAACGCACTTTTGCATTGGAGCCTATGGAAGCATTAACGCTAGGGTTTTTTCACATTTCAACATGAAAAAAAAACACTAGCTTTTAGCACTTCCATGACGATAATGTGACGCTAGCCATATAGAATTAATGGAGGGTGGAAAGCAAGTTCAGTCATGGCTCCATTCAGACAGGTGATAGGTGAATTCAACAGACAGCAATATGACTGTAAAAGTCAAATGGTTAAAAATTGTTTATGAAACTCAATTGAAAAAGTGATTTTTAACCAAAAATAACTGCACTTAAAGGGGTCGCCCCCATGAACAAAGTGCATTTTAATCAATAGATTTTGGAATTTATATAAATTCCTTAATTGCATGTGATACAAAAAATAATGTGCTGAAATAATCTTATATATGTGTCCCTGCTATGTACTGTGTAATGGATGTGTCTGACCATAGAGGGACATGATCTGATCATAACACATCTCCTGTGCTGAGATAATCTTATACATGTGTAATGAGGTGAACAATTCAGACTGACGCATTGAGATGGACATGGAATTGGACTTTGTACAGTCTACTAATGCCCCCTGGTGGACAAGTGCAGAAACAATCACAGAGGTTGGAAATCCCCTGCCCTCTCTTTTGCTTACCCAGGAAGAGAAAGGGCGGGAGAGCAGTGCAGACCTGGAGCTCAACCAGGACAGACCTGCGTGTGGTGTCTCCCGACATAGGGCTCTTTTGCAACCGGATTCTTGGGAAGAAATACCCCGTGAGAATCGTTGCTGCAACCCCCGGTCTGCAGGACATTGTCTTACAGAGGTTTCAACTCAAATTCAGGACATTGCCTCCAGAATTCAGGACATTGCCACCGGATTACATATGCAGGGGCTGTGACCGACATAAGGGAGCCATCTGTGCTACCGTGATCTCCCTTCTGCTGCTCGGTGTGCCCCGGGACAGAGAGAGAGACTAATAAAAATCCGTTACCTGCGGAAGAAGACCAAAGAAGAGGACTGAGGAATTTCCCCTTCAGCGCTGCACCGGGACCCGTCATCGTGAGATCCCAGGCCTGCCACGTGGGAGCGACATCTTCTTCTGTGATAGACTGGTACGTGATTTGAGGAAAAGTTAGGGAAAGATATCTCTATTTTGTTTTTTTTCTCTTTGTCTTCTTCTTGCTGCGCACCCGGATAAAGTGAAGATCCAGGGACTCCACCATATACATGTGTGCAGCTAGATCAGTTGACTGTGTTATAGATATGTTTTACAGTAAAGAGATGTTACGACCGGTTAAATCTGAGTATGGAGATTCTGTTGAAGCAAGACATACACACACACCCGCGGCTTTACCACCGGTCGCTACACATGTGTCCCTGCTATGTACTGTGTAATGGATGTGTCTGACCATACGGGGACATGGTCTGATCATACCACATCTCCTGTGCTGAGATAATCTTACATATGTGTCCGTGTTATGTACTGTGTAATGGCCGTGTCTGACTGTACAGAGACATGGTCGGATCATACCATTCCAAGGTCTATTGATTAAAATTAACTTTGTTAGTGAGAAATCCCCTTTTAATAAAAAAGAATAAACACAATTTAAAAAACATAACTGCTTTTAACACCAGAACTGTTGGTTATAATAAATTGTTAACTGTAATGAAGTTGAGCTGCAATACCACTCACAACCAGTAGTCAGTTGTGGCACTGTATTTAAATGGAGATGATGACCATATTTTTACCCCTTTAAGGAAAATGATCCAATACGATATTCTTTCTTTTGATACTTTTGTAAATGAAATCTTTCTAATGATCTGAAAAACAAATACGATAGTCTCATTATCAAAGACACTAGTTTTTGGAGTTTGCATAACCTTGAATATAATCAGTTCAATGTCACTAAGGTTTATACAATTTAGTGGTTAATCTACCATAGTAATCAGTGATGTTAGACATAATCTTGCTTTAATGTATACAAAGTCCATACAGGAACAAAAATGTGGAGCCATCAAATGTGTAGTGAAGCACAACCACCCATCAGGCTTAGATAGCGCCTGATCCTATGCAATCATTTTACCTTCAACAGCTGTTTTCTATCTAATATTGAAGTAGTTCTTTATAAGTTCTGGGTGTTTCGTGATGATGGAATTAAATAATAAACTATCCAGCGCCACATTAACAATTGTGATAGATAAGCAAATATCTAACGTTAAGTTATATAATGATACTAAAAGTACCGTTACACGCTTCAATGTTGTAATGATATCACCAACGATCTCATGTGTGCCTCGTCATTAGGACATCGTTTAGAGACCGCTGGTGAGATTTCACACGTCTAGACATCGTGGACGACACACCAACGATGTAGCGAGCAGGTATCGTTCGCCCAATCCAGCGAACGATACTTGTTCACTGTTGTGAATAGGCGAAGTCGTTAAGAACATCGTTATCGCACACAACGATGCGGCAGGTTGGCTGATCGAGGATCGTCTGATTTGAGAACATGTTCTCAAATCTGCGATCAACGATCCAATGATTTATCGCACTTGTATCTCGGTGTTACACGCAACGACGCCCTAACGATGTCGTTTCAATGACTCCAAACCCGTGACATTTTAACGATATCATTCATGATCTCGTACTGTGTAACGGGCCTTAAAAGATATCATGCCAAAACAATCTATTATTTTAGAGTCGTAAAATACTCCCTGAACCCTGTATCAATAGCTTATGTGCTATTAGGCCGGCTTCACATCACGATTTTTCAGTCAGGTTCTGTCCGGTGAATCCTGCAAAACACCGGACAGAACTTGACAGCCCCAGACAAAACAAAACCGGAGGGTAAATATGCCCTCCAATCCTGTTTTCTGCCGGAATCCTCCCTGCTGCCGCAGTCCAAGTGCTGAAATTTCAACATAGCGTCTGGAGGGAAGCTCTGCAGGTGCTGAAATTTCAGCCAGCGGCTCTTTTAGCTGCGCTGTCCTGGTGCTGAACAAGTGTGGCTTGAATTTGAAACTGCTGCTTGTTCAGCACCTGGCGCCCAGGAACCAGTCCAATTTTTTGACGGATCCGGGGCGCTCCGGTGCCCATAGCATCCCATGTATCCAGGAGGATCCACGAGGATCCAAATTTGTCCGATTTTTGCCCTGGACACAAAAAATGCTGCAAGCTCCGATTTTGTGTCTAGGGCAAAAAAACTAAATCTGCCGGATCCTCCCATACAGCACAAAACCGAATGGCAAATCACTGCCATCCGGCCCCATCGGGATACAATAGCGACAAAATCGGATCCGGGGTTATCCTGTTCACACCAGACAGCCTCAGATCCAGAAAATCGTGGTGTGAAGCTGGCCTTACATAGATGGCAACAATCAGGTTTATGTCCCACAATAAATTAAGCAAATAAGGCAAAAATAAGAAAACCAGCAGACACAAAAAGAAAAATAAAGAATAACATGTTTAATATTGTAGTCGACTCCTAATTCCGCAGAATGGTACTTTGCTCTTACATCTAATAGTCTCTTTTATTAAATAAACAAAGAAAAAAATGGCTCGACTCCAGATGCCTCAGCACGTTACATTAAAGTCATGGTCTTGGCTGGACCTGTGGACTTGTGTTTTTTGCTGGCCAAGACCGGATGATGATTCAGACGTACAAGAAGACCACCAGTTTATTTCAATTGATAATTTAATCAACAATTTTTCAGCATCAGCTTTATACACGAGATAGCAAGCAAATAATTTCCAGCCAGTTTCAGTTTTACAGCGTACTCTCTCACACAGTTCCAGCTACCTCTGGGTTGTTTCCGATTTTACTTGTCCCAAGAGCCCCAGCACAATTCAACTGAACTCTATAGTCCAATTTGTGACAGTTGGATTCCCTTCCGCAAGCTCCGCATCTATTCTCCTCATAGAGCAGAGGTTATGGGGGTTCTGATCACTATGGTCAGAGTAGAGCCTCATTTTCTGAGACACTTCTATATTTACATCTCTTCTCCGCGAATATGAGGAGGATAGAGGGGTTGCCAGTAGTGTCTGTTAACAGCCTTGTATTCCTAGGCTCCTGGGGTGATTCTTCTTGGGAAAGTTGACACCGTTCACTTAAAAGTCTGTCCTGACCTGATACCTTTTAGAGTTGAGGCCCATTCTTTGGACCTTTCTGCCCAGGAACCACTTTTTTGGATGAGTAGCCTCTAGCCTCAGTGTTGTCGTCTCGACTTCTTTGTCTCAGTAAAAACCTTAGGATCACACATCTTCAGTTTCTTTTCTCCTTTTTGCTGCAACAGTTCACCCACTGTATGTGGTCCTGATGACCATAGGTCTTCTCTAGTCACAAGCTGAGCCCTATCTCAAGCAACCACAGGAAATTATCACTCTCCCTAGATTCTAGCTCCTCCCATTGTGGTCTGGTCCCTCCCAACACTTAACCATCTCTTGCCCAATTTACCTTAATCTGGGTAAACACGCATGATAGTGCTATACATTATTCATGAAAACATTATAACGTATTACTTTACTACATTACTGTACATTAGACATTATATCCCAATTAACATATTGCATTATTTTCAAAGATGCAGGAAACAATTTACATGACAATACAACGACATGAGGGGTGTCTTCATTGAGGAACGCAACTGCAAGTCTGCCTTCTTACACATACATGAATAATGGTAAATTATTATAATACTCAGAAAAGACAACCAAGTGTTTTCAGAAAGTAAATGCTGACCTTTTATATCTCAAATTAATTAGCTAAGATCTTGTGTGGATAGATAGGCAGGGTGATAAGGGACCACAAAAATTTAGTGCCACCTAGATCTACCCTTATGTCTCAGGATAAACAATTACTCTGGTCAGGTCAGGCTACAAAAGATCAATGTATGCCACTGCTACATCGTGGCATAATGCAAGTAAATGAGGTTTACTTTGGGACTCCCAAAGTGGTGTGACCTTGACTAGCAAGTGCCAAAAGTCATGACCAGTTTTATTTTTTGAGACTTGCTTGTTGCAGTACCTTGTGGGTCATGATACAACCCCAATTGCACTGTGCAGTGGTGTACCACCACTATTTAGCAATTTTTGGCTACTTACCCTGTGCTACAGCCAATGTTACCATGCAGTCCCAACTTTAAGGATGTCTAATAACTTGCAAATGATTCCGGGTGCTTGAACCTAATATTGCCGTTAAAGTGATTGATTCTGCCAGTTGGGATGTCATGTAGAAAAATGTTAAGACCCAGTACAGGTGAGAATGCTAAATGTTCTGGAATTTAATAAATGGAAAGAAATATCAATTATCTATCCTGCAATGGTTTTACAGATGAACAGGCCCTGCAAGAAGCACAGTAGGAGCACATCACCATGATGAGTATTTCATGATATTTTGATGTTCCATTTTTTACATGCGTTTTTATCATGTTTTCATTGCTGAGATTTTTTGTCTCTTCTTAATATATAATGTAATGTAATGTAGTCCGGCCAGTCTGATAAGAACCATAGTCCGCTCTGCTGGGTGAATAATATGGATTTCCTGCAGACCTTCCTTGAGTTTTATGTTTCTTGGTGCCTTGAGCATCCAGTAACCCCTCTAGGTTGCTATGGGTTACCTCGTGTTAGCTCCTGCTGCCTTCTCACTTGACTACTCCTTTGCCTACTCTGTCTTACTACACCCTAACTAATCCCTCCGTCCAACCAGTCACAGCCCAACCTAGGCTATCAGTGCTCAGCTTCCTGGTTAGAGATCATGCAGTGTGGGTGTTTGCTACAGAAATCCAGAAGAGGAACCCCAATCCCCATCAGACTTGGCATTACATAGATGTGATAGCAATACCATTTTGTGGTGGCCAGACGTAAGGACCCTGATAACATAATTTCTGACATTGCTAGAACTGTGCTGGCATCAAAAGGTCAGTATAGGCTTTTTTATTAGGGCAAACATGGGGAATGAGAAGGGGTCTTCCAAGTAACTCTTTTAGACATCATCTAAGTCTGAGAAATCCAGGAATTCTCTGAATGAGAGGCTGCAAGATTTTCCTAGCATCCGTCTCAGAACACCTATACCACAAACAATGGAATGTTTGGGTTGAGGGGAATATTCTATGGTTGAAACTAGGATAGTCACTTTAAAGTATTCCACCTCTTTCTTGTTGAAGAGAACCAATACTGCAGCATCATGACTCAATTTGTGTAAACTTGTCCGACAAGAAGGGGTAGGTTTATCACAGAGTGGTAAGTACAGTCTATCAACATGTCAGCAATCATTTTCTCAATGCATTAAATGTTGTCCTCTATATTCATAAGCACAAATGACTCCTTTGTCAGACATTTTTATGGTAATATTTTTGTTTTGATTGAAATCCATTGTTTGCGTGTAAAATTAGATTTTCCATTATGAAAAATAGAAACAATATCAGACAGTGCTCTCAGATCTCGTTCCACTCTATGTTGAAAGCGGTCCATTGCTTAAGTACAAGATTGGACCGGATAGAACGTGGATTAGGAATTTTAATTTGAGAAACATTGTTCAAAGCCACAGAAGCATTACTTTCTTGTTGTAAATCATTAAGGATTGTTGTTCAGCAAAGAGAAGAGACCTGAAAGCATTGTCGGGTTTATCAGGATATACATTCATATACTCTGATGTCATTATACAAATGACATTTACAGGCTAGATTTCAAACAAACGTATTGATATTGCAAACAGTAAAAAAATAAATCAAATCTGGAGGACAGTACAGAATTAATTTGCAATAATAATAGATTTAGTTTATATTCATTAACATCAAATGAGGGCAGAATAGCAAGATCATTTCTGGTTACTTGTGGACAGTCCTTGAGTTTGTCTATATTTACATTTATGTTTACTCGCAGTCTGACTCAGTAGGGTAATAATCGCAGTCGCACCATGATGGATGGAGACCCGCCAATGCCAGCATGTATTTTACTGGATTTACATTGTGGTAGGAAGGAACCCTTGATGGTAAACATTGTTAAATAAAACACTATGGATATTATTACCGGATGGAGGACATTATAAATGGAATGAGCAAGGATTGGAGACCACATTAAATGATGGCTCCAGGAAGGAGGGCATTGTTACATGAAGGGGCTAGGTTGGGCCCATTATGACTTGGTGGCAAACAGGGTTGTCTTTATAGGATCTAATACGCTACAAAGGCTCATACATCTGAACAACGGAGGCTGGTTTCACACTGCAGTTTTTTCCCTGATCAGGTTCAATCAGCGTTGTGTATCAAAACCAGGAGAGGAACTTGCAGAGAAAAACTAAAATTGAAAGACTGACACCTGTTCTGAGTTTTGGAGACACTCCTGGTTTTGACACACAAACTGGATGGACACCGATCAGTGAAAAAACTGTAGTGTGAAACCAGCCTTAACAGGTGGATGCCTAGACACACTTTAAACCAGGGTCCATTGGAGTTTAGCTAAATTACCACCATTGGAATAAAGTTTTTGGTGCTAGTGATTGTCGCTTGCTTTTCCCTTAATATTAGTTTTCTAATTTGTTAAACATTTCAGAACCAGAATCTTCTGCTATACCTCCTGAAGTGTCCATGTCTACGGAACCAAATATAACTTTGGTAATTGTTTGTCGTGTCATATTGCATTCTTCATTTTTCTTAAGAATAGATTTTGGGAGTTTGGGTGGACACTCTCATCTACCATTCTTGTACTTGGTCTTTGACATTATTAATGGTGTCTTGTAGTAATTTATGTTTTATCATGTCAATAATAGTTTTGTTTAAAATAGCAATATTATTATTTAAGTTAGAGAATAAATTCTCGTATTTGATTGAAGATATTTTTTTTCCTTGACTTCTGTTTTAGATTTTTCAATGTCTTGTTGTAGTTTTTCCTCTTGATGGTGTACAACCTCTGGCAAAAATTATGGAATCACCTGGCTCGGAGGATGTCCATTCAGTTGTTTAATTTTGTAGAAAAAAGCAGATCACAGACATGGCACAAAGCTAAAGTTATTTCAAATGGCAACTTTATGGCTTTAAGAAACACTAAAAAAAATCTTGAAAAAAAAATATGCTAGCCAGTAACGGTTACTTTTGTAGACAAAGCAGGGGGAAAAATGATGGAATCACTCAATTCTGAGGAAAAAATGATGGAATCACCCTGTAAATTTTCATTCCCAAAACTAACACCTGCATCAAATTAGATCTGCTCGTTAGTCTGCATCTAAAAAGGAGTGATCACACCTTGGAGAGCTGTTGCACCAAGTGGACTGACATGAATCATGACTCCAACACGAGAGATGTCAATTGAAACCAGGGAGATGATAATCAAACTCTTAAAAGAGGGTAAATCAACACGCAATGTTGCAAAAGATGTTGGTTGTTCACAGTCAGCTGTGTCTAAAATCTGGTCCAAATACAAGCAACATGGGAAAGTTGTTAAAGGGAAACATACTGGTAGACCAAGGAAGACATCAAAGCGTCAAGACCGGAAACTTAAAGCAATATGTCTCCAAAACAGGAAATGCACAACAAAACAAATGAGGAACGAATGGGAGGAAACTGGAGTCAACGTCTGTTACCAAACTGTAAGAAACCGCCTAAAGTAAATGGGTTTTACATACTGAAAAGCTAAACAAAAGCCATCATTAACACCTAAACAGAAAAAAACAAGTTTACAATGGGCTAAAGAAAAGCAATCATGGACTGTGGATGACTACATCAAAGTCATATTCAGTGATGAATCGCGAATTTGCATTGGGCAAGGTGATGATGCTGGAACTTTTGTTTGGTGTTGTTCCAATGACATTTATAAAGATGATTGCCTGAAGAGAACAAGCAGGAGTTTCAAGTAACTATGGCAGATACACAGGTTACATAGGAATTGACACATACTGTGGAAGGACCTTACAACTAGTGTGGCGCCCCTGCATCTTGGTTGCCACTGTGGTACTGCACCTACTCCAAAGGTGTGGTGTCATTACTCTCAGGTAAGACAGAGACATGAAACTGAGACACACTATCTTACACCCAACACCATTCCCAACTCCAGGCCAGGAGATGATGGATGGAAGAAACTTACCTAGAGCAGATCCCATCTGCTGGCTGGAGGAAAGGGTAGGCTGGGGGGGTGGGCACACAGTCAGTTGCAGAGTGAGGAGGAAGGATCAGCAAGATGGAGCTCTAGGGGACGTTGGAGCTGGGGCGGACATGAAACTGAGACACACCACCTTACACCCAACTCCATTCCCAACTCCAGGCCATGGGATGATGGGCAGAAGAAACCCCTCTTGATAACAGACCCCATCTGCTGGCTGGAGGAAGGAGCTTAGGGGGTGGGAACACAGTTAATCGGAGTTATAAGAGTGAAGAAGAGGGAGCAGTAAGATGGTGTTCTAGGGGACGCTGGAGCGGAGTGGGACCAGTGGGTAGGTCTCCATGAAACCCTGGCCAGAGAGAACCGCGAATCTACAGCCAACTTCCAGGTTGTGGTAGAGGAACTAGCTGTATGAGAGGACCGGCCCCAATCTGGTGTGAAGACTGTATGTTCAAGACAAGAAACCGGAGGCTACTGGACTGCAAGTGCAGAGGCAAACACTGTGTATACTCCTAGACACAGTCACTAAAGAGGGTCAAGAGGACGTGCTAGCCGTCACTCATCAGGGCCAGCAGTCGCCTGCCTTGGGACGAGTAGCACAAATGCACAGGAGTAGGAAGGAGAGAAAATCAGCATGGAGATAGAAAGGCAGCAGAGAAAGGCTTATGAAATGTGTCTCAGTGGAGTGTTCCTAGACTATCTTAAGAGCTGGCCAAGTTGCAATCTCAAAGAGCACAGCACCCTGGCTGGGTTTGCTCTGAACTAAGAACTACAAGTAAAGAAATTATAAAGAACTGCAACCTCTTTGTCTGTCCACTCCTACTGCGCCTCCCTGCACCACAATTACCACCAACATCCACACTAACTCTTATACCGAACTCTAGGGATCTGATCCATCCATGGGGGTGATACACCTGGCTGCAACACCTATTCCTCAAAGTCACTATAAACAGCACTGGTCAGCCTGACCAGAATCCACAGATGGCATCACGATAAACTTTATTCCCCTGTAAATACCCCCCTTTCATGCTTGGTCAGGACCATGACCACCAGGACATCTTGATGACCAATCCAGGATGGTCGAGTACCGCTGTTCCTCATGACCATTGCATTTGGCATCACAAAATTTATGAGCCCTGTTAAAATGGGTCCTGTTTGTAAAAAGATGGGGCCCAATTAATCTGTGTAATGGTGGCCACCATATCCTAACACCATGTGCTAGCAAGGAGGAGTATCGCATCCTCCCATCGTGGGCAGAGCCTGCCAACGGCGCCAAAAACTGCATCCGCCCCCTCCACTAGCTGCTAGAGATAGTGATGTGCCCATCTGCCAAACTGCTCCACCCCCTGCAATGTGAACTGGGGCTGTGAGTGAAGACAGCCTATGCAAGTGTGGGGGGAGAACACAGAGAGCAGCATGTGAGCAGAAAGGAGGACTTGCAAGGGGCTCCATTTGCAGCTGTAGCTGTGTAAGCGTGATGGCTGATCAGGGAGAGGAGCGATCACCGTTTGAGCTCCGGGAGATGACTACACCCTGCAGCCTTTGGATGTCTTCGGATCTGCTGCCACCTATGAATCCCGACTACCTGAGTGCGGAAGTGGCGGAGCTGGAACAGCAGCTCATAAAACTCCAAGCTGCAGAGTACAGCAAGTTGCAGCAGACACTGAAAAAGAAAAAGGGAGTCCTGGTGGTCTATATAATCTTTTGAAGGTAATGACGCAATGAATTGAGCTTTTGATTACTGCTATAGCAACTTTTGCACAATATTTTGCATGCTTATTCTGTTTAGTGGTGGATATGGAAACTCCTTATCCGTATGGGGTGGATCAAGTGTGGGGTCCCCCTAGACATAGACTCCTGGTCCCGCTGGAACCCATAGTTTCACCCGGAACCGGAAAGGCCAAAGTGGAGGTAGTGTACTTTTACTGGAACCAACAGGGTGATGGCTTAATGGGGTTTCGAGGGAGCCCCTCGAGGTTAAGAAAGTCATGGTCGTGACAGAACCACCACTTGCAGCTACCCAGCCTGAGGTTGCCCCAACCGTGCAAAAAGTGGAGGAAGTGGCTGTGGTTCCTAAACCAGCGGGAGCAGCAGTGGTACAGCCTAAACAACGTCGGCCAGGCTGTGGTCAAGCGGGCTGCCATTTTGCCAACACATTTCACTGCCACATCAATATGGGATGTCAGGCCCCTCGCCCAAATAGAGGCAAAGACTAAAACTCATATATACTTGTGTTCATTTACTGTAAATAGTAGGATATAATGCTTCAGATCAGAGGTCCCCAACTCCAGGCCTCAAGGGCCACCAACAGTGCAGGATTTCAGGATTTCCTTAGTATTGCGCAGGTGTTAATGTGATCAAATGCACAGTTAATGACTCCAACCCCTGTGCACTATTAAGGAGATCCTGAAAACATGCACTGTTGGCGGTCCTCGAGGCCTGGAGTTGGGGACCCCTGCTTTAGATAATACAGGTTGGGCTATTTATATGGATGCACCTAAATAAAATGGGAATGGTTGGTGATATCAACTTCCTGTGTGTGACACATTAGTATATGGGAGGGGGAAAACTTTTCCAGATGGGTGGTAACCATGGCGGCCATTTTAAAGTTGGATCCAACTTTATTTTTTTCAAGGGGAAGAGGGGACACATCAATTTCATTGAGAATTTCATATGAAAAACAATGGTGTGCTTGGTTTTAACGTTAACTTTATTCTTTCATGAGTTATTTACAAGTTTATGACCACTTATAAAATGTGTTCAAAGTGCTACCCATTGGGTTGGATTGTCAATGCAACCCTCTTTTCCCACTCTTGACACACTGATAGCAACACCGCAGAAGAAATGCTAGCACAGGCTTCCAGTATCCGTTGTTTCAGATGCTTCACATCTTGTATCTTCACAGCATAGGCTGGGGTCAGACTGATGTTTTTTTCTTATTTTAGCGGCATGCGCTTTGGTAGAACACTGCCCCTAGTTACCCGATGTGTTCCATGGTTACCAGCCACACACAAAGCTGCTCAGACTGCGCTTTAGCTGAGTGCACAGAAAAGATCTGAGCAGCTTTGTGTGTGGCTGGTAACCATGGAACACATCGGGTAACTAGGGGCAGCGACCTCCCGAAGTGCATAGCTTTAACGCTATGCACTTCTGGGAAAACTTCAAAGTTTTAAGCGTATAAGAAGAAAACGTAAGTCTGACCCCAGCCATAGACAATTGCCTTCAGATGAGTGATGAGGCAAACTTTTTTGTGAATGGTGAAATTAACAAACAAAACCAGCGCTATTGGTCTGACACTAACCCACAGTGGATAGATCCCTCCAAGACTGTTGGAACACAAAAATTGATGGTATGGTGTGGTATATGGGGTACAAAGATAGTGGGGCCATTCTTCATCAATGGAAACCTCAATGCCACTAGACATCTGAATCATGAAGCAATTTCTGATATCCAGTGGCATTGAGGTTTCCATTGATGAAGAATGGCCCCACTATCTTTGTACCTCATATACCACACCATACCATCAATTCTTGTATTCCAACAGTTTTGGAGGGATCTATCCACTGTGGGTTAGTGTCAGACCAATAGCGCTGGTTTTGTTTGTTAACTACACCATTCTCAAAAAAGTTTTCCTCATCACTCATCTGAAGGCAATTGTCTATGCTGTGAAGATACGACATGTACAGCATCTGAAACAACGGATACTGGAAGCTTGTGCTAGCATTTCTTCTGCAGTGTTGCTATCAGGCACACCATTGTTTTTCTTATGAAATTTTCAATAAGTTTGATGTGTCACATGATCCTCCTCCCATTGAAAAAAATAAAGTTGGATCCAAAATGGCTGACTTCAAAATGGCCGCCTTGGTTACCACCCATCTGGAAATGTTTTCCCCCTCTCATATACTAATGTGCCACACACATGAGGTTGATGTCACCAACCATTCCCATTTTATTTAGGTGCATCCATATAAATGTCCCACCTTGTAGTTTAACCTGGCTAAGTATTAGACCTGTATATAGTAAGTGTACATAATGTTTTAGAATAATGTACATAATAGCATATAGATAACCGGCTAGGAACTTTGTAAGCATTATTATTGTAGACAATCGGGTCACAGGACTGTGAGGTGAACAGTACATTATTTGTAAATAATTGCACTTCTTAAAGTGCCTCTTGTTGGTTTTCGGACAGATATGGTAAGGTGCATCTATGGATCCAATTGCACTTTACCAGAACTTGCCTTGAAAAACTTGTGTTCAAAACTTTGCACTTATGACTTAAAAAACCGTAGGCGTGGCCGAAGAACTAGGTCAAACTGGCGGTTCCCACTGATATCACTAAATTGCTGCAGTGTGATGCGTTGCACTGGTGTCACTGCAGAAGTAGCTAAAAGCCCTTAGACTCTGTTGACTATTGGTATTATCATTGGTATTTTTTATACTTTTGTACTTTTATATGCGAAACGTTCAAAAAAATGTCCTCCCATTAGGGGAAGATGTTAGTTGTTATTGTTAACCTGCATGTGAATACTTTTTTTATGGTCTGGCCAATATCACCTTTGTATCTGTTTTACAGCCTGGGGACGTGTGTGCAGAACCAGGGGGGAATGTGGTTCCCCTGCTTCTTGGTCGTCACAGTGGTACTGCACCTACTCCACAGGTGTGGTGCCATTGCTCTTAGTTAAGACAGGGACATGAAACTGAGACACACCATCTTACACCCAACACCATTCCCAACTCCAGGCCAGGAGATGATGGGTGGAAGAAACTCTCCTAGAGCAGATCCCATCTGCTGGCTGGAGGAAGGGGTAGGCTGGGGGGTGGGAACACAGTTAGTCAGTTGCAGAGTGAGATGGAAGGATCAGCAAGATGGAGCTCTAGAAGATGTTGGAGTTGGGACCAGTAGGTAGGTCGCCACTGAACCCCAGGCCAGGGAGAATCTACAGCTGACTTCCAGGTCAGGGTAGAGAAACTAGTTGCATGAGGGGACCAGCCCCAATCTGGTGTGAAAACTTTATGTTCAAGCCAGGAAACAGGAGGCTGCTGGACTGCAAGTGCAGTAGCCAACACCATGCTGACCATCACTCAGCAGGGCTCGCAGTCGTCTGCCTTGGGACTAGTAGCATGAAGGCGCAGGTGAAGGAAGGAGGAAAGATCAGTGCAGACAGAAAGGCAGCAGAAAAAGGCTTATGAAAGGTGTCTCCGTGGACTGTTCCTGGACTATCTGAGATCAGGCCAAGCTGCACACTGGAAGAGCACAGCATCCTGGCTGAGTCTGCACTGACCTAAAAACTGCAAGTAGAAGAACCTGGTAAGAACTACAACCCCTGTGTCTGTCCACTCCTTCTGCACCTCCCTGCACCCACAACTATCACCATCATACACACTGACTCTAATACCAAACCCTGGGGACCCGCTCTGTCTGTGGGGAGTGATACACCTGGCTACAACCACATCTATTCCCCAGGTTTCACTACAAGCAGCGCTTGTCATCCACACCAGAATCCACGGATGGCGTCACGATAAACTTTATTATTCCCCTGTAAATAACCCCTTTTCATGCTTGGTCAGGGCCACGACCACCGACACTGCCACCGTGACACCCTCTGACTGAGCCCGGATGGTCGAGGGCACAGACTACATTGCTCAGATGCCTTCCAAGTAGAGAAGGTGCCTTAAATACCCTACGACTGCACTACATGAGCTGAGTATCTGAACAGATAGAATCCTGCCTAAATATGTGGTGGACACACTCAGGCTATAGGGTTGGGTGCTCAGTCAGAAAATTTGTACTAGAAATGTATCAAAAAGACAGTCCAGCAACCTCAATACATGTAAAGAAGCACCAGCAGAAAAAACAACATATACAAAAGGGTATCCAGGGGCACTCAGAATTGCTAAAGTTAAATATCAATACTTTGGCACTGCATTACTGCTATAGGTATATTGAAAAAAAGATAAATCCATAGCTAATGTAAACTTGAATAAGGAGACTTAGGCATTGCATTATTGCTATAGAAATATTTAAATAAAGAGAGATGCTTAGCTTATGAATTGGCCAATGCATGTGAGCCCGATAACCACTACAAGGTAATCTTGTGGTGCCCCACTGGTCAGGCATCACAATTGGGGTACTGCACCTATAAATGAGTGTGCGGTTACCCCTGTCACAGTAGGAATGCAGGGTTTGTAGGAGGCTCCCATCCCAGCACTTACACACCCACCTAGAAAAACGGTTGGAGACTAGTCCCTAGGAGGGGGAGTTAGGAGAGGGGGGAGGTAGCAAAACAGGGGATTCTAGTTTGCCTCGAGGTATGAAGGAGCACGGGAGCCCCGAAAGAGGAGGGAGCTCCAAAAGAGGGGGCCTGGAGAGAGAGAGAACACGCAGCCCAGACTGAAGGAGGGGACCCCCAGATCGGAGCACCCATACTCCGAGAGGGAACCCTGGTGATTTACCGGAGTGCCGGTTCCAAAGATGCGGCACAGGGAGTTCAGCCCTTGAGTCGTCAACACCGGACGTCAGAAGGAACCCAGTCACGGCAGGATTACCCACTGGGGTCGAGTTCCAGTGCAGGAGAGAGGGAGAGCGGGAAGCCGGGATACTCAGAAACCACCCCAATCGGGCCTGGTACTAAGCGGGCTGTTCCAAGACAGGCAGCAGCAGGACGTGGGTTAGAGCAAGGAAGGCATAACACGGGAGTCTTTGAGAGACTCTGCAGCCCACTGTGACTACCCGGCCGGCTACCTTTACCTAACGACTGTTGTCCGCTCTGAATTGTATCACCACCAGCATTGTCCCAGTAAAGTACCCGTGTAGAGTGACAGAGTCTCCGTGTGCTTGTTTCACTGCTGCATTGCAACTTGTTTATTTCCATCATCAGCACTTCGATCATTGCGAGTGCATCCCTGCCCGGAGGGCCAGCTCCACCTGCAGGGATCTGTACCATCTCGGCTGCTGTACTATCGCCCTCCGGAGATCTTAAGCAGTGCTGGTGCTTAATCACCAGAATCAGCGGGTGGCATCACATGAACTTTAAACTTTATTCCCATTTCAACTATCCCCCTTTTTTGTTGACCACCATGGCCGCGGGTCTGGGCCGGCCACCAGTGACATCCCAACCGCAGCTCAAGGCTCAGATACCCAAGACCCCGTATAACTCTGAGCGAGTCAATCCTATTTATCAGGAACCTAACCTTAAATGCCTCTATGTGAGATTAAAAATCTGTGTGTCTGGGCAAATACAAATACTCTGTGCTTCTCAGCCATATGCTGAGAAGCATTTCAGTGTAATGTGTGCTGGCCCTTTAAGAAATGGTGACATGCACAGGCCCTGGGAGCAGAAAGTAACAGACAGGTCCTAGTCAGAAACCACGTGACTGCTGGAAGGCTATGAATGCCACTGTCATCGGTCTCCCTGCTGATTTGGTGCCGGCATTGTGGTAGACATAATAATATGATTACATTTTTTTACTATGATAGGCCACATCCCTTAACTGGTAAGCGCACACACTTTTTAAAATGAGGTAGCCTGTGCTAAAATAAAAATAGAAATTCTTTTGTAACCTTGGCCAGATCTGTGTCTTGCCACAATTCTGTCTCTGAGTTCCTTGGGTGGTTCCTTTAACCTCATAATTCTCATTTTGTCTGACATGCACTGTGAGCTGTGAGGTCTTATATACACAGGTGTGTGCCTTTCCAAATCAAGTCCTATCAGTTTAATTAAACACAGCTGGACTCCAATGAAGAAGTAAAACCATCTCAAGGAGGATCACAAGGAAATGGACAGTATGTGACTTAAATATGAGTGTCTGAGCAAGCGGTCTGAAAATTTATGACCATGTGATATTTCAGTTTTTCTTTTTAAATAAATTAACACAAAGTATTACATTTATGGATTCATTTCAGTCAAGATGGGGTGCATGGACATTATGGAGTGGACATAATGGAGTGGACATTAATGAGAAATGGGAATAATGAGAATAAAGAGTGCAAAACTTAAAGGGGTTGGAATACTTTTCGTACCCACTGTAAGTCAAAAATTACTGGATGTCTGGCTCTAAATTGGCCCGAGTATGCTGGTGCCATACCTATCAAAATTTTGCCACTTTAAGAGTCTATGTGGCACCCATACTCAGCGACAGCTGACCCTGAACACCTTAAATAAGACTAAATAATAAATGTGTACAATAGTAACAAACCTATATTCTATATAATGCATGAATGGTTGAAACAAATAAAGAAAATTGATAGGAACACCAAATATTCAAAGTGTTTGTGTAATGCTAAGTAGCATACCCTATTAGATAGGATTGACATTATTTTCAGATAGGTAAAGCCAAAGAGACCAGATCAAACAAAGTGCAGTGCACTTTGTGGTCATTCAAACCATTTGTTTACACTTGTAAAAGTAAAGTCTATGGCACGTTCAAACAAAGAGATGTTTTAAGCAAGTCTACATAAGGCTAGGGTCACATTTGGGGTTGAAATTGCAAATCCGGAACCGGTTTTGAGCATTAAAAATGCTCAAAACCGGATCTGCATCCACACCCATAGGCAACAATAGAAAAAACGCATTGCACTATTTGTAATGCGGTTACCTGATCCGGTTTTATAGCCTGCGGGAAAAATCATGCAGGCTGCATTTTTCACAGCAGTTGCAAAACAGGATCCGGATTTCTAACATGGAGCCCTATGGGTCCGAATCCGGTTCCACAAGACACATATGAATGCCTGCAGTACCGGATGGGTTTGGAACAACAATGCAGCATCTGTGCGGCATATCAGCACAGATGCTGCATTGGTGTACATTAACCCGGTGATTGAATGGTTAATGTGTATAATATATGTGGGCAACATGTCTCTAGGGAGTGTCCACCCTCCCTAGAGACATGGTGCCCCAATGCATTGGCATTTTAAGTGTTAACTGCCTATATTAATGTTTAGCTGATATTTGTCGGCTTTTACAAATCAGGATTGGAAGCCGGTGGCTCCTGGTTGTCAGCACGAGCATCAGTACGCAATGAGCGTAAGCACATTGCTGGCCAGCATCCTTAATAAGGAGCTGTCCTAGGTGCTTACGCCAATTGCATACTGTACCCGCCGCTCTCCATGGTGCAGAAGGCTTAAACATCACCTCTATGGCCAGCGCACATTGAAACTTCCTGATTTGTAAAAGCCGACAAATATCAGATAAACATTAATATAGGCAGTTAAAACTTAAAATGCCAATGCATTTGGGCACCATGTCTCTAGGGAGGGTGGACACTCCCTGGAGACATGTTGCCCACATATGTTATTACAATTAACCCTTCAAACATTGATCATCCCTGCAGCAGCAGGGTTGAAAAAAGCATCTTTATCGGACCGGGGGAATCCAGCGCTCATAGACAACCATGTTATAACATGCCGGATTGCACCAGATCCGGCCCGATCCAGGCAGATCCAATTCAATCCGATTTCAGTCCCGGGACACAAAATCCGTGTTTGGAAAGCAGGGGAACATTGTAATCTCCACAGCGTCTACCGCATCTGGTACCGGATGCCACATTAAGGAGACATCCAGTACCACATGCGGATTTAGGGACGCACTTTTTACAGGGCAAAATTAGTATGAAGGCACAGGAGATTACCGCATCCGGAAATGGATGCGGTAACCGCATTCTGCCTTCCAAATGTGACCCTAGCCTAATACATTAAATCATCCAGGGAGGCCTGGGAAGTAATTCTTTTAGAAAATCCAGAACCAGATGCAGAGAAAATTACTAAGTCCATAACAGTCTCATGCTCTACATCTATTTGAATGTAGGAAGCGACAGAACACTTAACAAAGCAACCAGCTTATATGTCAGCAAAGACAGGTGTGGCAAGTGCAATAGTCACAAGGACCTGGGGTACCCGACCAACCAGGTATAGTCAGGGGGATGTCACGGTGAGAGCCCTGGCAGTCGGGGCCCTGACCGAGCATGAAAAGGGGGCAATTTACAGAGGATAACAAAGTGTTTATCGTGACGCCACCTATGGTGTCTGTTCAGGGATGACTAGCACTGCTGCTTGGACCCCAGGGGATAGATGTTGTGGCAGCTTAGATGAAACATTCCCCACAGGTGGTGCGGACCCCCAGAGTTTAGTATGAAGGTCTATATGGATTATGGTGGTGGTAGTGCAGGAAGGAGCAGAAGGAGTGGATAGACAAAGGGGTTGCAGTTCTTACCAGGTTCCTTTACGATTGTTCTTTTCAGTGCAGATCCAGCCAGGGCATTGTGCTCTTCCAGACTGCAGCTGGGCCAGCACTCAGTTAGTCCTGGAATTCTCTGCTGAGACACCCTTTATAAGCCTTTCTTTGTTGCCCTCTCTGCGCTGATCTTCTCCCCTTACTCTGTCCTGCGCCTTCGTGCTACAAGTCCAAGGTAGGCGGCTGCTGGTCTTCTCGAGCAACGGCCTGGCATGTCCTCTTGACCCTCTGTAGTCACTGTATCTAGGAGTGTAGACGAGGTTGGCTACTGCACGTGTAGTCCATTAGCCTCCGGTTTCCTGGCTTGAATATACAGTTTTCACACAAGATTGAGGCCGGTCCCCTCATGCAGCTAGTTAATCTACCAATGAACTGGACATCAGTTGTAGATGCGGAGTCCCTCTGGCCAGGGTTCCATGGTAAACTACCCACTAGTCCCACTCCACCCCAGCTCTAGCCTCCTCTAGAACTCCTTTTTGTTCTGATGTTGCTCCTCACTTCCTCACTCTTCCTCTGTCTCCAGGAGACAAACTGCTCACTCACTCTGTCCCCAACCCTAAACTACTCCTTCCTCCATCCAGCAGATGGGGACTTCCCTCTAGAGGGGTCTCTTCTGCCCTGCATCTCCTGGCCTGGAGTTGGGAATGGTGTTGGGTGTAAGGTGTGTGTGTCTCAAGTTTGTGTCCCAGTTCTACGTTCGAGCAATGACACCACATCTGTGCATTAGGTGCAGTATCACTGTGGCGACCAAGATGCAGGAGTGCCACACAAGAGCTGCAACAGAGAGAGTAGGATGAGCACCCAGAGTAGAAGGAATTCTGGAACAGGTGTAGGTAACAGAACCTCTGATAAACAGCAGCAAAAGATTCACACAGGACTTGCAGGAGTAGGCAGAGAACTTGAGAAGCTACTAGGAACAGGAAACCAAGCAGAGGAAACCAAAGCAGAATACTCTAGAAATATCTTGAGACTGGGGTGGGGTTTAAAAATGCAGGAAGACAAAAGGCACATGAAACACAAACTTGAAGGAGGGCACGAATGCTCAAAAGGTAATCAAAATATTTGGAGTCCTGACAATGTATGAATATAGGTTTGTCACTATAGTTCACATTTATTAGTTAGGGTTATCTAGGGTGTCCAGGGTTAGCCATCATCGAGTTTGGGAACCATATCGACTCTTAGGGTGCCAACCAGTCTAATGAATCTCATTTGCCATTTTGATGAATCTGGTGTCAAAAACAACATTTAATATCAAAAGAGAAAAAAGAAAAATTACTTTAAAAAAAACAAATGATAAATTGGGATCTTAGAGTATTTTCTAAAGCAATGAAATCATCTCTAAATTCTTCTGACTCCAATTCCTATTCTGTAATTTGAACCTCTAAAACACAAAGAGGATGATTTGGGGAATTGTCTGGGGCAGCATACAGCAAACAGATGGTTCTCCTTTTTTAATACGGGTGGTGAATATACGTGCAAAGTACAAATACAAATACAGGCTTTTTCAAATTCTCTCCCATCCAAATGAACCAACATATACGATACTGATCGGATCAAGTCTGATTGGATTAGTACTGGGCTAAGGGCTTGTTTTGGGACCACACAAATTTCAACACTGGGCACATTGCCCAGAACTGCGGAATATGTGTATTACCTAATCTTAATATAAAAAAATACATAAAACGCTTTTCCATCTTTTACATTATATTTGGAAAAAAGAGCAATGTGAAAATGGTAAAGTGAAGTTTTCAATGTTTGGCCAGTCCCATTAAGACAATGAAATTGGTTCATGGCTTGAGGTTTTTTCCTCGCCATGTTCTAAATTACATGTTTTATAAACAATAGCAATTATTCTATGTTCTCAGGTTTTTAATAAGAAGTAAACTATTTCTTGATCCTGAGTGTAGCACTTCACATACCTTCCCCTAATCAGAAACAGAACATTCACTCAGAACGCTTTTTTATATAGATATAAATTGAAGATTGCTTTCAGTTGATTGATTTATTTTATTGACTGTAGATTTACTTTAAAATAGGGAACCTCTCCTAGTGACAAGTAATATAAACATGGCTGTTTCAAATAAAAGTACTGAATATGTAGACGATTCTGGTTTGGCTGATGTCGTAAGGAAATACAACTGTTTCATAAGGAACCTGTCCTTGAATTTCCCACTTCAAAAATGGTGCCACCATGTGTAATGCATTAAGATTGCTTTTTCAGTTTACCGTACACTACAGTACCATGAGGAAGATCTCCAGCATCTTTAAGTTCAGTAAATAATGAAGAACACCTTAAATGCAACCTGTCCGCATGATTTTGTAATGTAAAGTAAAGGCACGGCTATATTGGTCCTGTAATAATGATTAAAATAATAACTTTAGTGAAGAAACCCATTTTCCTGTCTTCTTTAATCTCCAATTGAAGGCTTTTACTGATGAAGGTGCCAGGATAGGCGCCGAAACGCGTAGATGGAAGGAGAATAAAGCTTGGAAATCTGCTTAAGGAAAATTTGACTCTTTGGTGAGTTTTTTGAGTCTGGAGCAGCGCGGACCGTGACACACCTGCATTCCCATCTTCTCTCTGGCTTTTACTTTTTAGATTTCAGTGTACTGGGGCTGGACTGTATACTGGGTCTTCTCCTCCCTATCTGTGATGCCATTCTGCCTGTCTCCGGTGTTTGGATGACTGGTCACTGCTGACATTTAGCAGGCATGTCATTCAAAGACCAGAAGCAGGAAGGGGCCAGAGATCACAGACAGGGAGAAAAAGACTCAGTTCACAGTCTAGTCCAGGGGTAGGGAACTCCAGGCCTCGAGAGCTGCACACAGTGCAGGTTTTCACGACTTCCTCAGCATTGCTCAGCAGTTGGAATCATTACTTGTGCAGGTGATTCAATTACCAACTGTCAAATACTAAGAAAATCTTGAAAACCTGGACTGTGTGCGGCTTTAGAGGCCTGGGGTTCCTTACCCTGGTCTAGTCCCTTGGCACCAAAATTTAATTGGGTGATGAAATAAGAACCACAAGGTGGATTTCTTTAACAACGGTGTCAATTTAATCAGTATTACAGCCTTTGTCTTTACTTTACATAATAATATAACACTGACAGGTTCTCTTTAAAAGAAAAAAACTTTTACCTCTCCCTTTATCTGTCCACCATCTACTCACATTCTCATTATTCATCTCTTCATTTGTCCCTCAAGTTGCGCATCTAGCACACCCCAGAGAAGCCTCTCACACCTAGGTAACACATGCTTTTTGGCTCTATTCTACTGCTGTCCCTTGTATCTTTACTTTTCAACACAGACAAAACCACTACAATGCTACACTCAAAACAGCTGTTGCCTCAGTTACCCATCTCAGAGAAGGCAACAAACCAATAGATAATCCTGGCACCCTAACCTCACAAAAATGTTTCACCAAGAATACAGATTTGTAGAGCAGAACTGAAGAAAATGGACTCACAGGGAGACTTTATCATATTAACACAAGCAATTTTCACATTCTAGTGAGCCCTAATTTTTGCTAAACAGGAATATATCACAACTTTCATGTTTTTACAGTTCCTTAACCCCAAACTGTTATTCAACATTATAAGATTCCTGGGACATTCACATGCTCCTTTTCCAATGTTGTGTATTTAATTATGTGCACTTTATGTCCTGTGGAGACTTTCTATGCTGGGGAGAATGGACAACGGCTAAAAGTAAGGATGAAGTCTCATCGTCACACAATTACACACAAAAAATCAATTTTCCAGTAGCCAAACATTTTTCTAGTCAAGAACATAACATTGAAAATATGAAAGTTGCAATTTTAAGAGGTAATTTCAAATCACAAAAACATCGAAGGGTCTATGAATCCAAATTTATTAGAACTTTTGATTGTATCCAGAAAGGGCTAAACCTAACTGATGGATTTATGGCTCATTATAACTTCTGAAAAATGTTGTTCAAGGACACTGAAACGTTAAGACACCAGGTTTTTATATAAATTAAGGTCATAAAAACTTTGACATCCTTAAGCCTGGCTGATTGATGATCCTTTCCAGGCTTTGTTTTGTTTATTTAGTTAAATGTCCATTCATTATACCTTGCGTTTGCTCTAGTTGTTCATGTATATATTTTGAGTTTATTTCAATATTTTGTCATACCATGCCCGATGAAGGGACATGAGAAGTCTCGAAAGCTTGCCTTCTAACATCACATATTATATTTTATTGTTAGCCATTAAAAGATATCACAACTACAAGATCATTATCTTGTTTCTCCCACTGTGAGCAATCAACATTTTCTCAACATTATTCAACACCTTTAACTTCCACCTCTGTATACTCTTGCAAACCTCTGATAATTCAAATTTCTTCAGAAGAATGGGATAGGGAACACAATTACAGGAAAAGGCCCAGGATGAGGGATATCATTAGAGGAACAGGCCCAGGAACAGGGATATCATTGCAGGAAGTAGCCCAGAATAGAGAACATTATAACAGGAAGAGGCCCAGGATGAGGGATATCAATACAGGAAGAGGCCCAGGATGGGGGACATTATTACAGGAAGAGGCCCAGGATGAAGGACATTATTATAAGAAGGGGTCAAGATTGGCACATTATCACAGAAAGGGGCCCACAATAAGGGACATTAATCTAGATAAGGTCCCAGGATGGAGGACATTATTACAGTAAGGGGCCCATGATGGAGAACAATATCATATGAAAGAGCCCAAATATGAACATTATTACAGGATGGGGCCAGGACAGGTGACATTATTATAGCATAAGGGTCAGGAAGGGGGGCATCATTACAGAAAGGGGCCAGGATGGGCAACATTATTACAAGAAGGTGCCCATGATGAGGGTCTTTTTCACACTATGAGGGATATTAATACAGGAAGTGGCTGTAGAATGGAACATTATTACTAGATGAGGTCAGGAGCCAGGACAAGGGACATCACTACAGGTTGGAGTTCAAAGACTGGGGACATTACTACAGGAAGGTATCAAGGATGGGGAATATTATTACAGGAAGGGCAAAAAATGGGGGATATTATGGGTTGAGAACATTATTATGGGACAGCGACATTATTACAGAAAGGGCCTAAGTTGGAGGACATTATTACAGGAATAATTCAGGATAGATGACATTATTACTGGAATTCATTTACTCTGAGAATTAGTCATTTGTATACAGCAAAGAATGCATTACATCATTGTATTGTTTGGTAACAGCTTGTGAAGGGTGAAACCGCCGATGTTTGGGTTCGACCAACCTGCCCTGACTTTTTTTTAAAACTCAGACTTTAAAGTTGTTAGATGGGGACTGGTGGGCTATAAAAAGAAAGGAAACATGGATTAAACACGAGCGTTGTTCTTACCGGTGTTTCGCCGCTTGTACTTCCGATCTGCTCATTAACCTCCTGGATATTCACTGCTGAGGATCTCAACAGCCAATAACAGACACAGTCACAGAGAGTGAGCATCTGTAATTGGCTGTTGGAGTAACCTAGAATCTGCCCATACATTCACAAAAAGTAGTAAGGATGGGGACATTATGAAATGATCACTATGGGGGGCAAACATGTATGTCTTTGTAGGATTTACAATGCTACAAAGGCCCATACAGTGACTCAAAATATTATTCAATACCAGTGAACTTTTTCATATTTTTCAACTTACACCCATACACTTATATGTATGATATTGGAATTTTATGTGATGTACCAACACATAGTAGCAAGTATTTTTAAAATGTAAATGTTTCTTTCTCCAGACCCACTGATCATGTGACCACTCGGTGTAGAGATGGCACAGGAGCTGCTGTGTCCTTGACAAGCATATCTTATTGGGGCACTGTGGAGAATCGGCCACCCAACCTGGCAGCTCTACAGCGCCTCTTGTTAAACTCAGGCCAGTCAGCGTACTGCCTGAGGATAAAAGAAGGACCTCAGCTGCCCTGTCAGTGCTAGTGTATCTAGGCACCACTCAGTGAGTGTGGAATATGCTTCCCTGTGACAGACCAAAGCATATATAACCACCACGCTGTCACTGATAGAGGCCAAGAATGACCCCAAGCACTAATTGCTGCCACCAGTTTCTCATTTAAAGGGAACCAACCACCTCAGATGACGACTATAAGCTGTTAATACATGTCCCTGCACCCTACCTACACCATTCCACCTATGTTTTTCTTAAGAATATTGATAAATGTAAACCGAAATATACACTTTATAAAATTACATGCCTGTGTACTTCTGGGCGTCTCCTTCTGGGTCAATTACTAGAGGGCTGTGTCTCCAGCAGCATGACTGGCTTCTCTAGCCCTCCCTCTTACTTTGCAGGACGTCACATGAAGGGCGTGATGTTATCTATCAGTGGGCGGGCACGCAAGGCAGCTCCCGTCCCTTCATGTGACGTCCTGCAAAGTAAGAGGGAGGGCTAGAGAAGCCAGTCATGCTGCTGGAGACACAGCCCTCTAGTAACTGACCCAGAAGGAGACGCCCAGAAGTACACAGGCATGTAATTTTATAAAGTGTATATTTCGGTTTACATTTATCAATATTCTTAAGAAAAACATAGGTGGAATGGTGTAGGTAGGGTGCAGGGACATGTATTAACAGCTTATAGTCGTCATTTGAGGTGGTTGGTTCCCTTTAATATAAGTCCGGTCCGTGAACAGGCTTATATTGGGTCAGAAACCAATCCAGGTAGCGTTAAATGAGTGCACAGAGGTGGGGGGTCGTGATCAAGACAAAAGGACAACTCAAGATTAAATATATATATTTAATCACCCTATTGGTACTCTAGAATAGTATTAATTATATACAGTTATTATAAGGTATTACAAAGATTACAGTCAGTTATGCAAATAAAAGATAAATGAGATACACACAGAATTAAACACACATGCGATCAATTACCTTAATGCTGGTGGCACCAGAAGGGCAGCATGGGCCAACCTGGTTCCTGGGTACACTACGGCTTGATGTAATTATGCCTCTTCAGAAGTATACTAAGATGGAGAAGAGATGGAACAGTTTTATACTGTAATAGACCCTCCCATCTCACACCCCTGGGATGTCTGATAACTCCCACCCCCCTGAGTGGAGATATGAGATATACAAAAGTTATTCTTTGCCATAACTTTGCCTACGAGTGTCATAGGCGGAAGACAATGCTCCCATATTTTCAGTGATGAGTTTACCTATGCAATGATATGACTCACGACTACTCTGCTGGTACCCTACTGGCCAATATCAAGTTTAGGCTACTTACAATGGTCCTGTGCTTATATGAAGTATGTGCTAGGATCATCTGAATTTCTGTCATATTTATGATTCACATTTTTATATAAGCGACCGCTCATAAAATATTAAGATTATACTCTTGGAGTCTCTCAGTCTAGACAATAATTAACTCTTCCATTGAGTCTGCAGATAGAGGAAGTTCATTCTCACACCTGGTTGGAAAGTCCCCAGATGGTCATCCTTTTGGATAATATCAGGGAGATTCATTGTCAACTAACCTCCATTTCATAGGAGCTCTAGTGCGGGACCATTTGGCTAGGATATTAGCATCCTCAGGTTAATTAACATATTTCCTTTTCACAGAGATGACTTCCCTTGGATCAAAAAGGTGTTTGACTGGAGTGAGGTATAGCAGAGTCTGCATGTCTGCCACTGGGATACTGCTCAATCCCCACAAATATTGCTTATTCATTACAGGCCCTTTGTGTGAAATGAATGAAAAAGTAAGGTAAAAAAAATTTAGAAAACTCAAAAAAGAAAAAAGAAACGCCGTCATTCCAAATTTCTGTTTTTAGAACTCCTTTGTACTGAAAGGGAAATTAAATTTAAATTGTTTTTAGTGGTCCTTTGTGAAAGTAAAAATTACCGTAATCACAAATGTGAAAATATCCATGTATTTCCTGTTTTTCATTCCAGTTTCAGCCAAAAAAGAAGAAAATAGTACTAAAATGAAATAAAAATTAAGCCCCATATATCGTGAAGTAAAGTGATAAAAATACAGCATTTAAATATCCAATTAAGAACATTTTTTAGAGCTGTTAAAAGTGCTAAAACCCCAAAATGTACCTGGTCAGGAATGGGGGAACATGGCCCGGTCCTGAACTGGTTACTTTGGGAATAGACTGGAACGTTGATTGTATGATACTCTAGTTTCCAACCTAAATATCCTCAGAATCTTTCCAAGATCCAAAGTGACACAGTTTACCATGAATTTCATATTTGCCAAAAAACAGAGGTTTCCCAGCTGCATTCCGCAAAGTTCTTTTAATGAGGGTGAGAAAACAAGTATTGGTTATTTTTACATCAGTAGAAGTGTGTTTTCATTCCATAGTTTGTAAGTGATTTCTAGATTATACTTGACCTTGTGATGTTTATTTCAGATTGGTATACTGGAGGCCAAGGGAAATGCCAAACACTTATCTAAGTGAATATTTAGAGAATTATCATGGCATAAAACACATTTTACATGTTGAGTGTATCAATATTTTATACTGTTTGTACTCCTATAGGTATCTTATGTGGTTTGTTATTTTTCTGATTAATTGATTTACAATATAATCTTTTACCTTGCAGGCATGAGATCATCAGAAAAATTATATGGTGTGTATTGTGAAGTTTAAAGAGTTAAAAATATATCATAATGACTCCCGTGTGGATTGCAACACAAATGAGGAAATTGTAATGATCCTGATTAACACACAGAGTACACAACCCTATATCTAGCAACTCTACTATCTCCTACCACTATGCATATTCTGAGTGTATATTAGCACATTTTCTTTCATGGTTGTCTGGCCAACATTATCTATGAATTAAGCCTTTGTTATATGAATTAGGCCTGTGCTGTCCATCAGACCTCATTAGACACTCATAACATTCTATAGGCATAGTATTGTACTATTTGTTCTACTTTGCTGCCTTCGTCTGGCTGTTATTATATATGCCTTTCTTAAAATTGCATTGTGATCATCCCATAATGCCTCTCTCTCTGTAGCAACTCCTATCTTATTTCCATTCTTCCCTCACTTCGTCCTTCTAGTGTCAGTGACAGTTTGTTAATGTGTACATAAGGACTGAAAAGCTGCATCCACCCTTTACCTCTATCTTCAACTTCCATTCTACAGTCATCATCATCAACTTGACTTTTCAACCTCATCAAGGTACTGTAAATATACCAGTTAAAATAGAATAATTGTATGATCCTTCCTGGACAGAATACATGTGGCTGGAATTAACATGGGGGAAGAGGATAGCAATTAACGAGGCCGGCGGGCATGCTGAAGACTGGGGGATATGGTGCGTGGGCATGTTTGGAATTGGGAAGGGCTTGTTGCAGTGTGGGGAGGGCTTGTAGGAGTCTGGAAAGGTTGGGCATACTAGAGACTGGAGGTGGGCATGCTGGAGTCTGGGGCATGCTTATAGGAGAGTGGGTGTAAACAAGTAGTGACATTTATACCCAAGCTCCAAAACAAACATGTCTTTAGTCGGTGGCCTCTACACATGCAGAAAGGTGATATCTAGGTAACCTAAAAAATGCTAACAGGGTGTAAATTACAAACTGTCAGCATTTTGCAGAATAGTTACACACAGAGATTTTATAAAAAGCCAACACAACGCCTTTAAGTTTTATAAATTGTTGGGATGGGAACGTCTAAGGCTAGGGTCACACTGAGTGCTGCACCTGCGGCAGCCGGATTCTGTTACAGCAGAGCTCAGCCTGCTGTAATTGTGGAGCCCCAAGGGACGTGGGGTACTCGGTACCGGACCGATCTGCTGCTGGGGATGTCACTGGTGGCCTGGTCCGGACCGTGTCCCTGGCTCAGCACAATAAAAGGGGAATATTTACAAGGGATTTGTCACGGGTGACGCCACCCACTTGATGCGGCCAGTAATGGGGGCCGCCGCTGCTGCAGAACCTCCGGGGGTGATGTGAGGGCAGCGGAGGTGGTATAGTTCCAGTGGGGGGAACTGTATCCCCCGGGGCAGTAAGGAGTTAAAGTCTATGGTGTGTGTGTGTTGTTGGAGCACACTTACTTGCAGACACTGCAGGGATCTCTCCTCAGCGTTGGTGCTGACAGGCTGTGGCTCTGCAGGTTGAGGTCTTCTTGGTGCAAGCCTGTATGGGAGAAAGGGTCTGCAGATGGAAGTAGGCAAGAGGCTGTTCAGGGTTTCCAAGGCTTTACTTAAGGTCTTTCAAGCAAGTTACACGTTATTCACAGTCTTTAGCACACAGTTGCTCTCTACTCCCTTTCCGGGTTCCCTTCTCTCCTTGTGACCCCTCACACAGTCTTTTAGTGTGCCTTTCCGGGCTATTACGCTCTTTCTCCGTCTTACACGGGTGTATGCGGATGCTGAACAGTATAGCGGTGACTCGGGCTTCTGTGAGTCCTAGTGCGTCACTGAGCTGCCTGTCCTTTGGGTTAGGAACTCCAGCTTGAAACTAAAGCTCCCCGTCAGTGAATCTGGGGATACCGGGTGAATCGTCGGTCCCCCTTCAGAGCTGACACTCTGCCTTAGCCCAGCCTGCAACAGTCCTCTAGCGTGAGGCTCTGCCAGGCTCCTTCCTCTGTTTCCTTCGGTGTCTAGGAGGGCTTCTCCACCTGCCGTCAGTAGCTTCAGCTGCTGTCTAGGGCACGGGTTGCACCGTCCCTTCTCTGTCTGTCACACTCCTGGTGGTTTCAGCATCTTGGACGGGCTTTCCCCCATCTGGCTCGCATTGGCTCAGTACGGGTCTGCGCTCCTCAGCTTAGGCTCTTCCAGGACGTGCAATCTCTCTCTGTCTTTGCATCTCAGCTACTTCAGCCTACTCACTTCCTTCACTCCTCCCCCTCTCTATATACTGTCAGTCACCTGACTTTCTGGTGTGCCCAACCCACTCCTCATCCACCACTCCTCTGGTCTCATATAGTGTCTAACCTCAGAGCTGGATGTGAACCCTTTCTATGCGTGGGGATGTGGGCTGTGAGGGTGTAGTGTTTACTAAGTCCTAACTGCCTGGCTGCAGTACCCTTTGTGGCCACCTGTACGCAGGGGCGCCACATTCTCCCGGAGTTAAACAGCGCGTCCGCGCGCGACTCGACATTGGTTACCCTGAAAACATTTTTATATTTTACAACAATAAACATTATGGATTCTTGGTTTTCTTCCCTTCCGGGAGGCACGATTCTTGGAACGTTACATTAACTATAAACAAGTGCATGGGTATATATACTCGTCATTACCCTCTTTCTTGTAAAATACACATTATAAACATTACTTCGTATAAAAGTATAAAATCTCTCTTCTTTTCAAAAAGTGCTAAAACTTTCAAAAATTCTCAAAAAGTGCAAAAGTCTCAAAAAGCAGCTTCAAAACAGTTAAAGTCTCGTGCACTACTTCTCATGTGCAGCTGGTCTTAAAACCAAAGGGGAGCACACAAGTGTGCTTAACTATTTACAAGAGAGTTCTTATCAAGTCATTGTCTATGATATTGATTGTTCAGGTAAAACACATATAAGACAGACAGGGGAATGCTAACATTCATTCAGGTAAGGTTGGGGGATCAATAAGGAACAATGTACATTCACACTTACAGCATCTTCATCTGTTCTTCTTGATGCAGGACACGGGTCTTACTCCTGATCCTTCTTCTCCATCTTCTGGATCATCTGGGATGCCTTCCCTTCTGGATGCAGATCCTGCGTTTCTATTCTTCCTTTTGCTGCGTCCATGGTACCACTTGCGATGTCTTCCGTCTGGGGTACACCTCTAGGTCCTGCAGTGCAGCGTTCAGCAAACTGCTCTCTGGGCTCTGCGTTATAACATCCTTCATAGACTTGGATGTAACAGTTTCTAGGCTGATCAATGTTGATCTGAATCCGGGTCCTGTTCTCCTCCTGGGCCCGTGTCATCCTTGGGGGCAGTCGCCGCAGTACACCCCTCCGGGTGTCTAGGACGTGGGGACGCTCCTCTCCTCCTTCAGCCATCTCTCCTCGGTCACACGGGGTCTCTCCTCGGCTGGGTTCCTCCACTAAATCTTTCTGTGGGCCCTCCGGGATCACGCGTGGTCTTCCGGGTGGAGTGCTGGTTGCTGCGTCCTCCGCTTCCGTCCTCGTGTCTCTGAATGGCGACTGCTTCTCTTCCGGTTGCCTGCTCCGCCCCCTCCTGATGACGATTTCTTTCTCATTTCGCGCCAGCTTCTTGGTAGGAGGGTCTAGGGGCGGCGGCTCTTCTTTGAGAGTGACAGCTGGCTCTCCCGGAGTTAAGGAGAGCCAGGGCGGGACTTTCTTTTCGCACCTTGGGCTGGACCGGCCCACGATGGGAGGCTTAGGAACGCCTCCCCTGCACATGGCGCTAGTCCCTGGTGGCCGCCATTGGGGTCAGATTTTGGCGGGAAAAGTCTAGAAACAGTTCTTTTGGCGCACAAGGTCCAATTCTTTTGGACCGGGTAGATCCTGTTCGTGACGCCAGGTTGTGGAGCCCCAAGGGACGTGGGGTACTCGGTACCGGACCGATCTGCTGCTGGGGATGTCACTGGTGGCCTGGTCCGGACCGTGTCCCTGGCTCAGCACAATAAAAGGGGAATATTTACAAGGGATTTGTCACGGGTGACGCCACCCACTTGATGTGGCCAGTAATGGGGGCCGCCGCTGCTGCAGAACCTCCGGGGGTGATGTGAGGGCAGCGGAGGTGGTATAGTTCCAGTGGGGGGAACTGTATCCCCCGGGGCAGTAAGGAGTTAAAGTCTATGGTGTGTGTGTGTTGATGGAGCACACTTACTTGCAGACACTGCAGGGATCTCTCCTCAGCGTTGGTGCTGACAGGCTGTGGCTCTGCAGGTTGAGGTCTTCTTGGTGCAAGCCTGTATGGGAGAAAGGGTCTGCAGATGGAAGTAGGCAAGAGGCTGTTCAGGGTTTCCAAGGCTTTACTTAAGGTCTTTCAAGCAAGTTACACGTTATTCACAGTCTTTAGCACACAGTTGCTCTCTACTCCCTTTCCGGGTTCCCTTCTCTCCTTGTGACCCCTCACACAGTCTTTTAGTGTGCCTTTCCGGGCTATTACTCTCTTTCTCCGTCTTACACGGGTGTATGCGGACGCTGAACACTATAGCGGTGACTCGGGCTTCTGTGAGTCCTAGTGCGTCACTGAGCTGCCTGTCCTTTGGGTTAGGAACTCCAGCTTGAAACTAAAGCTCCCCGTCAGTGAATCTGGGGATACCGGGTGAATCGTCGGTCCCCCTTCAGAGCTGACACTCTGCCTTAGCCCAGCCTGCAACAGTCCTCTAGCGTGAAGCTCTGCCAGGCTCCTTCCTCTGTTTCCTTCGGTGTCTAGGAGGGCTTCTCCACCTGCCGTCAGTAGCTTCAGCTGCTGTCTAGGGCACGGGTTGCACCGTCCCTTCTCTGTCTGTCACACTCCTGGTGGTTTCAGCATCTTGGACGGGCTTTCCCCCCCATCTGGCTCGCATTGGCTCAGTACGGGTCTGCGCTCCTCAGCTTAGGCTCTTCCAGGACGTGCAATCTCTCTCTGTCTTTGCATCTCAGCTACTTCAGCCTACTCACTTCCTTCACTCCTCCCCCTCTCTATATACTGTCAGTCACCTGACTTTCTGGTGTGCCCAACCCACTCCTCATCCACCACTCCTCTGGTCTCATATAGTGTCTAACCTCAGAGCTGGATGTGAACCCTTTCTATGCGTGGGGATGTGGGCTGTGAGGGTGTAGTGTTTACTAAGTCCTAACTGCCTGGCTGCAGTACCCATTGTGGCCACCTGTACGCAGGGGCGCCACATAATCACCAGTGGTAACGTCTGGAACTTCGGGCGAACGCTGCTCTTAGTTACCCGATGTGTACCATAGTTACTGGCCACACACAAAGCTGCTTGGACTGCAGCAATCCTGAGCGCAGAGAAAAACGTTGCCTTCACGGTTTTTGTCATCTGAATAAAGCTGGTTGAAGGGCCGCAGAGTAGCTAATCAACAAGCTTTCCTGGTGTGGGCACTTCTGGCACCATCACAGCAATGTAACATATTTTCATGTGAGGTCTGTACCCGAGCGGTCTTCTTGTACCTCTGGGCATACTCTAGCTCTCTGGAGCCTCACTCATTGTCAATTACCATGAGGGTTGGGATGTCACTTTTAGGTTGGCGCAACTAGGGTAAGTGCTTGCTCAGGCCATGTATTACACTCTGGGAAAATTACTTCTCGTGTTGCTGGGAGGTGGTACGCCATTGCCCCCAGTGATTATGCTTTTCAGTGGTTTCGGGATGCCAAGTTCCCTAGTGTCATCTGTTGCCAGTGGATGCAGGATGCTGTGTCTGCTGGGTTAATTAGGTGGTGGGAGGTTCCTTCCATTCCACCTTACTTGCCCCCTTCTTTGCCTTCTTGGACTCAGAGTGGAGATTGGCCATTGATTCAGCAATGTCATCTCAGAGAGGCAAATTTAAACCTGTCAAATCCTCTGTTTAGTGCTGATTATTTCAGTTGTGTTTGGATGGGGGCATGACAGGCATGACTCTGCGTTTGCTGGCTTGCAGCTCAATAATTCCATTCCTACCCTGCCATATATGTCATGACTGTGATTGGCAGACACACCACTGTAACATTCTATATTTGATAATAAGCTCTTGTAAAGCAGTAGCTACAGGCCACAACCCCAGCAGTCTGCTTTACTGTGACTTTTTATAAAAAGTAGAGGGGATCCTTTATTTAAATAAAATGGCATGGGGCCATTCCCTATTTTTTATAATCAGCCATATTTCAGCGCACAGCTGGGGGCTGGTATTCTCAGCCTGAAGAGACCCATGGTTATTGGACTCTCCCAGCCTTAACATACAAACCTGCACCCAACCCCAGAATTGGGCAAATCTTTTAGATGCGTCAATCCTAGTACTTTACCCAGCTCATCCCAATTACCCTGATGCGGTGGTAATCAGGGTAAAATAAGGGGTTACTGACGTTTGTGATTTGACAAAAAATCACAGCTGTCATCAAGTCATTGGTTAGTAATGGGTAGGGGTCTATGAGACTGCCCCATCAACAACCTGTAAGTCAAAAGAAAAAACAAACACCGAAAAATCCTTTATTTGGAGTAACAAACATATACCCTCTTTCACCCTCTATTAACTTCCAAAAGACCCCTGCAGGTCTGAAGTAGTCCACATGAAGTCCCTTGATACATCCAGCTCTTCTATATCCAAGAAGCTGCAGTGATGGAATACGGGACCACTCACTGCAGCTTCTGGGATAACCCTGACAGCTTTACGGAAGCACTCGGCTATGAGAAGAGATGACATCAATGAGTTCACTGGATGACTTCCCCACTGCCGCTACTGAAATCAGCTGAATCCGCTTCTGGATTGGCAGATTGTGGGATTTGGCGGCACAGCTATGGCCAGAGTCACACATACTATCCATTTTTTGCTTAAATCTGTTTTTGGAAACATTTTTATTCAAAGTCAAAAAACGCATATGCATTAACATGTTTTGTGTGTTTTTGGTGAAAAAATGACTAAGTCCAAAAATTTCCAAAAAAAATCTAGGACCTCAGGGGACACTATTGGCACCCTTAAAAAAACGGATCCATTTTTCTAAGGGCTTAAAAAAGCGCATGGGCATGTGTGACCCTGGCCTATCCAGCAATCCAGAAGCAGGTACAACTGAGTTTACACCATGAGAAACTATTGCTGTAAACTCAGTTGACTCTGCTGCTGGATTGCAGGATATGACAGCACAGATGTACAACAATCCAGCAGAATATTCAACAAGTTCACCCCGTGAGAACCTGCACCTGCAAACTCACTGACAGTAGTGGGGAAGTACTTCGGTGAATCCAGTGATGTCATCACTCCTCATAGCCAAGGGCTTTCCCGTGGATGGAAGTACATTCAAGAAGCTGAAGTGAGTGGTTGCGTATTCTATCACTGTAGCCTCTGGCATGTAGTAGAGTTGAATTTATCCAGGGACCTCGTGTGAAGTTTTTCAGACCTACAGAGGGTTGAAAAAAATTTGCCCTAAGGGCTTTGTCATGGTTGACACAGGAATATGCAAATGGAGTCTGTGGAAAGGGATGGGCGAATCTACTCGCTAGTACTCGTTACTCTGCGAGTAGTAAGGGACTCGCAGGACTCGGTACTCTGAGAGTTTCCCAGCGTTTACTCGCACAGTAACGAGTCCAATGCAAATCAATGGCAATCCTAGTTTTGTCAGAGACTCTGACAAAACTAGGATTGCAATTGTCTTGCATTGGACTCGCTACTGTGCCAGTGATAGCAGGGAAACTCGCAGAGTAATGGTGGGTTTACACGTTTCAATATCGTTGCGATATCGCAACTCAATGGCACGGGAGCGCGCATTTAGTGCACGTTTCTCCCGCATCGCATCGGAGGTTTACACGCTGCGATATCGGAATACAACGTCCGTGCGATGTCTACGCCCCCCAACCCAGAATCGAACATTTAACATGGGAGTGAATGGGTGACGTTTAAAATCGCATCGTAGTTGGGCTGTCACACAGCACGATCCGGCTCCAATCTCCCTTCAATATCGGAGCATTGAATAGCACGCTCATTCAATCCCCAATATCGCATTGACATCGTTCCTGCATCGTATTGGACGTTCACACCATACAACGCATGAACGATATCGGGTCCAACGATTGAACCACGTGACTTTTCATTGAAATTGAACTCCGATATCGCAACGCGTAAACTCGCCATAAGAGCTGTCTGCTCTGTGCAGCTCCAGGGTCCTAGAGCCCGCCTGCTGCCTGATGTAGCAGAGCTGAGATTGTTCTCAGTCTGCTCATTCCCTGTGCATAGACATCTATATCTATGCACAGGGAATGTAGCAGAGAGGACATCGCGTTTTGGACTACGTCGGACGGAAGAGGACTTTTTTAATTAAAGATGGAGTCCCTAATGGCTTTTTTTTTTTATTTCTAATTTTCTCTGTGTTGTGTTTTTTTTAACCCTTTATTGGAGATTCTTAGTGGCTGGGTCAAACGTGGCCTGACATTAAGAATCTCGGGCTTAATACCAGCTTGTATAACAAAGCTGGTATTAACCCCTTTATTACCCAGCGTGCCACCGCCACCAGGGCCGCTGGAAGAGCGGGGTTCAGTGCCAGAGGATGGCGCTTCAATGAACGCGCCATCTTCTGGGGCGGCTGCGGGCTGCAATTTGCAGCGGGGGGAGCCCAGAAAGCTTGGGCCTCCCTGCGCAGCGGATTCCAGCCCCCAGCTGCTTAGCTGTACCTGGCTACACATAGAAATTGCGTGGAGCTCCACGCATTTTTTTATATAGAGTCATTATAAACAGAGTGATCTATTTCAAGTATTTTTTCTGTTAATGTTGATGATTATGGCTTACAGCCAATGAAAACCCAAAAGTCATTATCCCACAAAATTGGAACAATTAACACAAAACACCTGCAAAGGCTTACTAAGCATTTAAAACTGTCCCTTAGGCTGGGGTTACACATGAGCCCTTGGTCCGTTTTTGGCTTCATTTTTGTTAATTTTTTTTCTAAGTCCAAAAACTGACAGAAAAACTGATTGGATGTAATAAACACCCTGTCCGTTTTTTTTTTGCACTTAAAAACATTGCTATGTCCATTTTTGAGCCAAAAACGTTGCTAGCAACGTTTTTTGGGTCCGTTTTTGTTAAACATGGGCCCTATGGAAAAACGATCCGTTTTTTGAGGTGCCTTAAAAAAACGGATCCTTTTTTTTGAGAATTTTGGTCAAAAAATGACTAAGTCCAAAAACGTCCAGGGGTGTAGGAGGCACAAAAAGCACCCAAAAAAAAACGGATTGGTCATGGAAATCACTTCTAAAAACGGATTTCTTTGTGTAACCCCAGCCTTATTCTGATTCAGTAGGCTACTACTAGCTGACTTGACAGATGCCCAGAAAGCAGTCATTGACACACTCCACAAGGAGGGTAAGCCACAAAAGGTCATTGGAAATCAAGGTCCAAGAGTCTAGAGGAAGAGTGGAGAGGCCACAATCCAAGCTGCTTGAGGTCTAGTGTGAAGTTTCCACAATTAGTGATGGTTTGGGGAGCCATATCATCTGCTGGTGTAGGTCCATGCTTCCCTCTGCCGACAAGCTTTTTGGAGATAGTGATTTCATTTTCCAGTAGGACTTGGCCCCTGTCCACACTGACAGACGTACCAATACCTGGTTTACTAACCAGAGTATCACTGTGCTTGATTGGCCAGTAAAATCGCCTGACCTAAACCTCATTGGGAATCTATGGAGTATTGTCAAGAGGAAGATGAGAGACCCCAGACCCAACAATGCAGACAAGCTGAAGGCTGCTATCAAAGCAACCTGGGCTTCCATAACACCTCAGCAGTGCCACAAGCTGATTACCTCCATGCCACACCGCATTGATGCAGTAATTAATTCTAAAGGAGCCCCGACCAAGTATTGACTGCATTTACTGTACATACTTTTCATTAGGCCAACATTTATGAGTTAAAATCATTTTTTCAGTTGGTCTTATATTATATTCTAATTTTCTGAGATGATGACTTTTGGGTTTTAATTGGCTGTAAGCCATAATCATCAACATTTACAGAAATAAACACTTGAAATAGATCTCTCTATTTGTAATGACTCTATATATAGTGTATGTGTGTCCCTATATATTGAATTGCTGAAATAAATGATCATTTTGATGATATTCTAATTTTTGATATGCATTTGTATATTCATAGTAGTTCTTCACTCTAAACTGCTTGGGTAAAACTGATTCTCTTTAAAGGGATATTGTTGTTTTCTAGCTTAGGGAAAGATAACCTATCCATTCTGGCAAATAATAACTTTTAGACCCATTGGATCCCCATCAATATTAGGACTGTCCTTTATAATACTTTAGCAATAAAACTGCAGCCAGCAGTAAAGTGTTTTTCTCCGCACCCGGCTGCTCCATGCTAAGCCTATGCATCTATCTTTTCATTATGTAAAATGCCTGTGGTTTTTTCGTAGATGTAACACGTGTTATTTTTGGTATTTGCTCAATATATATTTTTTAACTATGTGTTTTATTGCCTGCAATTTTGGTAGTATTTTTTTAATTCCTTTTTACATTACAAGTCATGTGTTTCATAGATCATTTGATTTAAAGACTCCTCTTAGAGTCTTAAAAAATAGGAAACATTTAAAACTTTTTTTCAGCCCTGTGCAAATAGAAATATGCCACAAACTACAAGAAAAAAAGTCAAGCCTTCATCATGATGAGTTGGTAAAAAAAAAAAAGCCATTGACCAAAAAAATCCAAAACATTTGAAGACAATATGCCAGGGTAAAAATCAAACACAATTTTTGCATTATAATATAACATTTTCATATTGACCTGCCGCCATTGGCTGGTAACAAAAGCAAGGAACTCCAGAAAAAATGGCACAAAACCAGTTATCCGGGGGCGTAGCAATGGTGGTCAGAGGGGTCATGGCTGCGACGGGGCCCGGACCTGTAAGGGGCCCACGCCACCCGCTGCCCCCTGTGCCCGCTGATTCCACCACCCGCTTCACAATGGATGTGCGTCTCCGAGGACGCACATCCGTGTGACCGCTCAGCAGCACATGCTACTTTAGAGCCCATGTGTCAGAGAGGGGAGGGGGGTGCCTCCTACTTCCAACTACTGCCGGCCTCTATCCTCGCTTCCTTTTATCACAGCGGTGCTAACGTGCTTTCCACTGTGGAACGCATATAGCAGGCTGGTGCCGCCTCCTCCACACTAGGAGAAGGCAGCACAGTGGAAAACATGCTGGCATCGCTGCCTCCTCCTGAGTCTTCAGTTTTTGCAAAGGAGACCAGATCAGCTGGAGAACCAAGAAAGATAAGTACAGATTTATTGTTTGAGTATATGGTAGCCTGAGGACTATAGGGGCGGGGGGTGCAGTATAAAGTATGAAGAAATATGAAACTGTGCATATGAGGCTGCACTATATGAGGCTGCTCTATATGGAGATATGAGGTTGCACTATTTGAGGCTGCACTATTTAATGGCCACACTATATGAGACTGCACTATATGGAGAGAGGAGGCTGCACTATATGGAGAGAGGAGGCTGCACTAAATGAGACTGCACTATATGGAGAGAGGAGGCTGCACTAAATGAGACTGCACTATGTGAAGAGATGAGGCTATACTAAATGAGACTGCACTATATGGAGAGAGGAGGCTGCACTATATTGAGAGAGGAGGGTGCATTATATGAGGCTGCACTATATGGAGAGAGGAGACTACACTATATGGAGAGAGGAGGCTGCACCATATGAGGCTGCACTATATGAAAAGAGGAGGCTGACCAATATGAGGTTGCACTATATGGAGAGATGAGGCTGCACTACATGAAGAGAAGAGGCTGCATTATATCAGGCTGCATTATATGGAGAGATGAGGCAGCACTATATGAGGCTGCACTATATGAAGCTGCTCTATATGGAGAGAGGAGGTGGACTATATGAAGCTGCACAATATGGAGAGAGGAGGCTGTACTATATGAGGCTGCACTATATGGACAGAGGAGACTGCACTATATGGAGAGAGGAGGCTGCACTATATGGAGAGATGAGGCTGCATTATATGGAGAGATGAGGCTGCATGATATGGAGAGAGTAGGCTGAACTATATGAGACTGCACTATATGAAGAGATGTGGCTGCACTATATGAAGCTGCACTATATGAAGAGATGAGGCTGCATTATATGGAGAGATGAGGCTGCACTATATGAGGTTGCACTATATGAGGCTTCTCTATATTGAGAGAGGAGGCTACATTATATGAGGCTGCACTATATGGAGAGAGGAGGCTGCACTCTATGAGGCTGCACTATATGGAGAGAGGAGGCTGCACTATATGGAGAGATGAGGCTGCATTATATGGAGAGATAAGGCTGCACTATATTGAGAGAGGAGGCTGCACTATATGAGGCTGCACTATATGGAGAGAGTAGGCTGCACTATATGAGGCTGCACTATATGGAGAGATGAGGCTGTACTATGTGAGGCTGCATTATATGGAGAGATAAGGCTGCACTATATGGAGAGAGGAGGCACACTACATGAGGCTGCACTATTTAGAAAGATAAGGCTGCTCTATATGAGTCTGCACTATTTGGAGAGATGAGGCTGCGTTATATGAGGCTGCATTATATGGAGAGATGAGGCTGCACTATATGAGGCTGCATTATATGAGGCCGCTCTATGTGGAGAGAGGAGGTGCACTATGTGAGGCTGCACTATATGGGGAGATGAGGCTGCATTATATGGAGAGATGAGGTTTCACTATATGAGGCTGCACTATATGAGGCTGCTCTATTTGGAGAGAGGCTGACCGCGGTTTTTTTCGCGGCCGCACCTGCGGCAAGTGCCAAAACCGCACTTGCCGCACCTGCCGCAAGCCCGCATATACATTGTATGGGGCTTGCCGCAACTGTGCCGCAACCGTGCCGCAAGTGCAGCCCTTATGCGGTAATCGCGGCAGATGCGGTTTTTTCACCGCATCTGCAGCGATTTAAAAAAAACGCTAGTGTGAAAGTACCCTTAGGCTACTTACCTAAAGAAAGATGCTGACTGAAGAATTATATATACTACACATATATGTATATATATATATATATATATATATATATATATTGTATATACATACAGTACAGACCAAACGTTTGGACACAGCATCTCATTCAAGTTGTTTTCTGTATTTTCATGACTATGAAAATTGTACATTCACACCGAAGGCATCCCAAACCCATTTATAAGGCAAGAAATCCCATTTTTTAAACCTGGCAGGGCACACCTGTGAAGTGAAAACCATTTCCGGTGACTACCTCTTGAAGCTCATCAAGAGAATGCCAAGAGTGTGCAAAGCAGTAATGAAAGCAAAAGGTGGCTACTTTGAAGAAACCTAGAATATAAGACATATTTTCAGTTGTTAGGCTGGCTTCAGACTTGCAGATGCATCTGCAGCGTTTTGCAGATGCATCTGCAAGCATCTGCATGCAGACCGCGGCCCCTATGTTGATAATGGTGCGCACGGCGGTCTGCAGATGCTTGCAGACCGCCGTGCGCACCCATTCACTCCTATATGTGATCTGTGCGCACGCGGATGCCTGCCCACAAATCACACACTCCCGCCCGCAGCATGGACGCGAGATGTCGCGTCCCTGGTGCGGACGAGAGTGTGTGATCTGTACACAGGCATCCGCCTGCGCACAGATCACATATAGGAGTGAATGGGTGCGCACGGCGGTCTGCAAGCATCTGCAGACCGCCGTGCGCACCATTATAAACATAGGGGCCGCGGTCTGCATGCAGATGCTTGCAGATGCATCTGCAAAACACTGCAGATGCGTCTGCAAGTCTGAAGGCAGCCTAATAATTCCACATGTGTTAATTTATAGTTTTGATGCCTTCAGTGTCAATCTACAATTTTCATAGTCATGAAAACACAGAAAAATCTTTGAATGAGAAGGTGTGTCCAAACTTTTGGTCTGTACTGTATATATATATATATATATATATATATATATATATATATATATATATATATATAAAACTGAATGTGTGTATGTGTGTGTGTATGTGTGTATATCCGGGATTGGCATCTACACCGTCGCAACTATAGCCACAAAATTTTGCACAGTCACCTGTCTCGACCCCGGGAGCGTCATAGGCTATGTTGTGAGGCGAAATTTTAACACTGCGCATTCCAGTTCACCAAACAATTTTGGCCCTATCTACATAATGGGGAAAAAGTGAATGGAAAAATATTGGAGGAAAATCGACAGCTGTCAGCTACAGAGACAAAATTTTGCACAGTCACACGTCTGGACCCTGAGAGCGTCATAGGCTATGTCGTGAGGCAAAATTTTAACCCCGCGCATTCCAGTTCACCAAACAATTTTGGCCCTATCTACATAATGGGGAAAAAGGGAAAGGAAAAGAGTTGGAGGAAAATCGACAGCTGTCAGCTATAGAGACAAAATTTTGCACAGTCCTACATCTGGACCCCGGGAGCATCACAGGCTATGTTGTGAGGTGACATTTTAACCCCGCGCATTCCAATTCACCAAACAATTTTGCCCCTATCTACATAATGGGGAAAAAGTGCCAGTTACCAGTTGTCAGTTGTGAATGAGAGGGGCTTAATATTAGCGCCAAAGACTAACAGCACATACCAGCATATAGTCACTAAGGTGGGGCCCCAACATGAGATATTCACCACGCACGGGGACATGTATACACACCACACGCACACAAAGAGTAACAGCAAGTGTATAGTCACTAAGGTGCAGCCCCAACATTGGATACTCACCACGCACCCGAACAAACACACATACACCACAAAGAGACACACACAACACAGAGACACACACACACCCCCAAGGGGACACACACACACTCTATAGCGACACATACACTCACCCCACAGGGACACACACACACCACAATGAGACACACATGACACAGACACACACACCACACAGACCCCCCCACAGGGACACACACACATAGCCACCCTATAGGGACACATGCACTCACCCCACAGTGACACACACACCACAAAGAGACACACACACACCACACAGACCCTCCCACAGGGACACACACACATACACACCTTATAGGGACACATGCACTCACCCCTCAGGGACACACACACACCACAAAAAGACACACACAAAACAGAGACACACACACCCCACACAGACACCCCCCCCACAGGGACACACACACATACACACCCTATAGGGACACATGCACTCACCCCACAGGGACACACACACCACAAAGAGACACACACAACAGAGACACACACCACATAGACCCCCCCCACAGGGACACACACATGCACACCCCAGGGACACACACACCACACAGACAGACACAGATGTGCACAAATCACCTCACACAACTCGCCTCATACGTGTGCTATCTTTATTTTCCAAACATAAACATCTGATTAAAAACAGCCAATGTGCCATATAGGGAATTAAGGCAGATGTCAGTCACATGAGCTGTCTATTATGTGTATGTGTGAGGTAACATATACTGCCCGGCCAGGGTGGTGGGTTTACTGTTGGCTGGAGATTTATTAGGCTGCCTATAGCAATCAATCACAGCTCAGCTTTTATTTTCCTACAGGTCATTAATATGACATATTCAAATTCTATTTTTTTATAGCTAACAGCAGTTATTTATTAACCCGGGCGTAGCCGGGTACTACAGCTAGTATATAAATAAATGTATGTCCACCACCTTGAAGGCCACATTCAGAGCATTCTAGTAGCTGTATGAATGTCCACAATCTGCATTGTATAGATTTTCTTATACCCACAGACGATGTGGTCCAATCTGATGGTATCTCTGGTCTTGATCATGTGTCTGCTGTCTGCTTACTATCACCAAGCTCCTTTACATGTTCATGTTTATAACGCGTTCTATTTCATCCCACAGTGTCTCCCAATTGCGCTTCTGTGCAGACTTGCTGAGGGCAGAGCAAAGTACTGTAATGAGTATGAGACCGGAAAGATACAGACATAAATCCAGCACATGAGCACCACAGAACTTTTTTCAGCTCTCAATAGGGCAGAGCAAGGTATATACGGTAAGCACAGAAGCACTTCCTATGATGATGGGAAGGAGGATGGTGATTGTAGGAAAAGAAGAGGCACGGATCAAGACTAGTGATGAGCGAGTACTAAAATGCTCGGGTGCTCGAAGCTCGGGCCGAGCATCCCGAGATACTCGTGTACTTGGCCCGAGTACCAAGCCCAATGTTATCCTATGGGAGACCCGAGTATTTTTATGAAATGACTGCCGGCAGCATGTAGAAACCCTAAAAATGTCACAAAAGTCTCAGAAGAGTGCACAAATGACATGGCAACACCATGGGGAAGACCCCTGGAAGCATTTCTCACTCAAAAGTCACAGCTGTGAACAATCTTGTCCGATTTTCACGCCTATTTTACGGAGTCACCAGAAAACCTTCCAAAATGATACCAAAATGAATATTTAGGGTGGAAATGTTAAGGGCACATACCCAATAGTGAGATACAACTGGTTTATGTTACTTTTTGTGATTACATGAAAGATTTTACGTGAAAACATTGTGCGGCACTCCGATGTCCCTGAGAAGGCCTCTTGACATAATGTGCCCATTTTGAGGAACTGGGTCTATTGTAGTATTTTCCTTTGCCAGGGCAGTCCAAAATTTGGAGGTTCACCAATGTCCCTGGATAGAGACGTGCATGAGGGCCTGTAAACCTGAAGTGGGTGTATAGTAGTAAAGCCCTTTGGCCAGGGCAGCCAAAAATTGGGAGGTTCAACAATGACCCATGCATACAGACATGCAGGAGGGCCTGTAAACCTCAAGTGGGTGTATTGTAGTATAGCCCTTTGGCCAGGGCAGCCAAAAATTGGGAGGCTCCACATTGTCCCAGGATAGGGACGTGCAGGAGGGCCTGTAAACCTCAAGTGGGTGTATTGTAGTATAGCCCTTTGGCCAGGGCAGCCAAAAATTGGGAGGCTCCACATTGTCCAAGGATAGAGACATGCAGTAGGGCCTGTAAACCTCAAGTGAGTGTATTGTAGTATAGCCCTTTGGCCAGGGCAGCCAAAAATTGGGAGGCTCCACATTGTCCCAGGATAGAGACGTGCAGGAGGGCCTGTAAACCTGAAGTAGGTGTATTGTAGTATAGCCCTTTGGCCAGGGCAGCCAAAAATTGGGAGGTTCAACAATGACCCATGCATACAGACATGCAGGAGGGCCTGTAAACCTCAAGTGGGTGTATTGTAGTATAGCCCTTTGGCCAGGGCAGCCAAAAATTGGGAGGCTACACATTGTCCCAGGATAGGGACATGCAGTAGGGCCTGTAAACCTCAAGTGGGTGTATTGTAGTATAGCCCTTTGGCCAGGGCAGCCAAAAATTGGGAGGCTCCACATTGTCCCAGGATAGAGACGTGCAGGGGGGCCTATAAACCTCAAGTGGGTGTATTGTAGTATAGCCCTTTGGCCAGGGCAGCCAAAAATTGGGAGGTTCAACAATGACCCATGCATACAGACATGCAGGAGGGCCTGTAAACCTCAAGTGGGAGTATTGTAGTATAGCCCTTTGGCCAGGGCAGCCAAAAATTGGGAGGCTCCACATTGTCCCAGGATAGGGACATGCAGTAGGGCCTGTAAACCTCAAGTGGGTGTATTGTAGTATAGCCCTTTGGCCAGGGCAGCCAAAAATTGGGAGGCTCCACATTGTCCCAGGATAGAGACGTGCAGGAGGGCCTATAAACCTCAAGTGGGTGTATTGTAGTATAGCCCTTTGGCCAGGGCTGCCAAAAATTGGGAGGCTCCACATTGTCCCAGGATAGAGACATGCAGTAGGGCCTGTAAACCTCAAGTGGGTGTATTGTAGTATAGCCCTTTGGCAGGTCAGCAAAAAATTGGGAGGCTCCACATTGTCCCTGGATAGAGACGTGCATGAGCGCCTCAAAACATTTTTCCCATTGAAAAGGAGCGGGTCTCCTGTCGTTGTAATGCCCATTCTAAAAGAATGGGCGAAAAAATTTACCACTGGGGGTATAACTCAAAAAACAGCCTAACTATTGTAACAGTCATCATGGTGGCTCATGAGGAGAAGGAGGAGCTGTCCAGCGATTAGCCAAAGTCCAGAAGTGTGTACCCATGGGTGAGTGGAGGTACATGGCAAATTCCCATAACAAAATTTAAATTCAGTTGTCATTTGTTGGTGGTGTGGTGAAGTCGGCCAAGATGTTCTGAACGCGAGGGTCACGAGCCAGGCAGCTTACCATAAAGTCAGCCATGTGCGCCAGACTCTTAACAGCCATCACTTCAGTATCCAGACCAACACGATGACTGAACATGCTGTCCTCCTCCTCCTCCTTCTCCTCCTCCTCATCTCCCCTGTCCTCTGGCCAGCCACGCTGAATCGAGGGTATGACTGGTGTGCATGTCATATCCTCAATTTGGCCAGAGAGTTGCTCCATGTCTTCATCCTCCTCCTCCTCGTCATAGTCCTCCACTGCACGTTGTGATGAGATGAGGCTGGGCTTGTGTTTTCACTCACACCCACTACTGTTTCTTGCTCCAAGTCATCACGCTCGGCCTGCAATGCATCCTCTTTGTTTTTCAGCAGAGACCGTTTTAGAAGGCAGAGTAGTGGTATGGTGACGCTAATAATGAGGACATCGCCGCTCACCATCTTGGTGGAGCCTCAAAGTTTTGGAGGACGGTACATAGGTCCGACATCCATCTCCACTCCTCAGGTGTTATGTGTGGAGTTTGACCCATTTCCCGACGGCTTAGGTGATGCAGGTAGTCCACAACTGCCCTCTTCTGCTCTCATATCCTGACCAACATGTGCAGAGTTGAATTCCAACGCATGGGGACATCACACACCAGTCTGTGGGCCGGAAGATGCAAACGGCGCTGAAAGCCGGCAAGGCCGGCTGAAGCAGCAGGTGACTTGCGAAAATGTGCAGACAGACGGCGAACTTTTACCAGCAGTTCAGACAGCTCTGGGTATGACTTTACAAACCTCTGAACCACCAGGTTGAGCACATGGGCCACGCATGAAACATGCGTCAGCTGGCCTCGCCTCAAAGCTGCCACCAGGTTCCGGCCATTGTCACACACGACCTTTCCTGGCTTTAGGTTCAGAGGTGTGAGCCAGTGATCTGCCTGCTGTTTCAGAGCTGTCCACACCTCTTCTGCATTGTGGGGTTTGTCACCTATGCAGACTAGCTTCAGCACAGCCTGTTGCCGCTTTGCAGAGGCAGTGCTGCAGTGCTTCCAGCTTGGGACTGGTGTGGAGGGTACAGTGGATGAGGATGCGCAGGAGGAGGAGGCTGAGGAGCATGACATTCCGGAGCTGTAGAGTGTCGGTGAAACCCTGACAGAGGTAGGGCCTGCTATCCTTGGTGTGGGAAGGACGTGTTCCGTCCCTCGCTCAGACTGGGTCCCAGCCTTCACAATATTAATCCAGTGTGCCGTCAAGGAGATGTAGCGGCCTTGCCCACAAGCACTTGTCCTTGTGTCTGTGGTTAGGTGGACTTTGGCTGAAACAGCGTTGTTCAGGGCACGTGTGATGCTGTTGGACACGTGGTTATGCAATGCGGGGACGGCACATCTGTAGAAATAGTGGTGGCTGGTGACCGAGTAACGTGGGACAGCAGCCGCCATCAGGTCGCGGAATGCTTCCGTCTCCACCAGCCGGAAAGATAACATTTCTAGCGCTATGAGTCGCGAAATGTGATAATTCAGGAGTGTGTGCATGTGGGGCGTTGGCAGCGTATTTGCGCCTGCGTTCAAATGTTTGCTGAATGGATAATTGAACGCTGCGCTGAGACAAGGACGTGCTTGATGCTGGTGTTATTTGTGCGTGGGCAACTTCAGGTGCAGGGCCGGAGGCTTGTTCGTGGCCAGCATGGACAGGGGATTGGCTCGCACGCACAACACGCGAAGACGTAGCAGTGACATCAGCAAGCACCGCTCCTCGACTCTTGTACTTCCCACAAAGTCGGGTGCTTGGCTGACATGTGCCTGATCATGCTGGTGGTGGTCAGGCTGCTAGTTTTCGTACCCCTGCTGATACTGGCATGGCAGGTGTTGCAAATGGCCTTTTTAGAGTCTTCTGGAGCCAACTTAAAAAACTCCCAGACTCTGGAAGACCGAACATTTGTACAGGCACCTTGAGTCGTGTTGGTGTTCCGGGGAACGGTTGGCTGCCTTCTGCCTGCGGACACGACCCTGCTTCGTACTGCCTGTTGGGATGCTACGCCTCCCTCCCCCTGTGCACTGTTGGCCTCGCTCTGCATATCCTCCTGCCATGTTGGGTCAGCTACTGGATCATCCACCACGTCGTCTTCCTCTTCCGCACCCTGATCCTCCTCCTGACTTCCTGGCAATTGTGTCTCATCATCGTCCACCCCTTGTTGAGACACGTTGCCAACGTTCCGTTCGTGAGAACGTGGCTGCTCAAATATTTGGGCATCTGTACATACCATCTCCTCATCACCCACTTCAAGAGGAGCTGGCGACAGGCCAGATTCTGCGAATGGATACGTGAACAGCTCTTCCGAGTGTCCTAGTGTGGGATCAGTAATGTTCGTGGACGTGTACTCGTCCTGGTGGTAGGAAGGAGGATCAGGTTGGGAAATGTGCGGTGCAGTATCACGGCTACTGACACTTGACCGTGTGGAAGACAGGGTGTTTGTGGAGGTGCCCATCTGACTTGAAGCATTATCCGCTATCCAAGTAACAACCTGTTGACACTGGTCTTGGTTCAAGAGCGGTGTACTGCTGCGGGCCCCAAGAATATGGGACAGGACGTGCGAGCGAGGAGATATGCCCCTTTGTTGTTGCGAAATTAGTGCTTGCACACGACCTCGGCCTCTGCCTGCACCACCATCACGTCCACTTCCTTGTTCCTTGCCAACGCCCTTGCCAACGCCCTTGCGCATTTTGCCTGTATATAGCGACAACTGTCTGGTGACTGTTGAGGTCACAGGAGATTAGGATTTTAGTCCCTAACCTGTATCAAGGTAGTAAGTACACCAGTCTGGTGACTGTAATGGTCACAGGAGAGTAGGATTTTAGTCCCTAACCTGTATCAAGGTAGTAAGTACACCAGTCTGGTGACTGTAATGGTCACAGGAGAGTAGGATTTTAGTCCCTAACCTGTATCAAGGTAGTAAGTACACCAGTCTGGTGACTGTAATAGTCACAGGAGATTAGGATTTTAGTCCCTAACCTGTATCAAGGCAGTAAGTACACCAGTCTGGTGAATGTAATGGTCACAGGAGATTAGGATTTTAGTCCCTAACCTGTATCAAGGTAGTAAGTACACCAGTCTGGTGACTGTAATGGTCACAGGAGATTAGGATTTCAGTCCCTAACCTGTATCAAGGTAGTAAGTACACCAGTCTGGTGAATGTAATGGTCACAGGAGATTAGGATTTTAGTCCCTAACCTGTATCAAGGTAGTAAGTACACCAGTCTGGTGACTGTAATGGTCACAGGAGAGTAGGATTTTAGTCCCTAACCTGTATCAAGGTAGTAAGTACACCAGTCTGGTGACTGTAATGGTCACAGGAGAGTAGGATTTTAGTCCCTAACCTGTATCAAGGTAGTAAGTACACCAGTCTGGTGACTGTAATGGTCACAGGAGATTTGGATTTTAGTCCCTAACCTGGATCAAGGTAGTAAGTTCAACAGTCTGGTGACTGTTATGGTCACAGAAAAGTTGGATTCCGATCTGTATCACCCTGCCTATATCCTCCTAGATTAGTCCTGAGAAGGACTGTTGTGGTCAGCAGCAGTTTGCAGCCCTGCTCTAGATCTACCTATGAGGGCCGCAAATCTGTCCCTAAGCAGCAGCAGACACTCTCCCTACACTCACTGTCTGGATGCCTGTGTGCAGAGCACAGCGCGGCCGGGTCTTACAATGGCTCGGTCACGCTGTGCAGGCCGGCCAATCACTGCAATGCCACAACTAACAGGGCTGTGGCATTGCAGTGGTCTGCCAGCCATTCCCTGCATGTGGGCTGGCTCTCAAAAGAGCGCCAACATGGAGAGATGATGACCACGAGCACAGCACGAGTATCGCGAGATTACTCGGTGCTCGCCGAGTAGCCCGAGTACAGTGATACTCGTGCGAGTACCGAGTAGTGGCGAGCATGCTCGCTCATCACTAATCAAGACCAGAGATGCCCATTGGACCAGACCGCGCCATCTATAGGTGTAATAAAAAGTTTTTTTTTAGCTATGCAGAGTGGGGCTGAGGATAAAATTATAGCTTATGGTACTACAATGCAGTAAAAGCTGCTTAAAGGTGGCGACCATACTTTATATTCGTAAAACCTAGTGACATGTTCCCTTTAAAAGTAATATATGATCATTTTATTTTTATTATTTTTTAGGACATTTATCTAGATTCATCAAGACCAGCTTGGTTCATGCCAACTTTGGCAAAGGATAACTCATCAACGTCATCAACAAGGATGATGCCAACTGGTGGCAGGGGAAGATCATCGGAGGAATGGGCCTGTTCCCTTCTAACTATGTGAAGATGATGACAGAGTGTGACCCCAGCCAGCAGTGACACAGTTTTGTCTACCTGTATGAAAGCACTTCAGAGACCCACTGTTACAGTGTATGACTATAGTGCGGAGAGCTCCTCAATCATTGGCTTCAAATCCAATCCAGATAAACTGTAGTCCTCTGATGGGTTCACAACGAGCAGTCACCTTGCCATGTTGCCTTTTGGTTTCATTTTATGTGTGGAAAGATAGTGGGTCTTTGTGGGTCTTCCATAGCTTTGCTGCTTGGCTCTTGGTGGTTTGTTGGCTCCTCTTCCTCCTAGATCCCAGTGCCGCTGACTGTCGCACCGCTCAAACTGCCTGAGTTCTAACTTCAGCTTTATTTTATGGGGTATGGCACACAAAGACCCACTAAACCTCCTCATCTCATCAATATCTTATCATACATAATTTCTTCTAATCTATATATTCTAGTTATTATTTTTAAGACACTAATCCAGATTCATCAAGACCAGCTTGGTACATGCCAATTTTGCCGAGAAGACAAGCTGGAGTCAGATGTCCCTGATTCATTAAGAGGACATCCCCTAATGAATCAGGAGTGTTTGATGAAAGCATGCACCCCCCTGTTGTCCTCAACACAAATCTTACTCCAGTTGTTACAACTCCATCCCAAGGAAAAGGCAAAAATGGAAATTGCCCATGTTGGGAAGAGGTTCCAGCAGGATTTAGGGCTGTAAAGTGAAGCCAGTGCTTTACACTAAGTTTACATCTAATGCAGTGCCTTGCGGTTGGCTACAATGTGTTATGCACTGCCTTAACGCTAGGAAATACTAGCATTAAAGCAGCCGAACGCATCCCATAGACTTATATGGGAAATGCATTAAAAACGCATTACAAGCGCAATACCAAACGAAGTCGCAGTTTTCACCCAGCGCACAGGAAACGTCGCAGACACCCCCTCTAAGGGCCCTTTCACATCAGCGGTATTTTCAAATTGCGGCAGATGCAGTGAAAAAAACGCATCTGCCGCGATTACCGCATAACCGCGACACTTGCGGCACACTTGCGGCAAGCCCCATGCAATGTCTATGGGGTTTGCGGTAAGGGTGCGGCAGGTGCGGCAAGTGTGGTTTCGGCACTTGAGGCAGGTGCGGCCGCGAAAAAAAACGCTGCTTGCAGCGTTTTTTTTCGCGGCCGCACCTGCTGCAAGTGTCGAAACCGCACTTGCGGCACCTGCCGCACCCTTACCGCAAGCCCCATAGACATTGCATGGGGCTTGCCGCAAGTGTGCCGCAAGTGTCGCGGTTATGCGGTAATCGCGGCAGATGCGTTTTTTTCACTGCATCTGCCGCGATTTGAAAATACCGCTGATGTGAAAGGGCCCTAAGTTATATTTTTTAACAATTGTTAAAGGTATTGACTGTTCTGCCAAAGTGATAAAAAAAAGAGAAGTGGAAACAAATCTTAGTTACATAAAAAACTATCCACTTTCCAAAACTGTTCAAGGTTTTCTGCAAATGAATTTATTACAGCCAACACAAGAACACAATACATTTAGATCAAACATACAAATGGGTGGCAAAGATGAAAGTGGCACGATTCATTTCTTACCTCCCATATTGAAGTACGTGTGCAGTCACTCAGCACTTCACGATCTACATGCAGATATTTCTGAAAATATTATTGCAATGCCAAAGGGAAACAGGTGAATGTCATTTTAGATGTCTGAAAAAAGTAGAGTCCAAGAACACCCACAGCATGTAAGCTATATGGAAATCGGCACAAGGCACACCATGCATCACTATGGACTCATTTTCTTTTCAAGTGTACCAGTTCTGACATATTTTCGTGTCATATGTCATGTATATAAAACTAAAGACTTGTTGAGTGATTATTATTTTTTTAAATAGTTCAGAATTAAGGCAGACATCTGAATACATCCTATTATAAAGTCAATTCAGGCTACAGGCAGGTTAGCTGAAGGTCCTCCATTGCCTACATAATTTCTTACATCGTTATACACAGTTCATGTGGTAACGACTAGAAATGAGTGAACCTTTTAAAGTTTGGTTCAGTCTGCTGAGCTTCTAGAACTTTGTTAAATAGAACCTCAGAACCCCATTGAAACCAATGGGAGGCAAAATCAAAAGCATAGTAAACACCTTCAAAGTCGCCCAAAAGATGCCAAACACAACTCAATCCATTTTACAGTGGAATCCTGTGTTTTGGCACAGCCATTTGCTTTCTAGACTTCTATACTTACCAAGCTTCAGTGCAACTGTCACCCTGCTTCCTGGCCCGCTCATTAACCTCATACATATTCATTGCTTCCCCCGTGATTGGTTAAAGTCAAATTTTGACCCACCTACCCTCTCTTCCAGCATATGTAATTTGTTGCCAGTATGGGTTTGCCTCCAACTTAGAAACCAGCCAAAATAAAGCTTAGGGTTGGTATTCTTACTCTGGGGAGGCACATAGTTTTCTCCCTTTCCCCACAGGGTATGAATAGCAGTCCACAACCACTCAAGAATATGGCACATTTATTAGAGGTGCCATATTCTGATGCTTTGTTCCAGCTTCTTCATACTCCCTGAGGAAGGCGCCGGGTGTGGCGCTGAAACGCGTAGGAGGAATAAAGAGGATGAAAAGTTGTTTGGCTCTTTGGTGAGTTATTTTGGACCCAGAGCAACGCGGACCGTGGCACACCATCACTCCCATCATTTCTCTTGGAACATACCACTGTCCAGTGGTAGGTGGAGGTCCTGCAGCAGCTTGGAACATTGATTCCTAAATGCCTTCAAACCAGTTGTGGGGACCACAACTGGACCAGGTGAGTGGCTCCACAGCCCAACAAATTACACTAGTGTCACTAGTGATAGGGCACTATTGCGCCTCTTGTCCCCCCCCCCCCCCTTTTTATATTTTGCAGCTCTTCACACTGTCCTGGTGCAGTGTCAAACAGGGTAATAGAAGGGGTTAATGACAGCTAACTATTGAAAGCTGTTATCTTCATATTGCTAATCTTGAGAAGTCTATGATACCCCCACATTACCAAGCTGATGGGTAAATAGTTAAAAAACACAAATGCAGAGAAAAATAATTTATTAGAAATAAAATACACAGAAAAATCCTTTATTGTACATAAAACACACAGACAAACTGCTTTCACCCATTTATAAAGCCCAAACATACACAGCTTCGGCAGTAATCCACAACCATGATATCCAGACAAACACACTTGGCATTTCTACATTGCTATATGACAGGAGCATGCAGCTGCTTATATCTCTGTGGAGCTTGTGGAGAGTGACACTGTGCAGGGTAATACAAGCGAGATTCGCAGAGTCTCACATGTATCTAAACCAATCTGACTCTGGCTTCATGCTGAGCCACGGCTGTGAGTGATGACATCAGACTTACATCTGAGGTCACCATGGTAAGAGCTGGCTCAGTTTTGGTTACCACGGTTACTCAACTGTGACCACAAATGAACTGTCTGATATCACCACTCACAGCCAACTTTAAGTGAGAGTGAGCTGCTGCAGTGTGCGGATGCTGTAAAGGTCTCAGCTCACTGCATGTAGCCATGCCTGGACATTGCTGTGTATTATCGTTGAAGGGTATGAATAGGCCTAATAAATTGTGACGGTAGGCTGTCTGTGTGTTTTATTTAGAATAAAAGATTTTTCTGCTTCTGTTTAATCTATTATAATAAAACCCTAAGGCTACTCCTGTCAGGATGTAACGGTATGCTACGTCACATCCTGGCTGAAGTAGCCTCTACACCCACTGTGGGTGTTCTAATATGGCCGCGCACACACATACTAATACACACACACACACTCATACACACACACACACACACACACACACACACACACTCATCACACACTCCGCTATACTTACCACCGTCCCTGCGTCTTCCCTGCCGCCTGGCTCCTGAGTCCTCTGTTCTGCCGAGATGTCGTCGCCCCCCCGGAGGCATCAGCATGGTGGGCAGAGTGGTCAGCACAGCCGCGCAGTGGGCAGAGTGATCAGCGCAGGGCAGAGTGGTCAGCGGTGGGCAGAGTGGTCAGCGGTGGGCAGAGTGGTCAGTGCAGCAGTGCGGTGGGCAGAGTGGGGAGCGCAGCAGCGCGCTGGGCAGGGTGGTCAGCGCAGCAGCGCGGTGGGCAGGGTGGTTAGCGCAGCTGCGCGGTGGGCAGGGTGGTCATTATCCAACAGCTTTGCCGAGAGTGGTCAGCGCAGCAGTGGGGGCAGAGTGGTCAGTGCAGCAGCACGGTGGGCAGAGTGGGCAGCGCAGCCGCGCGGTCGGCAGAGTGGTCAGCAGTGGGCAGAGTGGTCAGCGCAGCAGCGCGGTGGGCAGCGCAGGAGCGCAGTAGGGAGGGTGGTCAGTGCAGCAGCGCAGTAGGCAGGGTGGTCAGTGCAGCAGCGCGGTGGGCAGGGTGGTCAGCGCAGCAGCGCTGTGTGGGGCAGTGAGTGGTCAGTGCAGCAGAGGCTGTGTGGGCAGAGTGGTCAGCGCAGCAGCGCTGTGTGGGCAGAGTGGTCAGCGCAGCAGCACTGTGTGGGCAGAGTGGTCAGCGCAGCAGCGCTGTGTGGGCAGAGTGGTCAGCGCAGCAGCGCTGTGTGGGCAAAGTGGTCAGCGCAGCAGCGCTGTGTGGGCAGAGTGTTCAGCGCAGCAGCGCTGTGTTGGCAGAGTGGTCAGCGCAGCAGCGCTGGGTGCGCAGATTGGTCAGCGCAGCAGCACGGTGGGCAGAGTGGTCAGCGCAGCCACACGGTGGGCAGAGAAGGCAGCGCAGGGCAGAGTGGTCAGCGGTGGGCAGAGTGGTCAGCGCAGCAGCGTGGTGGGCAGGGTGGTCAGCGCAGCTACGCGGTGGGCAGCATGGTATGCTGCAAGTCAGCTGTTATCCAGCCTATGCGGCAAAGCTGTTGGATCTGCTGTGATTGGTAGGAAATGCTGATGTGAATGCATCCTTAGGTTGATAATGACATACCCTCACCATGGCCGTGGGGTACTCGGAGACGGGCTAGCAGTTCTGCTGGAGGATCACGGGGGTCGAGACCCGGCTCCGTGGCCCCAGCAGTGTCAATAAATCATTTGGGGAATACGAGTTTAGGGATTGTTGTTGCAATGCCACCCGTGGTATTTGGCTATTGATGGCCGACGCTGCAGTGCGGGACTCTGGGGATGATGGGAATGTAACTTTGGTGGTTTCGCTCCCCATGGGTGGAGTGGTTCCCCAGGGCAACCGGTGTAGTCTATGGTGGTGGTAGGCTATTGGGGGTGCAGGACTAAGGGCATGGAATAACAGACAGTCACACAGTACGTAGTCTCCGTTACCTTTACTGGCAGTAGTTGCAGGTTTAGTCCAGGATACTGTCCACATAAGATGTTGGGTACCCGGGTGGCCTGGAAGCAAGTTGGGAATTTCCTCACCCGGTGAGTTCTGAGGCCTCCCTGTTGCGCTACTCTTGGCTGGTCCTAGCTGCATTTAGCTAGCTGTGTAAACTCTCTTACCCAAAAATGGCAGGCAGCTCGAGCCCTTCTCGGTCACCTCCCCTCTGGTTACTGTCTCTGAGCTCTGGGATGATGCTTTGCCTCCTAGGCCTTGTTGTAGCTGGGAGACTTGGAATCTCCAGCCCTCCGGTTTTTGCTGCTGGGCCTGGAATACCCCCACAACCTTCAACTCCGGTGTCCGCTCCTGGCGCTCTGCACTTGGGTGAGCCTGGTAACTGCCTCCACTCCCCAGAGCTTCTTCTCTCCTTCCTCAGAACCTCACCTCTGGGTCCCTCACGCTTGCTAGTCTCGGTCCCGGGATAAGCGTTACTCTGCTCCAGTCCACAAACCTCTTCACAGTCCCTTAGTAACTGAACTGACTAACCCTGCCCCCAGGCCAGAATTTATAGAGGAGCTCCCCTGAACTCGAGTTTCCGAGCTCCCTCTTCTGGTCTGGAGTCAGGAAAAGTGTTGCATGCTGTGGGCTTACCTGGCGTAGATAACTCTCCTTGCTCCCATGCATGGCATCACCCCCCAAGGGAGACAATGCCATTGTGGCAACTGGACACTGGGGTACAACAATAGTAAGGGTGGAAACACTATGTGAGATGCAGGCGAGTGTCTTGAATGCATATCGAATGATTCACCTGGCCCGGCCCTTGTTTCTCTGAATGGGAACGTGGAGCTCCATAAAAACACAATCATCTCCACGCTCCCGTTCAGAGAGGCAGGGGCCGGGTCACTCATGTAAGAGGCATGCAAGACACTCACACGTGAGTCGTCCTCAGGGGCCGTGAGGTGTCTGGGGCTGCAGGATGTCATGGTGTCGAGACGCGGCTCCGTGGTCCTGGGCGAGACAATAAAAAGGGAAAAAGAAAAAAAAACCTTTTTTTGTGAAGAATTGTCATGACACCACTCGTGGTTTGTGGCCAGAATTAGTCACTTCTGCAGTCGGGACCTCTGGGGATGATGGGGTTGCAGCAGAGATCTTGAGCCCTCCACGAGTAGGGCTGGTCCCCAGGGCTACCACAGGAAATGCAGGTGAAGTGTAAAGTTCTCAGTACCTCAAGCAACCTCTTGCTGCCAGCTCACAATATCAGTCAGCGACCTCTCAGATGCGCAATCAGAGTTTTACACAGTTCTGAGCTTTACCAGGTTTACTTTCTTGTTAGTCAGATTTTTCAACACACACACTTCAGTGCAATAGCGGCTCCGGTCTGATTTCAGCAGCTGGGACGACTTGCTGCGACAGCCCTTTTATGTTTCTTCTGGGCCTCTTCAGTTTATTCAGCACACTAGCTACGGTCCAGCGGTCTCAGTGGGCACCCTTCTGGGTTACCTAGCCCTAGATTGACGGCTTTCCTTTCGCAGTGCCAGAGGTTGGGTCTCGGGACATAAAGACTCCACACCCCGCCGGAGTTCGTAGTTGGGGCATACAGCTTCCCTGCCACTTCAGCAGAAGCGGCACCCTGGCTCTGGCCCGGTCCATTGGTGTCCCCGCTGACTCAGACACACCTTGGACCCCCTTTGTCTTCCCTCGGTCCTCAGTCTGGGACCCGGGCTAACCATATAGTCGCACAGGCCACCGGGTCCGGGTTCTCTCAGTCTGGTCTCTCTGACTACTTGGTTGACGGGTTTCAACTCTTTCTCTACTCAACTTCCCACTTAACTCTATTGGTGTTGTGCTTTCTCTTTTTGTTGTGTTGTACCCACCCCTTACTGGGTTCTGTCCACCCTCCACCTGGCTCTTCCCGCTATTCTGTTATTAGACATAGAGTAACTTTTTTTATTTGGATCGGGGGATGTGTTGGATGTATGTGTGGGTTGACCGACTTACCAATCCCAGCTGCTGCGCCATCTCGTGGTGACTGGTCCGCAAGGGTGCCATATATGCACCTTGCATAAGTGTGCCTCTGCCTTAAGGAGCATGCTGGTGCACTTGCGCTGCACTGAAATTACCCATTGAACATCTAAGCTGCAAATGCACTATGTGTCTGCCGCTGCCTCCTCTTGTTCTGGGTCTGCCTTCCTCTTCTACTCCTGACATCACAAGGAGCAGGAGCAGAAGAGGAAGGCAGATCCAGAACAAGAGGAGGCAGCAGAAGACACATAGAGGGGGCAGAACACACAAGGAGAATGCAGGGAGGGCTGTGCCAACAGCATGGACCTCTTATTCTGATCCAACCCAGGTGATCTCTTAACTGTAAGGTTTCTAAAGTCTTTTTTAAAGCTTGCAGGGGGGGCTAGAGACATGGGGGAGTGAGGAGCACAGAGAGAGGGGTACTCGGGTACCGGGATGGGTTTGTGGCTGTAACGGGGAATCACGGGTGGTCGCTTTCCCGGTTCCATGCCCTGGCTCTCATTGTTGGGGAGGGAAGGGGAATTTAGGGAAAGTTTGTGATGCCACCTGTGGATCCTGGTAAAAATGATACCAGCGCTGCCGGCTGGCCACTGAGGCGATGGGATGCAGCTTAGTGTTCTACAGCTCCACACAGGTGGAGCTTAACTCAGGGCAGCAATGATGGATGAGGGGAGTAGTTGTTCTTACCCCTCTGGTGACGCTGAGACCCTCTGGGTTCCAGTGGGAAGGAAGGACAGACACCAATTCAACTTCAATGTCCTTTACTGGTACTGGCAGATGGTTTAGTACACAGTACAGTCTGGTAGAATAGGGAGGTAGCTGCAGGTTCGGGGTGCCCTTATGAGTCTGTGGATGTTTCCCTCTTAGTGGCTTTCAGGGTCTCAGTCCTTTCTACACTCTCCTTACCACCCTTAGGCAGAGCTTCCTTGCCGATCCCCTGGCCTGTTACGGATAGGTGCGGTTTGTCCCTTTACCGGTACGGACGGGAGCAGTGGAACTTGAACCCTCACACCAGTGGAATCCGGGCCATTACCTGTCAGTGTCTTGGGCTGATTTTGGGACCGATGAGGAGGTACCGTTCTGTGGTGCTACGGCTTCCATGGATTGGTCTCGTTGGTTTACGGTCAGGGATGGACCATTGACCGCCTCGGCTTCCGTGTTGCCGGTGTTGATCACAGACGTTTCCAGCCGGCTCCAACCAGTTCCGGATCGTCTCCCTCTGTCCTGGGTTCCCGTCTTGAAGAGAGGTGCCCTCCTGTCAGCAGCCCTGCCAGGCACATCCTATCTGGCTGCCTTCCCAACACTGTCTGACTAAACTCTATCTTTCTCCTGGTTTCCCACTCTATCCTAGGCTTCACCCCCCTGGGACTTACTCTATCCTAAGGGGCCTAGTGTTGTGTGTTAGTACAAACTCCATAAGTTAAACCCCAAACTCACAGCTACGGAGGCACTACACCTTCTATTGGGGGTGCAGTACCTCCCTGTGGCACCTAGCCATAGGGGCGCCACAGGAGCCCTTCCCTGAATGCAGCAGACATGCTGCATTCAGTGCTGCATTTAGTTTGCCATGCACCAGGGAGGTGACAAATAAACTTTAAATTTGCAGATCTGTCTTGACAGTTTAGACTGCTGATAGCGATGGAGTGAATTAGTGAGGTTCAATGGTGCTGCGCCAATACTGACCAGTTTGCTTCTTTTTTGAGTATACAGTATATTTTATCAAACTAATGTTAGGTAGATCATAAAAAGATTTGTGACAGCTGTCTTTATATTCTGGTCTGCATCCTTTCAGGCCGAAAATGGGATTCGGCATAAGCAAAGCGGCTATTCATGGAAAGACGTTCTAGAAAGATAGACCTCATAAGAAAAAATACTTTTGATATCCCATATTTTCCTCAGAGACAGAAGATGGACTCAGACTTATTATTGAGCCCCACTTCCATTTCCAAGGAGAGCAGCCCTAAAGCAAAGGGTTCTGTCTTTTGGTTTTAGCGCTCTGTGGGCCTCCTAACACCCAGTCCATGACTAATTAAAACTTCTAACATGTCACTGACATGTCAACATTTTTGTGAAAGTGGGGTTACTATATAATTATTCCTTAGTATGGGAAATAAACATTTTTGTTGATGTAGCCTATGTTTTCTCCCGGAACGAAGAATGACAGTTTGATTTTAAACTAAACATGTTCAGACTTTATCTCAAAATATCCTTACTGTACTTGGTCAGGAAGACATGGGAAATGACAGCATGTATCTTAATATTTAATTACAGTCTAAAGAGAGGATGATATTTAGAAAAAAATCAGTGGTAGACTGGTGACTGGCAGAACACATCACCAAATTAAAAGGGACTTTGTAGCGTAGAATATCTCTTCAAACCAAGTACAGGCACTTGTGCATCATTGCCTCACTAAACATTTAAGTACAGCTTCCCACCTGCTTGCTTTCCATCTACCTCCACCCTCACACTCTTGCTTTATGAAGCAGTCAAATAAAAGGGAAAGTCAGAGATTCAGGAAAATGAGTTTAAAAGAGTTGTCTGTGATGCTAATCCCTACACAAACAAGTCGTGAGGCAAGGTAGTCAAGCGTTCTGGGGTCAGATACCAGGATAGCACATCAAAGATAAAGGGGATAGGCAGAGGCAATAGTCAGATAATAATCTGTAGTCAAAATACCTGGAGAGTAGCAGATCAAAAAAAGAACTAGGCAAAAGGAAAGTCAAATAATGGTCAGAAGTCTGGCATTAGTGATCAAAATATCATAGCACAGATACAGGCCTATTAGCACCACAGACTTGAATGCTAAGACTGGTGGTATTCTGGGATAAACTGCTCTGCCAGTGTGAGGATTGCAGGAAACAGCAGACAGACTGCAACCAATCACAGACAGCACAGAGTATAGGAGGCATGTACAGCAGTCTGACTGAAGCCAATCAGAGACATGGACACAGAGGGTGGGTAGGGGAAGCAATGAATATTCATATGGTTTAATGAGCAGGCCTGAAAAGAATCTGACTGCTGTCTTATCTTCCGGGAAACATGGAAAACAGAAAGCCTTTGAACAAGCTTTATATGGGAGCCGAACTTGAACAATAACATGGATATACAGTTAGAAGTCGATGTTTGGGGTTCAGCACTGGACATTACATGTCTGGGACAAAACCCCAACATTATCATTCAGGTTCGCACATCCCTAGTAGTATACAGGAAGACAAAGATTTTTCAAACGCCAGAAACAAAACTTTAACAATCTAGTGACATGACAAAAATGTGCATAAAGAATCATATGATAAATTGTTACAAATTTACGTTTAAACTTGGCAAGATGATTGTAAAATGAAGGTAGTCTGTCTTACTCTCAAAGTTGTAGTAGATGCTGAGATATGAAGCCCGAAGGTCAAAAGTTCAAAACATCCTTTTGCTTGTCAGTGTAAATATACTACTGCATCTCAATGAAATAGAATATCATCAAAAATCAATGTCATATTGCCATGTTTCGGGGCTTTTCTGAGAGCCCTGAAAAGCTTTGGCCTATAAACAGGAGTATCGTTACCATGGTGCCACACAAGAAACATCTCGTGATGGCTAAAACCTGTGAGCTGTCTCGAGATCTTTGCAACCTTCTGGCTGCATAAAATATCAATGGCAGTGGTTATAGAAGAATTTCTAAACTACTGAAGGCTCCAGTGAGCACTGTTGGGGCCACAATCCAGAAGTGTAAAGAACATTATAAGCCAGGCATGACCAGGTGCTCACAGCAAGATTTCAAACAAAGAAGTGAAAAGAATTATCAGAAGCATTGGAAAAGAGCCAAGCATCACGTTTGGAGAGCAACAGAAAGAAATGGAATCAGCAGGTACCATTGTTTAAAAAAAACAAAAAAAACAATAAGTAATGCACTCACCCTTCATGTATTATTATTATTATTATTTACTATTATAGCGCCATTTATTCCATTGCGCTTTCCATGTGAAAACGGGTATACATAGACAAGTATAATATTTATGAGCAGCACACAAGTACAGGAGGAGAGAGGACTAGGGATGGGCGAATCTACTCGCTAGGACTCGTTACTCGGCGAGTAGTAAGGGACTCGCAGGACTCAGTACTCTGCGAGTTTCCCAGTGATTACTCGCACGAGTCCAATGCAAATCAATATCAATCCTAGTTTTGTCAGAAACGCTGACAAAACTAGGATTGCCATTGTTTGCATTAGACTCGGCTACTGTGCCAGTGATAGCAGGGAAACTCGCAAAGTAACTGCTGTTTCTTTGCGAGCCGAGTCCAGCTGTGTTCTCTGTGCAGCTCCAGGGTCCTAGAGCCTGCCTGCTGCCTGATGTAGCAGTGCTGAGATTGTTCTCAGTCTGCTCATTCCCTGTGCATAGACATCTATATTTATGCACAGGGGATGTAGCAGAGAGGACATCGCGTTTTGGACTGCGTCGGACGGAAGAGGATTTTTTTAATTAAAGATGGAGTCCCTAATGGCTTTTTTTTTTATTTCAAATAAAAAATTTTCTCTGTGTTGTGTTTTTTTTAAAACAATTTAATAGAAATTCATGGCGGTCATGTCTAATATTGGCGTGACCGCCATAAATTTCGGGCTTAGGGCCAGCTGATAATACAAAGCTGGCCCTAACCTCTATTACCCAGTGTGCCACCGCCACCAGGGCCGCTGGAAGAGCGGGTTCAGCGCCAGAGGATGGCGCTTCAATGAACGCGTGGAACACGTGGATCTCCTAAAGTTTATTGACGTCTAGTATATTTGGTCGTTTATTTTAGTATAGACAATGCAACTAAAACTTATGAAAAGTGTTTTCCATCATTAAAAGTGATGACATGACTAAAATATAGTTCCTAAATGAGATACTAGATTTCTATCCGATTCTTTGTATTAGTGACTGTCAACCTTTAAGTGGGGGGGTATGTAATGAGGTGAGCAATTCAGACTGTATCATAGAAATGGATATGGAAATGAACTGTGCACAGTCCACTACAGCCCCCTTGTGGACAAGTGCTGAAACAAACGCAGGGAAGTGGGAAATTCCCTTTTCAGCAAAAGTGTTTACCCAGGAAGAGAGAGAGCAGGAAGTCAGTGGAGATCCAAAGCTGAGCCAGGGGAGACCTGCGTGTGGATGTCTCTTGAAAGAGGGCTACTTTGCTACACCTTGCCGGAAGAATCATCCCGGACGAGCCCCCGTGACTGATCCTGGGCCACTGGACTTTGGTGCTGTGACTCTGGCCGCTCTGCAAAACCTTGCCCGCCGAGCACCCGGAGTGCATGTGCAGGGGCCGTGACCGACATAAGGGAGCCATTTGTACTGCCGTGATCTCCCTTCTGCTGCTCGGTGTGCCCTGGGACTGGGAGAGACTAACAAAGAAAAATTACGTTACCTGCGGAAGAAGACCAAAGAAGAAGACTGAGGAGTTTCCCCTTCAGCGCTGCACCGTGACCCGTCATCGTGAGATCCCCAGGCCTGCTACGTGGGAGCGACATCTTCTTCTGTGATAAACTGGTACGTGATTTTAGGGAAAGTTAAGGAAAGATACCTTCATTGTTGTGTTTTTTTCTTTTCTTGCTGCATACCCGGAAGAAGTGAAGATCCAGAGACTCTAATATATACAAGTACGCATATAGTTCGGTTGACTGTGATATAAACATGTTTGACAGTAAAGAAACGTTATTACCGGTTAAACCTGAGTATGGGGATTCTGTTGAGAAAGATCATACACACACACCCGCGGCCTTACTACCGGTCGCTACATCTGGCGTAGTCGGCAGGATGTGTGATCAACAGAATCTCCTCCCGGTAGTAGCTTATAACCAGACTTATACTACGGCCTGCAGGTCCATATCCGGTGCCAGCACTCCGAACAGTGACACGGAAGAATTGAAGCAGATAGTAGCAGAGTTGCAGAAACAGATACTACAGCTACAGCTCATGCTAGACCAACAGGCGGACAGGCAAGCAAGACAGCAACCCAGCCGGCCTATGGGAAGGTGCTGGACATGCGGCGACCCCCGCCATAGGGCAAACCGTTGTCCGCATCCCCCACCCGTGGTCCGATATACCAGAACCAGCAAGTCATGCCCCACAACAGCAGCCACCTTTAAACTAGACGCCCCAGCCAAAGCAGCTCGCTCGGCAGGGGAGACCAGGGAAAAGGGTGTGAAGAGACAGAGCCGGACCGATAAGCAAGTACTGGCCACTCGGTCCAGGGGACGGTGAAGTGGTTTAATGTCCGCGATGGGTATGGCTTCATCAACAGGAATGACACAAAGGATGACGTGTTTGTACATCAGACTGCCATAAAGCGTAACAATCTTCGTAAGTGCCTCCGCAGCGTTGGTGATGGGGAGATGGTACAGTTTGATGTTGTGAAGGGAGAGAAGGGTACAGAGGCCGCCGACGTCACCGGTCCTGGAGGTGTTCCCGTTAAAGGAAGCAGATTTGCCCCCAACCGGCGCCGCTACCGCCGGCGATCCTACTCTCCCCGGGTAGAAAACGTGACTGAGTGTATTGGAGATATTGTGAGCCCTGAACAAGGGAGCAAAGGTGAACTGGGGGATGACAGTTTCCCCCAACAGAGGTCCCTACTCCGCCAGAGATCAATCCCTGTGATATCAACAGCCATCACTGCCTTGCAGCCGATGGTTGTTGACAGGGACTGTCAACCTTTAAGTGGGGGGGTATGTAATGAGGTGAGCAATTCAGACTGTATCATAGAAATGGATATGGAAATTAACTGTGCACAGTCCGCTACTGCACCCTTGTGGACAAGTGCTGAAACAAACGCAGGGAAGTGGGAAATTCCCTTTTCAGCAAAAGTGTTTACCCAGGAAGAGAGAGAGCAGGAAGTCAGTGGAGATCCAAAGCTGAGCCAGGGGAGACGTGCGTGTGGATGTCTGTTGAAAGAGGGCTATTTTGCTACACCTTGCCGGAAAAATCATCCCGGACGAGCCCCCGTGACTGATCCTGGGCCACTGGACTTTGGTGCTGTGACTCTGGCCGCTCTGCAAAACCTTGCCCGCCGAGCACCCGGAGTGCATGTGCAGGGGCCGTGACCGACATAAGGGAGCCATTTGTACTGCCATGATCTCCCTTCTGCTGCTCGGTGTGCCCTGGGACTGGGAGAGACTAACAAAGAAAAATTACGTTACCTGCAGAAGAAGACCAAAGAATAAGACTGAGGAGTTTCCCCCTTCAGCGCTGCATCGGGACCCGTCATCGTGAGATCCCCAGGCCTGCTACGTGGGAGCGACATCTTCTTCTGTGATAAACTGGTACGTGATTTTAGGGAAAGTTAGGGAAAGATACCTTCATTGTTGTGTTTTTTTCTTTTCTTGCTGCGTACCCGGAAGAAGTGAAGATCCAGAGACTCTAATATATACAAGTACGCATATAGTTCGGTTGACTGTGATATAAACATGTTTGACAGTAAAGAAACGTTATTACCGGTTAAACCTGAGTATGGGGATTCTGTTGAGAAAGATCATACACACACACCCGCGGCCTTACCACCGGTCGCTACATCTGGCGTAGTCGGCAGGATGTGTGATCAACAGAATCTCCTCCCGGTAGTAGCTTATAACCAGACTTATACTACGGCCTGCAGGTCCATATCCCGTGCCAGCACTCCGAACAGTGACACAGAAGAATTGAAGCAGATAGTAGCAGAGTTGCAGAAACAGATACTACAGCTACAGCTCATGCTAGACCAACAGGCGGACAGGCAAGCAAGACAGCAACCCAGCCGGCCTATGGGAAGGTGCTGGACATGCGGCGACCCCCGCCTTAGGGCAAACCGTTGTCCGCATCCCCCAGCCGTGGTCCGATATACCAGAACCAGCAAGTCATGCCCCACAACAGCAGCCACCTTTAAACTAGACGCCCCAGCCAAAGCAGCTCGCTCGGCAGGGGAGACCAGGGAAAAGGGTGTGAAGAGACAGAGCCGGACCGATAAGCAAGTACTGGCCACTCGGGTCCAGGGGACGGTGAAGTGGTTTAATGTCCGCGATGGGTATGGCTTCATCAACAGGAATGACACAAAGGATGACGTGTTTGTACATCAGACTGCCATAAAGCGTAACAATCCTCGTAAGTGCCTCCGCAGCGTTGGTGATGGGGAGATGGTACAGTTTGATGTTGTGAAGGGAGAGAAGGGTACAGAGGCCGCCGACATCACCGGTCCTGATGGTGTTCCCGTTAAAGGAAGCAGATTTGCCCCCAACCGGCGCCGCTACCGCCGGCGATCCTACTCTCCCCGGGTAGAAAACGTGACTGAGTTTATTGGAGATATTGTGAGCCCTGAACAAGGGAGCAAAGGTGAACGGGGGGATGACGGTTTCCCCCAACAGAGGTCCCTACTCCGCCGGAGATCAATCCCTGTGATATCAACAGCCATCACTGCTTTGCAGCCGATGGTTGTTGACAGGGACTGTCAACCTTTAAGTGGGGGGGTATGTAATGAGGTGAGCAATTCAGACTGTATCATAGAAATGGATATGGAAATGAACTGTGCACAGTCCGCTACTGCCCCCTTGTGGACAAGTGCTGAAACAAACGCAGGGAAGTGGGAAATTCCCTTTTCAGCAAAAGTGTTTACCCAGGAAGAGAGAGAGCAGGAAGTCAGTGGAGATCCAAAGCTGAGCCAGGGGAGACCTGCGTGTGGATGTCTCTTGAAAGAGGGCTACTTTGCTACACCTTTCCGGAAGAATCATCCCGGACGAGCCCCCGTGACTGATCCTGGGCCACTGGACTTTGGTGCTGTGACTCTGGCCGCTCTGCAAAACCTTGCCCACCGAGCACCCGGAGTGCATGTGCAGGGGCCGTGACCGACATAAGGGAGCCATTTGTACTGCCGTGATCTCCCTTCTGCTGCTCGGTGTGCCCTGAGACTGGGAGAGACTAACAAAGAAAAATTACGTTACCTGCGGAAGAAGACCAAAGAAGAAGACTGAGGAGTTTCCCCTTCAGCGCTGCACCGGGCCCCGTCATCGTGAGATCCCCAGGCCTGCTACGTGGGAGCGACATCTTCTTCTGTGATAAACTGGTACGTGATTTTAGGGAAAGTTAGGGAAAGATACCTTCATTGTTGTGTTTTTTTCTTTTCTTGCTGCGTACCCGGAAGAAGTGAAGATCCAGAGACTTTAATATATACAAGTACGCATATAGTTCGGTTGACTGTGATATGAACATGTTTGACAGTAAAGAAACGTTATTACCGGTTAAACCTGAGTATGGGGATTCTGTTGAGAAAGATCATACACACACACCCGGGCCTTACCACCAGTCGCTACATCAGCACAACCCTGTACTACTATTCTCTGTATTAAGGAAACACAGCACTGTATTAATTAAGAGAATTTCCATACAAAGTGGCTCTTACTTCTACTTTTCCTTGTCAAAAGCCATTCCCCAGAATGACACAAACATTGCAGCTGAGCAAGTTGTTTATGTCATGGGATGGTTATAATGGACAGAGGGGTAAGGTAGGACTAGTCTCACCTTTAGATAGGGAGGCCATAGCTGACTCTGTTCCCAGAAGTACCTCTGAAGTTGAGGATGTCTGGTACATCACCCTTGCTGTGCTCCTAACCATCCCTAGGTTAACACCCCTTCACCTCCACCCAGGGATGGGGATAAACACAACAAATCCCACACGATATAGTAATATTTAGAAAAGCTACAGAAGAGCACGAGGAGAACAGCAGAAACTGCAACAGCATCTACACAGCTCATGTTTATGCTGAGAATGAACTCTATCAGCAACATCAGGTGATGGGTTATGGGACTACTTAAAGGCTGAGAGATTTGTCAACTACATCACCTGATACACGCAGCAGCAGCAACTAATATTGTAGAGCTACAGCAACAGAATTACCCCTTAAGGTACAAAAGGGAATTAACTCCAAGCTAACTATTCATACTGCGTAGCAGTTCACAGAGACTGCAGAGCAGTCTACACATGACAGTTTACTACTCACTGGATCTCCTAAGGAATTTCCATCAAACAGGACTACAATAAAGTGATGGTCAACTCATTGCCTGTCCTTACATGTAGCTATGAGTCTCTGAGAGACAGGGGTGGATACCAACAGAAGAGGGCCCCTGTGAAAGAGGACTTTTTAGTCCAATAGCTCATCATCATCATAATACACAATTCACTTTGATTTGATGGTAGAAGTGTCCCCTTTACCTCGTTAGTCTGTGTGCCTGCACCAATGGTATATCTCCCTGCTCAGAAACTAATTTTCACAGCAACCTGTCCCACCCATATACCAGGTGCTAAGTTGCACTTCATAGAGAATTGCTCGTCACTACCATGGGTGCACACCACTTAGCTGCAACCTTTAAAAAATCTCAACCTACTTCATCTGCAAGTATGCAATGTGGAAGTAGCTACGCTATATAGTATATACAACACTAGAAGTCTGATACTGTATCCTAGGCCAGTAGATATCGAATACAGTTTCAATCAACATCCATATTAATGTGTTACAGCAACAATGAGAGATAAAGAGGACTTTATTGACAAGTTAACTAGATAATGGTAGCAGCAATATAAATGGATAAAGACTATAGTTATAGCTAGACAGGAAAATAGAGAGGAAGGACTAATAGAAGAGATTAAAAAATATAAAACTAACTAGTAAACTAACTACTAATACTACTAATAAACTAACTACAATAAATTCAAACAGACCCCAAAAAATGAGCCAGCATACCTGATAGCACAAGGGCAATATGTAGGTGTATTTTCATGAAGTCTTCATTAAAAGTCAAAACCTAGAGTAAAAAGAATGATTAGATACCCCGCAGTAAGTAAATATTAAGGTTATGTGCCGACGAGGGCGCATTTGCAGCGTTTTTGTACTGCATATTGTAAAAATGCACAGCAAATGCACAGGATATATTGGCCAGCCAGCAAAGTCAATGTGACTTTGTGCTATATCCACATCGGTGCATTTTTGCGCTATGTAATAGCTGCAGATTTTTATGGTTCTCATAACTCGGACCCAGTGACCAGAACTCTCTTGGGGTGAGTCGGTATGTCCCTTTGTAACACGTCTCTCTCCTCTTGCCTTCGACCTCTACTCTGCGGGTCTACCATTGCCTCTGGTGTGTACTGGTATGTGCCTAGCATGGCTCCAGTACCAGCTCAGCTCACTAGACTCTGAGCTCTTCACAGCTCTATAGTGACTGCACACTCTGCTGATTTCCCTCCAGAACCTGTATTTATAGGGGATCTGGCTTACCACTACTATTTATGTATTGACTAACTGCAGGTTAGCTATTCATTGTTTTTATTGTATATTTTATTAACAAATTTACCTGTCTTCGTAAATGTTTTTTTTACGTGTTTCATCATAACCATGGGCTGGGAAAAAACAATTAACAAGTAAAAGTCTGTCAATACCTTAGTAAACAGTTGTGCACATGCTGGTGAGGTTTCTAGCAGGTTTGTCACTATGTGCAAAACTATGCCGTGGTGTATTGTCAGTCTGAACGATTGTATCAATAATAAAGATTAATGATTTCAATAACCATAAAAGTGGTTATTTTTATTTCTTAAATACATATCAGTTTGCTGTCCGTCTATAAAATAATATTCCATGTTGTGTGTCCTCTGTTCATTTAATTTAGATTATAATGTATTGAAAACATGAACGCCGACAGACTTGAGGATGTTGGCAGAAAGGTCTGGCATGGAGAGATACACATCGGGGGTCCTGGCATTAACAGAAATACTGATGGACAAAGAAACAGGGAGTAATGACAGACATCGTGAGGGCCCCATGGCATCAACGAGGAAGTACTGAAAGACGAGTGGGAGTGTATGTTCCTCAGGTTATAGAGGAATGAAAGTGCAAAGTTTTGTCTGAAGTATATTGTGTGTGTATGCTATTATTAAATGAAAATCACAACTTCAAAGCGGGGTGATTTTTTTTGCCCATGTGACTATAATTTAACACATATTACCACATTAATTTACACATAGCTAGGCAAAGTCTAAGATATGTACATTTATTTAATAGCAACTAGGGCACATTAGAAAATACTTGTCCATATCATTAATGTACACCTGGTTTTAGGTTTAAACTGAGCCCTAAAAGTGTTAATAGGGTACACATCAAAAATAAATAAATGATACAATACTGTTTATTTGCACCATGCTGGATGTGTAGAAGAATGTTAATATTTTTCACATCTTTTGATCCAGAAAATACTTACACTCTTTATTGCAGAGAGTTCAGCAAGTAATTGGAAAAGTGACTGCTTTAACAATGGATTTGGGGCTGGTGTGATTCCTTCATTAGTGATGAGTGAGTGTAATCGTTACTATTGGCTACTTGCACGGATAGTACGGTATTCGCGATACTCGTTACTCGGTGAATATTGGTCGTACTGGTGAGTGATGTGTCCATTGTTATCGATCTGACACAAATTGCCGACTCCTTTCAGTACACAAAGGGAGTCGGCACCTCAGTGAAAGCAGATTGAATGTTAGGGTCTCTCTGGGGGCAAGGTGTTTTAGGCATTGATATAGTATAGAAGCCCACCCTGTCCTGGAGATGCTCATTTTATAGCCGGATGTGTGTGGAAGGTGCCTATCACTAATAGACTAATATTAGACTCGCTATTCATGTATTAAAAAGTACTCATTACGAGTATAGCGAGTGCAAATATTTCGCTACTCGCCCATCACCATCCTTCATCATTATTGGAAGATATCCACTGCAGTAGCTACAATATATAGACAATCTTGTCTTTACTATCTGTTCTCTACAGCCAGAGCCTACATCTACTTATTTGGAAGACAAAGACACCTCCAGAATAGTACTTAAGCTAGAGTTAATATTGGGACATGCCCTGAGTAGGAAGAGCTAAAGTGAAGGGACAGAGATAGCTTCCTGCCAGAGATTAAATAGGAATCAGCATACAGTAAGAGCAGACCTAAGGCCTAACTAGTGAATAGTGCCGCATTACTTGGATGTTCATGGTGAGAGAGGAGACCACAGCAGTAGATAGTAAGCTTCAAAAGAGAAAGAGGGTGGTCCCATCACTGACCACAACCTGTGGTTGGCGTCACGACAACAATCCGCCTTGATATCCCCAGCAGTACCCCGGTCCGGCACCGAGTACCCCATCCCAGTAGGCTCCACAACTTGTCGTCACGACCAGGATGGACCTGGTCCAAAAGAACTGGACCCCGTGTGCTAATATTCGTGTTCTGGACTTTTCCCGCCAAATCTGCGCCTAATGGTGGCCATAGGAGCCTGCGGCCATGTGCAGGGGAGGTGTGCCTAGACCCTCCCATTGTGGGCCGGCCCGGTCCAAAGCAGGAAAAGAAAGGCCCGCCCTGGATCCCCTTAACTCCGGGAGACCCAGCCATCAATCCCAAGGAGGAGCCCCCGTCCTTAAGTGCGCTTACCAATGAGAAGTTGGCGGAGTTGAAGAGGAAGTCGATGCCCCAGAAAGGCGGGACAGGAAACCGGATGCGGAGCAGTCGCCATTACAGTACACACGGACGGAAGAAGAGGACACCAAGGAAAGCACTGCTGCAGAAAGACCTAGAGTGATCCCGGAGGGCCCACTGGAAGTGACTGTGGAGGAACCCAGCCAGGGAAAGACCATTAGTGATCGAGGCGGCATGGCGGAAGGTGAAAGCAGAAGTCCGGAGGTCCGAGACACCCGGCGGGGTATGCTGCGACTGCTGCCCCAGCAGATGCCCCAGGTTCAGGCTGAGCGGAGGACCCAGATTCAAATAGACGTGCATCAGAGTCAGCAATTCCTGTCTGAGCAGCCCGGCTGGGCTGGCGCCTTCAGTAACACCCGGAGCGAGGAAGAACGCCGCACTGAGATCCTCGTGGATGTATCTGTTCCCAGAGCTGCAACGCGACATACCACCAGCATGATCGACCCACTAGGAGCCCTGGAGGAGGGGTGTTTACTGCTGCGGGAGCTCTTGATACCCGTGCCTGCAACAACTGAGGTGAGAGGGGAGCAGCTCCATTGCTGGTGGGAGAGGAGCGAGATAAACGATGACCTGATGGGCTTTCTTGGGGACCCTGGCGGACCAAAAGGCCCTGCAGAGATCATAACCCGGGGAGAATATTTAAGACGGTGCATCCATAAGTGGGAGAAGAAAAAGGAATGAAGACCCAGATCCTGCTGCAAGAAACTGTAAGAGTGAATGTGATGTGATCCTTATTGCCCCATCCCAATCCTGAATAAGTGATAGCCTTTTCCCCTGTTTGTCTTTTATGTGTATCATGGACGATCGGTATCATGAACAATGACTTGATATGAACTTTTCTTGTATATAGTTGAGCACCCAGTGTGCTCCCCATTGGTTTTGAGACTAAGTTGCACATTGAGACTGTGCATAGAACTTGAATTGAAGCTGAAAGTGGTACTTTTGAACTGCATTTGAAGCACTTGTGCCTTTTTGGAACGTTTTTATTTCTTTTTGATAGAAAACGTAATGTGCCTTTTATGTCTTTTATATGTGTGTAGTTTTAAAAAAGTTTTAGCACTTAACCCGGTGTGCTAGTAGAGAGCCGGTATTTATGCCACAGGACTCTTGGGCTTTTGAAACAGTGACTGTGTAACCCATGTCCGAAGGGTTAAATGACAGTGTGGTGTAAAGTGCCGGCACAGAGAGAAACAACTTGGCCACAAGCTGGTGACCCCAGGGCCCGGAGGCCTCCGCATTTACAGAGATAGACGGGCTGCGAACTGTGTCCTAAATATGTATATACTTAAATGCAACGTTAAAGAACCCGTGCCTCCTTAACCAGAAGAAAAATATACTTAATGTTAATGTTGTTAAAAATAAAATGCTTTTTTTCAGGGGGAACCATGCCGGACGGCGTGGGGACACGCCGGTTTAACTCCGGGAAAATGTGGCGCCCCTGCGACCAGGGTGGCCACATAGGAGACTGCAGCCAGGCAGAAAGATAGACAGTTTGTGCACCAAACATCCTCACAGCATACACACCCACTAGAGCACAGCACCCAACCCGGAGCCCGGGACTCTAGGTGGGCAAGGGGTGGTGGGGTTTAGAGGAAAGTGGGTGGGAAGGAAGGAAGGTCAGGTGACAGATAGTGCAAAAAGAGGAAAAGAGGAGGAAAGAGTTAGTAGGCTGGAGTAGGCTGAGAGGTAAAAACCAAGCAGGCAGAGTGAGCCGAACAGCCAAGACCAGACAGACAGTGACACATCCCAGAAGGATTGGGCTCCCTGGAGAATCCACAGAGACACAGAACCATGGAGAGAAAGCTTGTCCATAGCTGGCATCCCAGGGGAGTGTGAGGACAGAGACCGTACCGGTATTACCGGGTCCGAGGAACACGGCAGCACCGACCAACTACCGGCGGAGTAGTTTTCCCTGATTGTACTGGAATCAAATGGGTTAGAAGGGACCTGGTAATCCCTTGGAAGACAGGGTTACTGCAGGCTAGGCAAACAGCAGTGTCGGCTCTGAGGGGGACTGAAGTTTCACACCAGCTTCTCAGACAAACCGATGGGGAGCTTTAATTCCAAGTTGGAGTTCCCACTACAGGGTTGGAGGCACAGCAGCAACCACGAGGACCCAGCCTACCGCCCGCATACACTTAGGGGGAAGTTGAAAACAAGGGGTCGAGCTGCCGCCATACAACCTGCGGAGAGAACAGAGAGGGAGAGAACAGCCTGAGAGGACATATAGAAGGAGTGAGGGGTCTCAGAGCCACAGCCTGGCTGCAGAGGGTTCAAGTGCCCGGAGTAAACTGTGTAAAGCTGAATTGTACCGTTAACTGTGACTTGAAAGAACTTGAAAGTAAACCCGGTGAACCCTGCTTCAGTGTCCGTGTCTGATTCCAAGTATACAGAACTGTTAATGTACTTCTTTCCCTGTCAGGAGAAGCCCGACCCGCGGCGGGCTCATCCATCCAGCTGCAGCCCATCCATTCCTCCATCTTCCTGGCAGAGCTGCGCTGCAGCGGTGGTCCCATCACTGACCACAACCCGTGGGTGGTGTCACGACTACAATCCCCTGTATATATTCCCTTTTACTTGTGAGAACCTGGGACATGGTCCAGACCAGAACCGCAGTGATATCCCCAGCAGTACCCCGGTCCGGCACAGAGTACCCCGTCCCAGTGGACTCCACACAATTGGCAGCATATCTCTTATTTACACATGCTATGTTTTGCAGAAAATGATGACTTCTGTACAATGCAGTCCCCTGATGAATAAGTATTTTGTTAATTTGTTAGGTGAATGTTGAAATGTATATACCGTACATATTATTGTGCTTCTTTAGTGCTATAATTCTTTTATATGGATGCTACACAAACTGTATATAACACACACACATTACATGTTACACATAATGTATGATGCTCACACACTATATGTTATTCACATATACACACACTTTGTGCTACCCACACAAACTTCATCCTTCATGCACTTACTGTATGTTACACACACAGTTTTACACACACACACACACACACACACACTCTGCATATTACACACACACACTTGCGCACACACACACACTGCATGTTATACCAACACTGTGAAGAACATACCAGGCTATATACTCATACCAGCTAATCCTCGTTGCTGAGGTGCTTCTGCTTTGGGTTTGCTACTGTGTGAACTTGTATTCCAAGCTCATAGAGCTTCAAAGGGCTCCTAATCCAGGGCAACAGCTTGGTCTAGGTTACTGAGAGGGCTCCCTGGACTGAGACTGTCTGAGGTAAAGGCAAGGCAGCAGACATAAAACTGGAAAAAAAGTGTTTCTCCCTTTTCATATGAGGCAATTATATGAATACATTTTCATATTACTTTAAATTGGGTTGACATTGGAGCACAGCTGCATGGATAAGGTAATTATGGTGTGCTGCTGTTAGTAGGCCTTGGAGGGGGTACCGTGTATGACTCCACCTTATTTAGGGATACATTTTCTATATAAGGGAATGGGGACCCAGCGCTGCACTACACCTTCCTAATTCAATAAAGAATTGACTATGACAATTACTGATGAATTTAACCCTTAAAACGTGATGTTTATTTATCACTCACTAAAACATAAAATATCCTAGTTAATATAGAATGAAACAAGACTCCAGTTAAAAAATATTCAAAATTGATTGCTTCTTATTGGTATAGGTAGCTAGTGGACCTGAAAATATAGAATATAAATCTTATAAATCTTTAAAAAAAAGATACCTATACCAAGAAGGCGGAATACCTCCAAAGATAAGCACCACCAGTATTGATATCAATGATCACCACTCTTCAAAATTGTCGACAGAATACACGCAATCAGTTTTTAATATTTTTTAACTGGAGTCTTGTTCTATTCTTTATTAGGCTGCCTTCACATTTGCGTATGTGAACGCAGCGTATGCTGCGTTCCCATACGCAGTTAAGCGCATGCGCACTGCGTTCCTATGTTTAACATAGGAACGCATAGTGCCTGCGTTTGCCAGCGTTTGCTGCGTTCGGGTGCGGATGCAGAAGATATCTGCTCCCTCCAGGGTCCCCCGTCTGCACCCAGGACGCAGCATGTTGCATTTTTTGTGCGCGCGGGGACCTTGGAAAATCAGCAAGCTTCCCCAAGCGCACAAAAGAATGCATTGGCGTCAATGGGTCCGCAGTGTTCTGCGCTTGACAGCGCAGGAGAACGCTGCGGACCCATTGAAATCTCTCCCGGTGGCCGCCGGTGATCTCACAGGAGATCACCGACAGCCACCGGGAGATCAGCTGGAGCCTCTGATGATCTCCTCCTCCCTGCCGCCGGTAATCTCATAGCGGTGTCGGCGGGGAGAAACAGCTGATGTGACAGCTGTTTGAATCTTCCCGCGCCGACATCTCCTCTCGGTGTCGGCGCGGGAGATTCAAACAGCTGTCAGATCAGCTGTTTAACCCGCTGACACGTCCCGGAGCTTACCGGCGGCCGGGAGGAGGAGATCTCCGCCGCTGATCTCCGCCTCCAGCCCGCCCCCGGACACCGCCGATTGGCTGCCCGGGCTCCATAGTGATGTGTCCGCAGGCGGACATTCTACGCTGCGGACACATCAAAATGGCCCTGCTTTTCACTGCGTTTGTGTCTGCATGCCATCAGCATGCAGAAACAAACACAAATGTGAAGGCAGCCTTAATTAGTGTATTTTATGTTTTAGTGAGTGATAAATAAAGATACCGATTAAAGGGTTAAACACATCAGTAATTATCATAGTCAATTCTTTATTGAATTGAGAAGGTTTAGTGCAGCGCTGTGTCACCATTCTCTTATATAGAAAATGTTCATGATCCTGTAATCACAATACCCTACATAAGGAACTGTAATTCCTAGCAAGCTACAAGTGCAGACCTTCATTAATTGATGGGAGTTGTAGTTTTCTAAACAGATTTCATGTTCTAAATAACTTTCTTTAGTATCAGTTATTAATAATAATAATAATAATAATAATAATAATGATAATTTTTTTTATATAGCACCAAACATATTCCACGCCACTTTACAATTCAGTGGGGACATGCACAGATAATAAGAGACATTATAGAGTAATACAATTCAACAGATACATGAGTAGTGAGATCCCTGCTCGCAAGCTACAATCTATGAGGAAATAATGGAGGTGCTTAAGGTAAATGGTAAAAAGTGCCATCATATATGGTCCAGCCATCAATATAATAAATAGGGGATTCACATAATGCTGCATGAACCATACACCAGCTAGGATCTGTACAAGTACAGATAAAGTGCTATTAAGTGTATGGAGGGTGTAGACAGTTGATACAAGGGTCTAGATTTGAAAGAAAATGTTCCAAAGGGCAGAATGGGAATAGTTAGAAAAGTGAGGTGAGGTTTTAGGCAAGTCTAAAGAAATGCTTTTTTAGGGCCCGCTTAAAAGTGTGGGTAATGGAAATTAATAGCATTTTTCTTGGTAGTACATTCCAGAGAACTGGCGTAGCTTGTGAGATGTCTTGGAAATGGGATTGTGAGGTTCAGATTATTGAGGATGTCAGTCTTAAGTCATTAGCGGAATGGAGGGCACGCTAAGGCTGGGGTTCCACATAAGCCCTCAGTCCGTTTTTGGCTTCAGTTTTCTCACTTTTTTTTTCTAAGTCCAAAAACTGACAGAAAACGGATTGGATGTAATAAACACCCTGTCCGTTTTTCTCTGGAGCTCAGAACATTGCCCTGTCCGTTTTTGAGTCAAAAACGTTGCATGCAACGTTTTTGGCATCAGTTAAAAAACGCATCGTTTTCATGCGTTTTTTTTAACATGGGGCCCTATGGGAAACGCATGCGCGAACGCATGCCATATTTGGCACTTGCGTTTGCGCATGCGTTCGCGCATGCGTTTTTAATGAAAAGTCCAAAAACGTTCAGGAGAACAGGAGGCTCAAAAAGCACCCTATAAAAAACGGATTGGTGATGAAAATCACTTCCAAAAACGGATTTCTATGTGTGACCACAGCCTTAGGGCGATAGACAGAGATGAGGGAGGAGATATAGGTTGGCGCAGAACTGTGGAGGACTTTGTGGATGAGAGTGATAACTTTGTCTGCTGTAGCGGATGGGCAACCAGTGTAATGACTGGCACAGGATAGAGGCATCGGTGAAGCAGTTGGAGAGGTATATGATCCTGTCTCTTGTATTCAGGATGGATTGGAGATGGGAGAGTTTATTAAGTGGCAGACAGATCAGTAAGTAGACAATTGCAATCATCCAGACGATAATAAATAAGAGATATAGTTAGAGTTTTGCAGAGTCAACGTTAAGAAAAGGTCAAATTCTAGAGATATTTTTGAGATGTAGGTGATATGTATGAGTGAGTGATCGTATGTGGAAGTGAAGGAAAGATCTGAGTGAAATATAACCCAAGACAGTGGGTGTTCTTCTGGGTAGTAATGGTAGAATCACACATGAAAGTGGAAATATTTTGGTTAGGAAGATTAGTAGAACGAGACAACATAAGAAATTCAGATTTTGACAGATTCAGTGTAAGGTAGAGAGAGGACATGATATTAGAGACAGCAGACATACAATCACTGGTATTTTGTGGTAATGTTGGGGTGAAATAATGAGAAGAGATGTATAATTGGGGGTTATCGGCATAGAGATGGTACTGAAAACCAAATCTACTAAAGTTTATCCAACAGGGCAGTGTATAGAGAGAAGAAAAGGGGACCCAGGACTGAACCCTGAGGAACCCCAACCATGAGGGGAAGAGGAGGGGAAATGGAGTGACAAATAAAGTGAAGGAAAGGTCAGAGAGGAGGAGGAGACCCAGGAGAGAATGGTGTCCTTGAGCCTGATAGAGCGGTGCATAGTGAGGAGCAGCTGGTGATCCGCAGTATTGAATACAGAAGGCAGATCCAGGAGAATCAGCAGACAGTAGTGACCATAAGATTTAGCTGTACATAGATCATTAGAGACTTTAGCATGTGCAGTTTCAGTAGAATATAATGAGCGAACCCCGATTCACAAGGAGAAGCTATAGCACAACAACAATGGGACCATAAACTGCATTGATATGATTATTTGTCAAGGATCAAAGTATTGCATATAATTGTAGATTGGGCAATAAGTATTCATTCTGCATGTGGGCACTAGGCATCTCAATCCGACACTGGGTTCTTTATATCATGCAGCACTCAAAGTAATTGTAGAAGCAACGGGGCAGAACAAGTGTTTTATCAAGATTTTGACACAGTTTATATTGGAAATGAGGGAAAGTAATTTCTAACTAAACAAATGAGTGCATAGGAGATTCATAAAAACATATGGAAACACCTGGTTAAAATGTGTCCCCCTCCTCCTAACTATACAGTACCTAAATAATACAAGAAAACATTACCTGATTATTTCGATTAAAAGGTATCATCCACTGAGGTCTCTCAGATTCCAATATTTTTCTGATTATTTATGTCATATTGCATCCAAAATAACAGTTTTATATATCACCACAATGTATTTTACACTGGGGCTGATTCTGGAATTTTAGGGTCTTTGTACAATTGAGTATGAGTGGAGTAGTGATGCAAACTATCATTTGAAGTCTTGGGGCATTTGCCCAAAGTTCCCGCAGATGTTGTCTGATCTTGTAAAATAGACTAAAAGCAAAGGTTAATTTGAAGCAAAGTTGAACTTTAAAGAAACATGAGGCACAATTTAATTATATTCATGTCTGACTGCCAAGAAATACAACTTGTCTTTACAATTCATATGGAATATGCTGGGGTTTCTTGTGTTGGTCATAAATTCTATGGATGCATTTACTCCATATTCTGAAATACATATTGCATAAGTGGATGTAAGGCAGAATGTATGTCTAAGGAGCTAATGAATTATATCACGGCTGAGTTGTCAGTGTTTTTCATTGCCACTAAATGAGAAATTAACTAAAATACAAAGCCAATGGCACCATAGCTTAGATGCCTGCAATGAAAGCATGGAAGCTTATGTTACAATTTAAGCTGTCAGATTGCCGGACAGCTGGAGCTGTGAAAATGCGTTCATGTATCGTTTGATCAGAAAAATATGCAAGAACACACAAGTGGCATAAAATTGTTGGGCGGGACATTCTGTCCCAAAATATACACGTTGAAACTGGATTTGAAGCACGTTTCAAAAAAGAATCTGTTTTCTTTAACAGAAGGGAAATTCAAGGGCATACTGTCTGAGAAATTAGAAACGCTATCTGTTATATTTACGGTGAATGATAGATTGCTAGTATAATAATAGTTTTCTATTTTATACACCATAAATGAACAAGGGAGTTTCTGGGGGCACCACAATCAGTTAAATATAGGATCCATCCCTCTATGCATAGGCTACTCAAATGAAGAAGAAAAGAACATAGAGAAAGGGATGATCACTAAAATCAAACTTTATTCAAACATTAGAACACGGACAAACACCAAGACCCACCTCCTTACAGATAAAATCAATTAAAAACAAGATTGTATTAAAACTGGTGTACATGAGGCAAATATACCGTATATACTCGCGTATAAGCCGAGTTTTTCAGCCCAAAAATAACACCTGGTTATTGTATTGATTCCTGTTGCCATTGCCACCTTTTAACCTGGGTGGGCGTGGCGGTGACGCGGATGGGCGGAGTTACGCCATGACGCAGCCGCACAGCATGATCCAACATGGCGGCATACAGCACAGGGACACAGCGTGGGCTCCAGCCGGCAACATAATGTTCAGCTGCAATAGATTATTTTCCAATTAATGTGCTATATAACACATGGTGACTAACACTTACCTCTTTTTGCCCCTGAGGAAGTCCTAGGCTGACGACATGCGTCGGGTCCTTGAATAGCTGGTGACTGGGTATGTGAGCATTACTATTACAATCAGATTGAGGTGCCCTAGAGCTATTTGTGTGATTCGGGCCCCAGTTGCAGCCAAACATTTATGTGACCTGTTGGTCCTTTGCTATGGTGAGCCTGGATGGCCCGGATTGCTAGTACACCGACTTGCCCTCTTTGACTAGGCATTTGTTTTAAGCCCATGTTATGTTTCATGTAGTGATGGGCGAATCCTAAATTACTCGGAATCGCTTGACTCTAGTGAGTCCGAGCCCAGGACTCGCTACTCGTTGCGAGTCTAGCGAGTCCAATGTTAATGAAAGGGGAAGCGAGTAATAGCGAGTAGTGTGAGATTTACAAATCGCAGATGTGTCTCGGAAGCTTCAGCCTGAAGCAATCCTAGTTTTGTCATTTATTTGCATTGGACTCGTTTACTTTGCAACTGTAATCGCTGGGAAACTCGCACAGATAAGAGTCCTGTCTTCTCTGTGTGCTGGCTGCCACAGCTCCAGGGTCCTAGAGCCTGCCTGCTGCCTGATGTAGCAGTGCTGAGATTGTTCTCAGTCTGCTCATTCCCTGTGTACAGACATGAATGTCTGTGCACAGAGATGATGTAGCAGAGCTGAGATTGTTCTCAGTCTGCTCATTCCCTGTGCATAGAGATCTATATCTATGCACAGGGGATGTAGCAGAGAGGACATCGCGTTTTGGACTGCGTCGGACGGAAGAGGATTTTTTTAATTAAAGATGGAGTCCCTAATGGCTTTTTTTTTTATTTCTAATAAAAAATTTTCTTTGTGTTGTGTTTTTTTTAAAACAATTTAATAGAAATTCATGGCGGTCATGTCTAATATTGGCGTGACCGCCATAAATTTCGGGCTTAGGGCCAGCTGATAATACAAAGCTGGCCCTAACCTCTTTATTACCCATCGTGCCACCGCTACCAGGGCCGCTGGAAGAGCGGGGTTCAGCGCCAGAGGATGGCGCTTCAATCAACGCGCCATCTTCTGGGGCGGCTACGGGCTGCAATTTGCAGCGGGGGGTGCCCAGAAAGCTTGGGCATCCCTGCGCTGCGGATTCCAGCCCCCAGCTGCTTAGCTGTACCTGGCTAGACATAGAAATTTCGTGGAGCCCCACGCATTTTTTTTTTATTATTTCATGAAATTCTGAGATTCTGACTCTGACTCTGAGACTCTGACTCTGAAATTCATGAAATAATTAAAAAAAAATGCGTGGGGCTCCGCGCAATTTCTATGTCTAGCCAGGTACAGCTAAGCAGCTGGGGGCTGGAATCCGCAGCGCAGGGATGCCCAAGCTTTCTGGGCACCCCCCGTTGCAAATTGCAGCCCGCAGCCGCCCCAGAAGATGGCGCGTTCATTGAAGCGCCATCCTCTGGCGCTGAACCCCGCTCTTCCAGCGGCCCTGGTGGCGGTAGCACGCTGGGTAATAAAGGGGTTAATACCAGCTTTGTTATACAAGCTGGTATTAAGCCCGAGATTCTTAATGTCAGGCCACGTTTGACCCAGTCACTAAGAATCTCCAATAAAGGGTTAAAAAAACACTGAGAAAAATTTTTATTTGAAATAAAAAAAAAGCCATTAGGGACTCCATCTTTAATTAAAAAAATCCTCTTCCGTCCGACGTAGTCCAAAACGCGATGTCCTCTCTGCTACATCCCCTGTGCATAAATATAGATCTCTATGCACAGGGAATGAGCAGACTGAGAACAATCTCAGCACTGCTACATCATGTCTGTGAGCAGGCGGGCTCTAGGACCCTGGAGCTGCACAGAGAAGACAGCTGGACTCGGCTCGCAATGTAACAGCAGTTACTTTGCGAGTTTCCCTGCTATCACTGGCACAGTAGCCGAGTCTAATGCAAACAATGGCAATCCTAGTTTTGTCAGCGTTTCTGACAAAACTAGGATTGATATTGATTTGCATTGGACTCGTGCGAGTAATCACTGGGAAACTCGCAGAGTACCGAGTCCTGCGAGTCCCTTACTACTCGCCGAGTAACGAGTCCTAGCGAGTAGATTCGCCCATCCCTAGTTTCATGGTGATGTTGACCATAATTGAGGCATTGATCAGTTTTACTGAGTGTACTAGACAAACTTGTATCTCATTGCTCTATTGATTTATATTTACCTCATGTACACCAGTTTTACTACAATCTTGTTTTTAATTGATTTTATCTGTAAGGAGGTGGGTCTTGGTGTTTGTCCGTGTTCTAATGTTTGAATAAAATTAGATTTTAGTGATCATCCCTTTCTCTATGTTCTTTTCTTCTTCATTTGATACACCATAAATCAATTGCTCACACACAACTATTAACATGTTCTTCAAACTGATCAATAATGCATTCCTTATTTTTGATGTACTGAAATAAAAACAGTTCACATATGCCAATGGAAACTGACCATTGTAATAAATATTCACTACAGGTCAAATTGCTAACATTAGCTATTCTGGAAACCAACAACATTGATGATCAAGGACTCAGAGCTGTAAGATAATGCATTTGAGACCAAGTTAGGATGTTCTCTAATAGATTAGGGGAAATAATATAATTATGTCACAATGTTGTTCTCAAATGTTCCTAAATAAGGCACTATGCTCTTAGTCCTCAGGCACTGGTGAGTAGAGGTGATTGGACTTTTCTCGAATATGTTAGCCAATGTCAAATTCGACACGAAAATTGCAGATTTGGTTAGCGATCGGAATACTGAGCAACTTACTAAAAAATCACCGAATACAACTTTGTTCTGGAAAAAAGTTTGAAATTTCAAATAGCCCTAACTTTCCCTGATTGTTTGGGGCCTAAACACTCACTTGAAGACCGGATGTCTTGGAGCAATACCTAACCATATGGTTAGGAGTGTTCCCAGTCCTGGAGTCTACCGTTATCTTTCAACATGTAGAATTTTTTGGAGATTTAAAATATTTTTTAAGCGTCCTGGAGTTTGCAGGTCTTTTTGACACCTGTAGAGTGTGAATTTTGGAAATGGTGCTAGATGTAGCAGCAGTTGTGAAGTCCAGAAACCTTTCAATGTCCTTACAACTTCTGTTTAAGCAAGTTTAATATTTTTTTTGTATTTTTTTAGAATGTTTTTATTTCATTTTTTTATTATTATTATTTTTTTAAATTATTATAATTTTTTAGAGTAAACCTTTAATTTTTCAGAGTGTCAGCAGCATGTGAAGCCATCTCTTCTATCTTATGAGATATCAATTCATATAAAAATAATATGGCCATTATATGCTTCACATACATCTTATACATCTGCTCACACTCATGGAACACCATACTATGGATATTGCTTCTAGAAAATGTGCAATCACTTTATTTAATTTCATTCCATACATTTAGAATACAGATTTTTGGCATGTGTACAAGTGTGTTATATGTATAATTCATATCGGACTTGTCCATGCATTGCTGCCAACTAGCCTTATTCAACTTTCCAGATCAATTCGTGGTGAGCTGAATAAACTTATTTGTTTTCCTTATTTCTCCTCCAAATATGTACGGTTTCAATAATGACTCCACCTAACCACAAGCTATTCAACAAGAGTGTGCAAACAATAAAATCCTGTAAGTGAATCCTGGAAGAGGCAGGCCCCTAAGGAAAGCAAAGAGATATCACTATGGAGACCAGCACTATCTTGGCAGTGTAGTACAACTCAGCTACACTGTGCTATAATTTGATACCGAGTGCCTGCTTTACGTAGTCAGTGATTATAATGATGGATCCATTACAAGGTATGCCAGCTCTGGAGGATGTCATCTTCCTCACCTCCCCTGGGGCAAAGGGTGCTTCAGCACCAGAACTGGAACAGCCCGCACAGGGCACCTTGAGCTTCACTGCACTACCTAAATTGGGCCTCAAATGCAGAGAGGTCAGGATCAAGCGCCAGACTCGGATGTCAGAAGAGGCCCTGATAAGCTCGCAGTAAGAAGTTGAGCCACTCCCTATACCAATCAGGAGCAGCAGATATCACCCTCAGGAGGATCTTGCAGCATGACTGGTGTTATTACTCCTGCAGCCGATGCCACAGATGCTGGATCGGCAAATCCAGGAACAGGATGAGGATGAGGAAGAGGAGGATGTAGTAGAGACAGAAGGCCCTGTTTCCTGGCCTTGTGCAACACCCCTGTCAGTGGATTTGCAGTGGGAGAATGTAATATGGGGACCCCTATCCCCTTCATGCAACTATTTTATACAGCATAAACCACCCCATCCAGTCTCCTTTCTTGGGGAGATTCAGTTTACAAAGGCCATTGTACGACAGTGGTTGCATTGTTGTAAGGCCAATGACTTTGATGACAAATGTCCCAAGACAAGGTGACATCATTCATTCAGCAGAGGGGATTTGGCTTCACAGTCAAAAAAAGTATTGGTCATTGATGCTATGTCAACTGGTACACCCTGCTGCGTGTCTGTCTTCCTAAAGGACTGTGCACAATCTATGCTGGGATGGATGTCACCTTCATGAAGGTGATTGGCAGCAAAGGGGTGGTTCGCGGCCGCCGTAAGTCAGGTTGCTACCACCGACGAGTTTGAAGACAGGCCAACCTCGTGAGAATGCTGTGTTGGATAGAGACCAGACCTCCTTTGGTTATCCAGCCATCTGAACCCAAATCCACAGAGGCCATAGATCCTGAAGGGCCTGACAGTGTTGCCTATGGTGCTGCCGTCTCTTTCCTGGAGGAAGTGGTCACCCCTAATTCCTTCATTCTCTTCTCCTGCAGTGGCTATGATGGTGTGTGATGAGGAGCAGGTGGTGGCAGAGAATACCCCTGGAGGAATAGCCCGAGACTCCTCGAGACCATCCATCAGTGGAGTACCATGGGGAACGGCGACCTCCATCCTGGGCAGCGATGAGAAAGCTGCAAGAGAGTTTTTACTTTAAGTAAAGTGAGCTTCCCTAAAAAAGGTATGTTGTTGGGTTGCTGACCCATCCATTAGTTGGCAGTCTGTCTGAAGAAGGACCTTTTTCAGTTGTTTTTGAGTTTTTCGAAGAGTGAGGCCTGTTTGTTAGTTAAGTTTATTTTTCCCTTTCCCAAGTTTAGTGCCGCTTGGATTAGTCAGCATGGTGGTACACAATTTATTTGACACAAAAAATTAAGCTTCGCAGGATTGTGCCATTAGTTTGAACTCTCTTGCTGCCTTAGACTGGTTCACTGGTGAACCAGGACAGAAGGGGTTGGTATCCTAAAGAGTTACCTGCTCCTGCCTACCCTTTTGTCCCAGTCCTGTCAGAAAGGCAATTTGAATGTGATCTCTACAAAAGACATAGTCTGCAAAGAGAAGTGAATGTCATGTCTTGCTCTTTGATTTTTTTTCTTGTACTTTAACTCAGATCTGGACCTCACATTATGTTCTTTATCTTATTCTTGTTTTTTTTGCTTGGGTAATTGCTCCCTTTTTTAACATGAATTTGACTTAAACCTTAATTCACCGTCAATGGACTGAGTTTCTGTTCATACCTCGGCTACATTAGACTATGGTTTTCTTGCTGGACCTCGATGGAATTCAGTGCTATCTGAGTTGCCAACTGTCCAGAAATTCCAGGACAGTCCACAAAATTAGAGCACTTTTTTGTCTGTAAAACATGTTAAATCATTTATTATTTTTTTACACTGTAGATTATTTTGATTGTAATTACATTACAGTTTACAGTAAATGCAGCTGATTTCTTAATTTCAGAATTATGAACTATAGGCATGTGTGTCACACAGCATCCAGTTCTGCCACCAGGCTCTCTAAGTCTGGATGACCTAGGGACTGGTACCCTGTCTGCAGCTTGTCCCTTCAGAGCAGCTCCTGCTGCCTCCTCACTAGACCTCTCCTTCACCTACTCTCTTCTACTACACTCTCTCTAACCCCTCCCTCTGACCAAAACCCTGTGACACAAGCTTAATCCAAGCCTCAAAATCACAGTCTACAGGTAGCGATTAGGCAGTGTGTATTTGCTTCAGACACCCAGCAGAGGGACCACAATTTCCTCAGACATGGCAATACATAGATGTTTGCCTGCAATACCATCTTGTGGCGGCCAGATGCAGGGGTGCCACACATGCGTCAATTCTAATCATAATTTTTTACTATAGTTATCCAATGTGTCCATAGCAAAATATTGTCTGAGTACTAAGCCAGGGTAGCAACTTGGATCCTCCAAAAAGCACAGTGCAGATCCTTGTACATGGGAACTTGGGTGAAACAAGTGAGTCCCATGATTCCAAACCCTGAGTAAGCCAGTAACAATAGGATTGAAGTTTAAACAGTCAGCCATCTAGTACAGGTCATTTAAAGATGTTTAAAGAGTTTTTCATTCAGTAAATCTTTAAATCTGTATATATGTACATGTACTGTAGTGTGTGTATTAATATACTCACCTCCTCACTCTACATAATTCAGCTCCGTTCTGCTCCTCTTCTCAGTGATGTAGATTCTTCAAGTCACTCTGCACTCTGCTTATTTAGGGTTTGGTAGGTAAGTATATTGAAACACTTACACTACGCTACATGTAGATATGCACAAATTTTATGAAAAATAAATTTCAGAGAAGTGCTCCTTTAATAAAAATTAATATTATTTTGTATGGGGTTTTATTAAAAACCATAATGATATCCTGTTGAGGGTTTCTGTCTGCAGATTTACATTTTAATTTTTGGATAAAGAACAGCATGGCATACATCCAGTCTCCACATGAATTTTAGACTGGGTAAATATGTTATAGTTCATTATTGAGTCACAGACGGCTGCTGTCTTGTTCATGGTAATATGTAAATAATGAAGTGTAACATTAAAATCTTCTGTCTGTTTTTAAGAAATCCTAGCATGCTTTTTTATAAATGTCAAGTGTAGAGGATAACGTAACAATGGTGTACGTGTCTGGATATGCAGCATGTTGTCTTTAGCTCTGTCTCTTCAGTTTAGCTGACTATAGAAAGTGAATATCTGAAAGCTAAATATTCATTCAGACAGCAGCCATCACTTCTTACTAGACTTGAGTGAATATATTTGAGTTATATTGAGCTCTACTTGAATAGTAAAAAAATTAAAAAATTCAAAGTTGCCAAAATTCAGATTTTTTTGTAACTTTTTCTGCACCCACAAAGTGCCACTTACCGGTAATCGAGAAAATATAAAAAAAAAATTGATACTCACCTTATCACTCACTTCAGCCCCTATGCTCCTCACCATCACCCATCGGTCTTGTTTGCATGTCCTCATCACCACCACAAGTGCTGAATCCTCTTCATGGTAGGCTGGAACGTCTGGCTCCAATGAGACCTGGGATATTTCTACACATGTGTGTGCAAAGTCATGGAACCCGTTGTGATATCTTGACATTGTGACCTTATGCAAACTTGCTCAGGATCACCCAAGTTCTCATCAGACTTGGAAGTCTTGGCCTAACTTAAACCACCATTAAAGCGTTTCTTTATTTTTAAGTGCTGGAGTGGTGCTCCCAGTCTTATACTTACATGTTGGTGTTTTCATCCTGTTTCGGCGCTGCATCAATCCCATGATGCCATCTTGTGCCTGTAAGGCTAGGGTCACACATAAGCCCTTGATCCGTCTTTGGCTTCATTTTTGGCATTTTTTTTTTCTAAGTCCAAAAACTTATAGAAAAACGGATTGGATGTAATAAACACCCTGTCCGTTTTTTTCTGCACTTAAAAACATTGCTATGTCCGTTTTTGAGTCAAAAACGTTGCTAGCAACGTTTTTGGGGTCCGTTTTTAAAAAAAAAAAAAAATTTTTTTTTAACATGGGCCCTATGGAAAAACGGATCAGTTTTTTTGAGAATTTTAGTCAAAAAATGACTAAGTCCAAAAACGTTCAGGGGTGTAGGAGGCTCAAAAAGCACCCAAAAAAAACGGATTGGTCATGGAAATCACTTCCAAAAACGGATTTCTATGTGTGACCCCAGCCTAACTTTGATTGGCCAGATGTCAGGTTACATCACAAATGGTCAATGCATCTCTTTAAGGGCCAGAATGAGCCCTAGATGAGGCTCCCATAGAGATGTATTGATTAGTGACCTCCAGTGTGCCATATGAAACACTCAAGTTTACTGGCAGGTCTCTTCAATGTACACCGATCGGAGTGACACTAGAAAAGGATGAAGTTGGAGAAAGGTGAATATAATGATAGGGGCAGGGGGGCTTACATTTAAAGCACCACTACAGTGGTGCAATACAAGAAAACACTGCTGTAGTTGTGTTTTAAAGAGGCCAAAGGATTCAGTGCTTGGGACAGTGATAAGAAGATACAAGAACCAGAACGTAAACGATAAGGAGCGGAGGGGTCAGAAAGGTGAGCAGTGAGGTGAGTGTAAGAATTTTTATTGTTTACATTTTATACTTAATATACTCTGGGAACTGGAGATACCTAAAAGAATAATATTGGATTTTCAGTTCACAGAGAATCATTTTTCTGCAAATCGAATTTCCCTTGAATATCTAGAGAATAAGAATTACAATTTTGCCTAATCTGCTCATCTCTATTTTTAACCCTTACTTAACTATAAAAAAAAAAAGTAAACCCGCTCCTTCATAATGTTCAACAAAAAAATTAAACACTATAGTTATTTTAAAACTGGTAATGATTAAAATGTACTAACATATTTTAAATCAGACCTGTCACTTGCTCAAAAACGTTTAGTTAATTGCCTTGTAAAAATCACTGAGTTTCCCTGATTCTGCCACTCTTTTCCATTTTGCTACTCCATTAACTACCATTTTGCTACTCCATTAACCATTTTGCTACTCCATCCAGATATTCATATTTATTGCTTTTCAACTTCACTATATATTAATAATTATAATACGTTTTATATCTATAGCGCCAAACATATTCCACAACACTTTCTAGACATGTACAGACAATTTGAGACAATACAGAGTAACAAAAACTTAAAGGGAACCAACCACCCCAAATGACCCCTCCGGACTAATAATATCGTTCCCTACTTGCAGCACATACATGTGCTGCAATGTTTTTTGCTAAAAAAACTGCTAACAATCCTAAAAAAGGGACTGCATCTTTATTAACCCTCGCCCATGGTCCAGGGGTTAATAAAGATGCAGTCCCTTTTATTTACATTGTTTTATGGATTTGTCAGAAAAAGATTTCGCGTGGGCTTCGCCGTATTTCTGGAACCAGCCGGATCCAGCAGGCAGCGACGGGCTGCCCCCAACCCCCAGGTGCCTATTTGTACCTGGCCGGACACAAGAATATAGGGGAGCCCTATTTTAAATTATTTCATGAATTTCATGAAATAATTAAAAAAAAATGCGTGGGGATCCGCGCAATTTCTATGTCTAGCCAGGTACAGCTAAGCAGCTGGGGGCTGGAATCCGCAGCGCAGGGAGGCCCAAGCTTTCTGGGCACCGCCCGCTGCAAATTGCAGCCCGCAGCCGCCCCAGAAGATGGCGCGTTCATTGAAGCGCCATCCTCTGGCGCTGAACCCCGCTCTTCCAGCGGCCCTGGTGGCGGTGGCACGCTGGGTAATAAAGGGGTTAATACCAGCTTTGTTATACAAGCTAGTATTAAGCCCGAGATTCTTAATGTCAGGCCACGCTTGACCCAGCCACTAAGAATCTCCAATAAAGGGTTAAAAAAAACACAACACAAAAAATTTTTTATTAGAAATAAAAAAAAAAAGCCATTAGGGACTCCATCTTTAATTAAAAAAATCCTCTTCCGTCCGACATAGTCCAAAAAGCGATGTCCTCTCTGCTACATCCCTGTGCATAGATATAGATGTCTATGCACAGGGATGAGTAGACTGACCACAATCGCAGCTCTGCTACATCATCTCTGTGAGCAGGCGGGCCCTAGGACCCTGGAGCTGCGGCAGCCTGTACAGAGCAGACAGCTGGACTCGGCTCGCAAAGTAACAGCAGTCACTTTGCGAGTTTCCCTGTGATTACTTGCATAGTAATCAGACCAATGCAAGTCAAAGGCAATCCTAGTTTTGTCAGAGTCGCTGACAAAACTAGGATTGCCATTGATTTGCATTGGACTCGTTGCTGTGCGAGTAATCGCTGGGAAACTCGCAGAGTACCGAGTCCTGCGAGTCCCTTACTACTCGCCGAGTAACGAGTCCTAGCGAGTAGATTCGCCCATCCCTACAACACACCAAAACCGCAGATAATTTTCTGCCAAGAAATCATTATTTATTGCAAAGATATCAAGTTTTGCTGCAGAAAAAAACACAGATAAAACGCCCTGTGTGAGAACATAGCCTGAAATCTTTCAACAGTTTTTATAGTTTATTCTTTAATATTTAGATTGCATTCACTTTGTCCTCACACTAACATAATACTATGTTCTAATAATGCAATTGTATTCAAAAAGCAATTTTACAAAGTGTTCAATGACATCCCTGTACCTATTGAGTTAATTAGCCTGGATTTTAAATATTACCTTTCATTGCAAGATTTATGGAGGAATAACTTGTGGAGTGTGACCCAGTATTTCTGAGTCTTTATAGGCTGCTATTCTGGAAGTATCAAATTATTGTAGACTGGGTAGAGCGATTGTAAGCCTTCAGGTGACATGAGAGGCCAGATTTAAGATTAGAGGAAATGATGGTCTTTAACACTATGTTAAAGTGTTAATGTGAATAATATTAGCTCAGGGCCTCTAAAAACTTTGCATGTGAGGCATGGTTAAATTCTGCACTTTTTACAAAACCATTACAGGTCTCTTGTCATAGCAATAAACATACTACTGAAAGAAGGATATACAAAAGAAATCTATTTATGGAGTTAGATAGATAGATAGATAGATAGATAGATAGATAGATAGATAGATAGATAGATAGATAGATAGATAGTGCATAAAAGGCAGGATCATCCATTAATGGTGAAAGGTTTCTCTACAGAATTTATGTCTAATCCTGTCATCAGGCCCCACCCATGCAAATGCATACACATTTACATGTAAATGTATATTTGGCACATTATAATAAGCTAAATACGAGATAATACATCAAACAATCATTAACATATTACGCATAAATATACATAGGAACAAGTTTTAACAACGGGCTCCAGCCTCAGGATGCTTTTATTCATGTTGTGAGTTTTTCCGAAATAAAGTTTCTTATTATTGGATACAGGTGCCATCTCCAACTTCTTCCTTGGCTTACCCCGGGCGGTGGCCGGCCGCCGCTGAGCACCTGACCTGGATTACAGTTGAAGGAGGGGTGAGCATTTTCCCTTTACCCTTTCCCAGATTTGTGCTATCAATATACATAGTATACTCTCGAACGGGAGCATATATAAGGTACGCACAAATACATGTAAGATTAACATATTGTCATGTTCCCCTTTAAAGACACCAATTGTGTTATTGTCATACAAGCGTAAAGTGTATTAAGTCCTGCGTTATTGTCATGATATGGAATGTAAATTGTGAAGGTGATGTGTAGAGTGAACTGTAATATGTAGGATAAGATACACTTAAGTGTTGGGACTAGCTCATTGTTGGATGTGCTGGAATGTCAGATAGGGCCCTCAGCATGTACTAGAGACAGACCTAAGGTCCGAATAGTCTGCGTAGCCGCATGACGTGGGTGTCTCTGGAATGAGTGGAGACTGATACAAAGGATTGTGAGATCTAGGAAAGAGTGACCGAGTTACACAGTAATTGAGGGAAGAGAATGTTATTTTCATGGACTGTGCTAGGCAGGGTAATGTTGGAAAGAGAAGGACTAGCAGAGGCTGCAACAAGTGGAGAGAAGAAAGTGTGATAGAAATGCTCTGTGATAAAGACTTGTGCCTGCTATTTAAAGTACACCATTGTTATTACATTTCTTTTAAGTAAAACTAAGTTTTTAAAGAACTTGTGTTCTCCCTCAATGGACTGGTTAATATCTGGTCCTGGTCAGCTAAAGCCATCTGCATCATTCAGCCTGCAAAGGCACAGCACCTTCTTAAAGCCAATGCACTCATTCACCCAGGACCTTCATATTCATGTAGTGTGCTGGGGTATTGAAGACAACTACCTTGCCCATAACTACCACCCCAATGCCATGCTACACACATAAACTGCTTATAAACAGTAACATTTTTTGTGATGCACTTGTTCGGATGACTAGAAGGTTTTTTATTTGTTCATTCATACAGTATATAGATCTAGAGGAAACCAAAAGCAAGAAAAAAACAATTGTGGTCAAAAATTAAATAAATCAATAGGTGAAAAAATGTAAATGTTAATAAAGCTCTGCATTGAATATCTAACAAGAAAAAAAGAGGGTCCAAGTTATAGCTGAAATTGTGAACTAGGCATAACAATAAGGGAGGAGGGCAGGGGACCCTGCTCAGTGAACAATCATAGTAATGGAGTAAATAGGTATGTAAATTATAACCATTACATATGTGACTGGTGATAGGGTCATGTCTGATATAATTATGCATATATACACACCAATCATTGGCAATCCATAAACATGGGTCTAGAATAAATCTCTGATATGAATTATACAATAAAGATGTTATAAACAAAATGTGCAAGGCAAATAGAGTAAACACATACAAAGTGGTAGGAGCTCCCTTAAATGAGTGGCACCCAGCCATGCTTTTGAAGGCATTGTCAAAACACTGGTCGGAGTGAGCGCCACTCATTTAAGGGAGATTCTACCTCCATTCACATATGTAATAGGTAATATGCATACACCTATTTAGTCCATTACTATGATTGTTCACTGAGCAGCACAACCTGCCTTGCTCACTTACATCTATGTGTATATCTCAAAATCTTAACTCATTTTAGTTATCCTTAAGTGAGCGTCCTTCTTTTCTTGTGATGTGCATCTTCTGGTTACTAAATGATAATTTGATAACATTTACATTTTTTCATGTATAGATTGCTTTAATTGATTACATGATTATGGATGAGCGAATAGTGAAATACTCGGATTTGCTCGGTTCGTAGTGAGTAGTTTGTAATACGTGCGTATTTGTACAGAATAGCCAGTCAACTGTAAGTCAATGGGAAATGAGAGTAATTTTCTGCTGGACCCAACAAAGAGGTCTGGGGACATGAGAAAAAGGCTGAAATGGATGGGAAAGTGATTAAACTGAATGGGAACAGCTTGGAGAATATGCCTGCATGCATTTCAGACTCATATATACTTTCTGAAAAAATGTAACAGTATTACACGGCGCCCTTGACTGCCACAGATGGTATTTATTCTATATCTATTGTAATGCCATATCTGAAAGGAATTGTAACTCCCTCTGCTGGAAGTCTGAAGTATTCACACACTGACTGATCTGTAATCAAGGAGTACTAGGGCCTGTTTTCTGGCCGTGGCTCAGTCTTTGGTTGGGGGAGAGGGTAGTTTCAGTTCAGTGTATAGTAAGACAGAGAAGAATGTAGGAAGAGGTTCTGCGGAAAGACAATAGGAGCTGTTTCCCAAGGCGCACACTGCCCAGCATGGTACTAGTCCCTCGGTTACTCAGGGATTACAGATTCTGGTGGTAGAAGCTGGAGGCTAGTGAGTTCCATGCTCACCAGCCACTTCAGTGGAGCTTTCTGAAGTATCATCAATACAAAGGGTCAGTGAATTGATTGAGGCACAGCTTATTATTGGGCTCGCATTGCCAGCTTGCAGGAGGTAATCCGCAGCCGATAAAGCAGAAGTACAGGACGGCAAAAAGGCACATTGAAACCTACCAATTTACAGAAGTCAGCATGAAGACTATATATCTCATTCAGCAGAGCAGATTACAGTTCTCATCAGACTGGCCAGACCACGTGCCTGGTGGCAATATTCATTCTGGACACTGTTCAAAGACTTCAATGAAAGGTAAAGCAAAAGACTATTTCCTGCTGTTTATTTCTCTGCTACCCTGCACCTCATCATTACTACTACCACCCCATCAGCACCATCCCTGGGAGCCAGCCCTGGTTGGGAAGAGTTTAACAACTGCATTGCCACTTTATCTCCCAGAGATCTCCTGCAGTGCCAGGCATATCTGGCTGATTATCCCAACTGGAGTCACAAACGCTTATTATTTCTTTATAACCTTTTATTTTTCCATTTTTACTTTTGCCTTTTAATGAGAGCCAGGGCCACAACACTGGGCAAAGCCACCGTGATCCTGACCACTGGCCCAGGTGCTCTGTACACCAGCCTTAAGCATTCCACAATTACGCCACTTTTACAGATTCACAAGAACACCTACCAATTCAAATTTAATTAGTATTTTACAGGCAAAAATGTTAAGAAACAATTTTTCCTGCATAATCACTGGTATAGAAGGCTAAATAAGCAAGAAAAAAAATATTCCCTCTAGCATTTGTTCACACTGTTTAGCTTTTTTTTCCCTTTTACAATTTAGAGGGTTATGACTTATTCATTTTCTACGTCCCTCCCTCACACATACTTTTTAGTTAGATATTTCCCAGCACTTTACAATGCCAGCTAGTACATACCCCTTAGTATGTTTGGATTTGCCCTGAGGGGTCTCAGGTGGCCCTGTACAATATATTTTGGAGGGACTGCTGTTGCGCATACATTTGGGTGGTCCCTGCCTCACTGATACTGACATAGCGGAATACATATTCCATATCAGTTTACAAGTAAGCTAGAATGTATCCATTGTTATGTTGGGCTTTACGCTCTTCCTGCAACACCACCTCTATGTCATTTGCAGTCCTCAATTCAAGTTTTTAGAGGGCCAGCAGGTGTAAGGAAACCTAAGTTTGGTGTGGAGCCTCAGGTGGCCCTATACCATACATTTGGGAGAGCTCTGCTCTATACATTTGGGAAGGCCCTCCTCTATTCACTTGGGAGGGTCTTCCTCTATACATTTGGGAGGGCCACCCTCTATTCATTTGGGAGGGACCTCATGTATTCATTTGGCAGGGCCCTCATCTATTCATTTGGCAGGGCCCTCCTCTATACTATATATACTATCTATATATTTACTATTTACAATATGTATATCCTATCCATACTAAAATATACTATGATATCTACATCCATACTATCTAAACTAATATAGCTATGCCCTCACTTATTCATATTTGAGGACCCTAACTTATTTCATTTGGCAGGGCCCGCTGTGAAGCTGTTCTTGGGATCACCTGAGTTCATCACTGACAGGGCTCAGCAGTGAACTCAGTAGACATTTCACATGGCACCTGGCTGTCAGTGTAGCTTTCTCTTCTCTGTGAGCAGACGTGTGTCTTCTAGCAGAGATGAAGCAGAGCTGAAGATGTTCGTATTTGGATTACATCGGAGGGAGAGGTTTTTTGGTAGTTAAAGATGGTGCCCTTAAATTTGTTGTGTTTTATTTATAATAAAAATATTTTCTCTGTGTTGTGTTTTTTTAATGTTTACTAGAAATTCATGGTGACTGAGTCTAACTCGGACCCGGTGATACTGGTCCGGTCTCTGTCCTCACACTCCCCTGGGATGCCGGTTATGGACGAGCTTTCTCTCCATGGATCCGTGTCACTGTGGATTCTGCGTCTCCAGGGAGCCCAATCCCTCCGGGATGTGTCACTTTCTGTCTGGTCTTGGCTGCTCGGCTCACTCTCCCTGCTTGATCTTTACTTCTCAGCCTTCTCCGGCCTACCCTTGGTCTTTTCGTCTCAGCCTACTCCGGCCTACTCACTCTTTCCTCCTCATTTCCTCTATTTGTATTCTCTGCCACCTGACCTACATTTCCCACCCACTTGCTCTCTAAACCCCACCACCCCTTTCCCACCTAGAGTCCCGGGCTCCGGGTTGGGTGCTGTGATCCTGTGGGTGTGTGTGCTGTGAGGGTGTTTGGTGCACACACTGTCTATCTTCCTGCCTGGCTGAAGTTCCCTATGTGGCCACCCTGGTCGCAAGGGCGCCTCATTCCCACGGAGTTAAACCGGCGTGTCCCCACGCCGTCCGGCATGGAACCCCCTGAAAAATGCATTTTTTTATTTTAACATAACATTAAGTATACTTTTCATCTAGTTAAGGAGGCACGGGTTCTTTAAACGTTGCATAAGTTAACTATATACACATTTAGGACACAGTTCGCAGCCCGTTTATGGCTGTAAATGCGGAGGCCTCCAGGCCTTCAGGTCACCAACTTGTGGCAAAGTTGTTCCTCTCCACGCCGGCATTTTACATCACATTATCCTTTAACCCTTCAGGGACACGGGTTACACAGTTCACTGTTCAAATGTTTTTAAGAGTCCTGTGGCATAAATACCGGCTCTCTCTTAGCACTACCGCCAGCGGGCTCCATATTTGTACACCAATCACTTGGGTGTGCAAACTTGGCTACTGCAACTTGTGCTGGCCAATCAGTGTGCACCAAATCAGAGGTAGGCATGTTATAGCAGGACATCATGATGGCGGAAGTGGAAAACGGATGCCACAAAGTAAGTATAGAGAGATAATAGGCAAAAGACATTATGGTTCGAGAGGAGCAGACCAGTGGAATCTTGTGTTCTGGGGGTTCAGCTGGACTTTATAAAAAGTTCTGTTCTGAACCCAAACTTCATTTGAAGTTACTGATTGGGCAGTTTAGATCTCAACCACATACAGCCAGCCATAAAAAGAGAGAAAGAGGGTGTGATTTTGGCATTTCCCTTTTTTGCACACTCTATATGCAATAACTGATTCTACCCCGAGTGTGAGCACTGAGTGTGACTGAGTACAGGGATGCTCACTCCAGTGGTTTGACTGCATAAAGCACCCTAACTATGAACCCAAACACTGAAAATTTTTATAATGTCTGTGTTTGGTACGTACACTGAACTTTAAAATCCAGTGTACTCATCCTTAATTTTGGTCTCTGACTTTGGAAGTAACAGACTGATGTGGTAATGTTGGCATTAGAAAAGGTATGACAAGAGATGCATAATAATAGTGGTTTTGAAAGTTTTGTTACATCTTAATTACATTGTTACTTTGACCTGTAAGCTCCTAGACTTCTCTATAGACATCTACTGCACATATTTTTCTTTGGCTCTCTCCTGCAGTAACAGAATCACATAAATTAATATAATTTATTGAATCTCAGATGTAATATGACTTACAGAAAGCAACATTTTAGGCCAAAAATAAATTTCCCTAATGATCCGGGCATCATGTAATACTCAGGATGTCTACAGCTGTGCACATCCACACATTTAACTTTATTTTTTTATTAAGTGTAATTTGTAAAATAAGAAATCCCAAGCAGTCAAACGCCTTTACTCTTTCATTTTGAACAGTTGCCGTATGGATTTCTTTGGTCAGGGTGGACTTTTACTAAAGATGAGGTCCAAAGATAATAATTTGCAGAGCACAATTCAAAATAAAAAATATTAGTTCCAGAAATTCTTGAAAAAAATGATTTGATACAATACAAGGACCTTGATATGTTACACAGATCTTCCCAGACAAATGGTTAGGAGTTGGCAAGAAAACTAGTGTCAGTGGTGGGGTGTGTACTTGCAATGATACAGTGCTACAGTAACTAATATGGTGTTAACGGCAGTGTTAGGGTGTTCTAAGGCAATGGAGAGGTGTTAGTGGTAGACTCAGTGTCTTGGAAACAGTAACAATATTTAAGGTGCATTGCCAGGGCACTAAGACCCATTTTACCAACACCTTACCAAACATTCTTCAGTTAAGTCGATAATGCAGATATACGTAAATAACTTATTAAAGAAGTGAAAATGAATCAAACTCATACTAGAAGTGCTAAGTGACCATGTCACGTCAAAAGCTGCTCATTTATTGGAGATTGTGCTTGAAGCTATAAAACAAGGGGAAACTTTAAGAGGTTCAAAGATGGATTTACGAGAGTAGAATAGCTTGGTCGGTGTATCAATCTCATGGATTTTCATCACTTAATTTTTATTATGTACTGTTACAGTACATGTATTTTGCTGTCACACCCAAGCTACATTACATTTCCTGTCTAAAATAAGATATCAGTGAAAGTCAAGTGGTAAAATACAGCCTTGTGCTTCCCCTTTCTCTCTACTCTGCTTCTAAGAACGGGAAGGGAGTTGTCCTCAGCTGAAATCTCGGCACTGCGCCTGTCCCAGCTACATGAAGGGTTGTTCAGGGTCAAGCTATGTCTGCCCGACAATGCACTTCCCTTAAAAAAAAAAAAAACACAGCTGTGAATTTTCCAGGTTTTTAGGTTAACAGAATACAAGTAATGTTCCTTATTTGAAAATCTTACTACATAGAGCTAAACCTTTCATTTCTGCTGATGCTTCAGTTGGTCTTATATGTTGAGATACAAATCTCTTTAAGCCTAGGGAAGTATTTATGGGTATGACGACTTGGCAATTTAAGAAGAGCATTGGCTAACAATTACCTGTAAAATGTAAAACTGCATAAAAAAGGATTTTGAAGTCAAAGACAAGTCAAGGTTTTAGAGATCCAGCCAGTTATCGCTACAAATGGTTGGCTTAGAAAGAAGGATCATGTCTCTTTAATGTTCAGCATATAAAAGAATTGAAAACCTGCCTCTTTCATATCTGATGTAGAATATAATGTCTCTGGGGCCACAAGCAGTCAGTTTCTAGGACTGCTTGTCAATGTAATGTGAAACTACTTGGGTCTACGATTATTTACTTTGAACAAACATAGCATTTCACCTCCAGGATGGTTTGGCCAGAGAACATAACGCTTATCACCTCTAGGACTGCTGTTGGAAACAGAAAATACAACTATCACTTCTTAGACGGCATGGCTGAAACACTCCGTCATTTCTTGGACCATAATACCAAAAGAAGGAGGACTGTCACCTCCAGAACTTGACACAGCTTTCTGACAGTTGACTTGGCCCCTTAAACCATGTTTTCGAAGAACGCTGTTTATGAATAGCAAGCAGTCTTAGCTTGGAAAGCTTTTTGACATAACAAAGAACTCAGAATTGGAGCAACAAAGAGGTGGCGCAGCTTCATCTATTGCCAGCTCACCCCATGTTACCTGTGTCTCCGGCCTGTATCCTATTAGCCATTATCAGAGAACATAAAAACACACAGACTTCTTTGGCCTTCAACGTTGTTAGAAGCATTGGGAAATAAAACATAATGACCTCTGTAATTGTACATTTGTCTAGCAATTTATAGAAAAAAAAACATGGGTGTCTAAAGAGATCACTTGCAGTTCAATGATATAAATAGTGGCAGACATTGTTTTCTTATTTTTAATGCAAGAGACCATGTACAAAATATTATCCAAGAAAATACAGACGCTTGGCATGCTCACTTGGACTCAAGTCAATATCAGTACCTTTTATGTCTTATTTGGATCGAAGAATTCAACATGTAATGTGGTCAAAACCAAGCTGCGTGAAGAAATGAAACAGTCCAATCTCAATACTCCTTAAATCCAGCAAACTCTATCTCAACCCATTTCTAATATTAAGGACAGATATCATTTTAATAGATAGACTGCTTTTTTGATTCTAGAACAATATAACTAGAAGGCATTAGCAATGCCAAACATAACTAATTCTAAATAGGATTTATTTACTATGGTTTTTACTTGCCGTACAATGTTCCAAGTCTATGGAATTCAGCAATATTTTGTCCATCACATTAGCTTTGTTCATCTAAACATGCAATTACAATATGGTACCTGTGATGTTTGTCTGTGTCATTCTAGCAGAAACCATAAATAGGAATGAGCCACACTGCTATCAATTAAAGGATGACACAGTTTCCAAATTGTGATTTATTCGACGCGTTTCAGAGAAAATGTGCTTCATCAGGAGTTTCATCACATACTCACTGATGAAGGAGATTTTCAGCAAAACACATTGAATACATCACAATTTGGAGACTGAAGGAATATACCATCCTTTGATAGATAGTTGCGCAGCTCACTCCTATTTATCCCTGGTATTGTGTATCATTGATACTTGGACTGCAGCAGCTATCTCATGATCTAACTAGGTCATAGGCATTCCATGGTGGTTGTGTCCTACACGTCCACACCAGGTGAGCTCCACCTTGTCACTCAATTTCATAGTGTGTTTTGCAGAATAAACATGATTGCAATTTTTTGTTCATATATCTCTTATAGCGTACCTCTAGCAGTAGATATTCAGATTTGTATATACTTGCAACAGGTAGTGTCTCTAAAAATGTATTATGTAATCACATAAACCTCTCCTGAAGAGTTCCCACATAATCGAGAATTTTTTTTATTCTTTTCCTGGAGAAAATACTCTTTGACAGACCTTTTACAGTATACCTTCTTCTGGTTCCATGCATTTTAATGGGAAAAGCTTTTGCACCACCTGATATGGTTTTCGAATTAGCATGGGAAACTTCACTAACTTCAGTTGTTTTAAGAAATTGAGCTGTACTTAGAGCTACACCATTACACAATCTGGAGTTTAGTAAGGTTTATGCTATAAACTCATAATATTACAATCTAAAGTCAGCTTAGAACACTAGAAACAGAGGTACACCTTGCACAAGTCCAACTGAGAGTTTCGCCATGTGACGTCTTCTAAGGCCGGCTTCACACCACGGTTTGGAGCTGTCAGGTTCTGTCCGGTGTTTTGCAGGATACCCCGTACAGAACCTGACAGCCTTAGACGAGCAGAAACTGAGGGTAAATATATCATCCGATCCTGTTTCAAACAGTATTTGCTTGATTCCTGCTGCTGTCCAGTGCTGAAATTTCAGCACCGCATGTGCAGGTGGAGCTGCCCGCGGTGCTAAAATTTCAGTCATGGAGTTCTCCATGGTGCAGAACTTCAGCACCGCCTCTGTAATGCTGCTATGTTCATGGTGCTGGATGAGAGTGGCTGCATTGCAGAGCCGCCGCTCTTCAGTAAAAGTATCCGGGAAATTATCCTTTTTTTTGCTGGATCCAGAGCGATATGGTGCCCATAGACTCCCATGTTATGGGCGCCGGATCGCCACAGATCCAGGAGGATCCGGTATTATTAGGTTTATGCACCGGACAAAAAAAAAAATGATGCAAATTCTGATTTTGTGTCCCAGGCAAAAAACGAACACAAGCGGATCCAGCCGGACAAAAACACAAAACCGCAGGCCAAATAGCAGCTATCCTGCACCATAGGGATACACCGGAATGAACCTGACCGGTAAAAACTGTGGTGTGAAGCCGGCCTAAGGAATCATGTGAGGTGGGAGTATATGGAGCAGACGTCATCAAAACCTGAACCCACTACATATGTGGTTGGTGCTGGCAGTGTTACCCATCTGCTAGAGGCAAGATTAGAGATCAGGGTTTAGTAAGAGAATGCTAACAGGTATTGCAGGATACAGTATATTACCAGTGACAAAAAGAACTTAGGCTCAAATCTCCTAGCAAGACTAAAAGAGGTACAGAAGGGAAAAGCTGAAACATATTTAAAAAAAAACCTTAGATGATTACTAATTATACCTATTTGGTTGTTACATAAAAAATATGTTTGTATTGTCACATCTTAATTCACTTCAAAAATGGGATAGTAAAAATGATAGAATTGCTGTCTTTTTACTACCCCTCCCATCTTCCAATATAAAATGCAATAAAAAGCGATCAAAGCCTTACTTAAGCAATGTCTGGTCTATTTTTGAACACATTCACCTTCTGTTTTCAGGCTTGTTTTTAGGCAATACATCAAGAAAATAAATCCCTGCTGGTTAAGGGATTTGTTCTGCTCATATTGCCACTTTTGGACTTCGGTCTGATGTTATTATCAGACTAAAAGTGTAAGCTCTAAAGGTGTATCTTTAGCGTTGCAAAAATAAGAAAATCACATGTTGGAAGTTAGTGATTTAGGCAAATTGTTTTCATTCCTAACTTTTCAGAGTCACAATCCATATTTGGCCAGATATAGCCTGGCGTTATATAAAGTGAATTCCACTTAAAGCTATCATAATCATAAAGATAATACCTTGTTGAAAACATACAGCTGATCGCTATGGATATGGTGTTTCTAATCCTTGGCATTTAGTCATCATGTCCAGGGTAAAAAGGAATCAGAAACACTGCCTCTTCAGGAGAAATGTTCCATTACATGCTGCCCACTCAAGTGAATGGCCATGCGTGTATTGGATGGAAGTTTGCAGGCAGCTGCTGTTATTGCTGGCAATGACAGCTCTGGTAGGTTCAACTATAAACTTGTTTGTGTCTCTCAAGGCCCCGTCACACTAGGCGACATCGCCGCCGATTACATAGGCGACGTAGGTGCGGAGACATCGCCCCTACGTCGCCTATGTAAAGGGGCGATGTCGGCGCTGCCAGGATGTCGCCTGGTTTCACATCAGTGATGTGAAGCCAGGCGGCCGATATGGGGCGATGTGTACACATCGCCCCATGTAACCGGCCGCCGGTGACCTGATAGGCGATGGGAGCCATAGGCTCCAATTGTCCTGCATTGCCGCTGGGGTTTTGAGACACCCCGGCGGCGATGCCGCCTGTCAGCTCGCCAGGGCGCCACCGGAGGTGCCGTCCCATGTAAATGGGGACAGCGACGCTGGCAGGGTGCCAAAAACCTGCGCGCCCCCGCCAGTCGGCAGTGTCGAATGGTGTGACGGGGCCTTCAGGTAGCAGAATGTAATCTAGACCATGTCAGAAGCCTTTGCTGTGGGAAAGCTGCTTCCCCAGCCATAATAATAATAATAATTTTCTTTATATAGCGCCAATGTATACCGCAGCGCTTTACAATTCAGATTTACAATTCATGTACCGAAAATTAGAGACAATACAGAATACCAAAAAGTTCAAGAGATACCATGAGGAGTGAGGATCCTGCCCACAAGCTCCAATCTACAGTATGAAGAAATAGGGGACGCACATAAGGTAAATGGTAAAAATGCCATCATATATGATCCATCCATCAGTATACTAAATAGAGGATTCACATAATGCTGCATGAATCAGTCACCTGCCGGGATCTGTATAAGTACTGACAAAGTTCTATATAATGCATGGAGGGTGAAAACATGACACTAGGGATGGGCGAATCTACTCGCTAGGACTCGTTACTCGGCGAGTAGTAAGGGACTCGCAGGACTCGGTACTCTGCGAGTTTCCCAGCGTTTACTCGCACGAGTCCAATGCAAATCAATGGCAAACGCTGACAAAACTAGGATTGCCATTATCTTGCATTAGACTCGGCTACTGTGCCAGTGATAGCAGGGAAACTCGCAAAGTAACTGCTGTTCCTTTGCGAGCCGAGTCCAGCTGTCTGCTCTGTGTACAGGCTGCCGCAGCTCCAGGGTCCTAGAGCCCGCCTGCTCACAGAGATGATGTAGCAGTGCTGAGATTGTTCTCAGTCTGCTCATTCCCTGTGCATAGACATCTATATCTATGCACAGGGGATGTAGCAGAGAGGACATCGCGTTTTGGACTACGTCGGACAGAAGAGGATTTTTTTAATTAAAGATGGAGTCCCTAATAGCTTTTTTTTTTATTTCAAATAAAAAATTTTCTCTATGTTGTGTTTTTTTAACCCTTTATTGGAGATTCTTAGTGGCTGGGTCAAACGTGGCCTGACATTAAGAATCTCGGGCTTAATACCAGCTTGTATAACAAAGCTGGTATTAACCCCTTTATTACCCAGCGTGCCACCGCCACCAGGACCGCTGGAAGAGCGGGGTTCAGCGCCAGAGGATGGTGCTTCAATGAACGCGCCATCTTCTGGGGCGGCTGCGGGCTGCAATTTGCAGCGGGGGGTGCCCAGAAAGCTTGGGCATCCCTGCGCTGCGGATTCCAGCCCCCAGATGCTTAGCTGTACCTGGCTAGACATAGAAATTGCGCGGAGCCCCATGCATTTTTTTTTATTATTTCATGAAATTCATGAAATAATAAAAAAAAAGGGCTCTCCTATATACTTGTGTCCGGCCAGGTACAAATAGGCATCTGGGGGTTGGGGGCAGCCCGTCGCTGCCTGCTGGATCCGGCTGGTTCCAGAAATACGGCGAAGCCCATGCGAAATTTCTTTCTGACAAATCCATTAAACAATGTAAATAAAAGGGACTGCATCTTTATTAACCCCTGAACCATGGGCGAGGGGTTAATAAAGATGCAGTCCCTTTTTTAGGATTGTTTTATTGATTTTTCAGAAAAAAAATTACATGGGCTTCGCCGTATTTCTGGAACCAGCCGGATCCAGCAGGCAGCGACTAGCTGCCCCCAACCCCCAGGTGCCTATTTGTACCTGGCCGGACACAAGAATATAGGGGAGCCCTTTTTTTTTATTATTTCATGAATTTCATGAAATAATTTTAAAAAAATGCGTGGGGCTCCGCGCAATTTCTATGTCTAGCCAGGTACAGCTAAGCAGCTGGGGGCTGGAATCCGTAGCGCAGGGATGCCCAAGCTTTCTGGGCACCCCCCACTGCAAATTGCAGCCCGCAGCCGCCCCAGAAGATGGCGCGTTCATTGAAGCGCCATCCTCTGGCGCTGAACCCCGCTCTTCCAGCGGCCCTGGTGGCGGTGGCACGCTGGGTAATAAAGAGGTTAAGTCCAGCTTTGTATTATCAGCTGGCCCTAAGCCCGAAATTTATGGCGGTGACGCCAATATTAGACATGACCGCCATGAATTTCTATTAAATTGTTTTAAAAAAAACACAACACAGAGAAAAAGCCATTATGGACTCCATCTTTAATTAAAAAAATCCTCTTCCGTCCGACGCAGTCCAAAACGCGATGTCCTCTCTGCTACATCCCCTGTGCATAGATATAGATGTCTATGCACAGGGAATGAGCAGACTGAGAACAATCTCAGCTCTGCTACATCAGGCAGCAGGCGGGCTCTAGGACCCTGGAGCTGCGGCAGCCAGCACACAGAGCAGACAGGACTCTTATCTGTGCGAGTTTCCCAGCGATTACTTGCAAAGTAAACGAGTCCAATGCAAGTCAATGGCAAAACTAGGATTGCTTCAGGCTGAAGCTTCCGAGACACATCTGTGATTTGTAAATCGCACACTACTCGCTATTACTCGCGACTCGCTAGACTCGCAACGAGTAGCGAGTCCCGGGCTCGGACTCGCTAGAGTCAAGCGATTCCGTGTAATTTAGGATTCGCCCATCACTACATGACACAAGAGGCCAGATATGGAAAAGGTAGGAATGGGAATAGTTAGATAAATGAGGTAAAGTGATAGGCTAGTCTAAAGAAATGCATTTTTAGGCCCCACTTTAAAATATGGATATTTGGAATAAATTGAATTGTTTTTGGTAATCCGTTGCAGCTCTTAAGACGTCTTGGAGACGGGAGTGGGAGATTGTAGATGTCAGTCTTAAGGTCTAGTTACACACACAGATAATTATGCAGAGATTGTTCACAGATCTCTGGTTGCAGTGAAATCATGGACACATTATTACATTTTGTGGCCGTGTACAAGTGGAACAATGTGTCCATGATTTCACTGCAACCAGAGATCTGTGAACAACCTTTACACAATTATCTGTGTGTGTAACTGGGCCTTTAGAGTCACTTGCAGAACAGAAGACATGGGTAGGACGATAGACAGAGATGAGGGAGGAGATGTAGGTTGCTGCAGAACTGTGGAGGGCTTTGTGGACGAGAGTGATAATTTTATATTGTACTCTATATTGGATTGGCAACCAGTGCAATGACTGGCACAGGATAGATTCATCGGTGAAGCTGTTGGGAAGGAATATGATACTGGCTGCTGCATTCAGGATGGATTGGAGAGGGGAGATTTTAGTAAGAGGTAGACCAATTAGTAGAGAACTGCAATAATCCAGACAAAAATGATTAAGCGCGATAGTAAGAGTTTTTACAGAGTCAGTGTCAAGAAAAGGTTGAATTCTAGAGATATGTTTGAGGTGGAGGTGACACAAGTGAGCGAGTGATAGGATGTGGGGAGTGAATGAGAGATCTGAATCAAATATATCCCCAAGACAGTGGGCATGTTGCTGGAGAGTAATGATAAAATCACATACAAAAATGGCAATATTAGTTTTCAGAAGATCACTAGAGGGAGGAAACATCAGAAGTTATTATTATTATTATTTATTTATAGAGCACAATTGATTCCATTTTGCTGTATATGAGAAAGAGTTACATATAAACAAGTTAAAAAAACAACGAACAATCTATCAGTGACAGACCGATACAGAGGGGAGAGAGGGCCCTGCCCTTGCGGTCTTACATTCTACAGGGCAGTGAGAAGAGAGACAGTAGGTTGGGTCTGCTCTGGTTGTGGTGGAGCACCGGGTCCAATGGTGGTGAAGCGCCATGTCCAGTAGTGGTGGAGCGCCGGGTCCAGTGGTGAGGTGGCACTGAGGTCATTGCAGACTGTAGGCTGTTCTGAAGAGATGGGTTTTCAGGTTCCACTTGAAGGTTCCGAGTGTGGGGGACAGACGGACGTTTTGAGGTGCAGAATTCCAGAGAATAGGGGATGCCCGGGAAAAGTCTTGCAGGCAGTTAGATGAGGAGCGCACAAGTGTTTAGAAAAGAAGAAGGTCTTGGGAGGATCGAAGATTATAAGTTGGATGACATCGGGAGATTAGTTCAGAGACAGTTGAGGGGACAGATTGTGGATGGCTTTGTAAATCAATGTTAATAGTTTGAATTTGATACGCTGTTGAATTGAGAGCCAGTGGAGGGATTTGCAGAGGGTAGAGGTGGAGGAATAGCGAGGAGAGAGGTGGATTAGTCGGGAAGCAGAGTTAAGGACAGATTCGGGAGGTGCAAGAGTGTTAGCAGGGAGGCCACAGAGGAGGAGGTTGCAGAAGTCGAAACGGGAGATGATAAGGGCATGCACTAGTAGTTTAGTAGATTAAGGGTTGAGGAAAGGACAGATTCTGGAAATATTTTTGAGTTGGAGTGGCAGGAGGTGGCGAGGGCTTGGATGTGTGATCTGAAGGATAAGGCGGAGTCAAATGTTACTCCGAAGTAGCGAACTTCAGGTACAGGGCAAAGTGTGATGTCGTTTATTGTGATAGATAGATCTGGTAAAATAGGTGTGTGAGATGGAGGAAAGATGACGAGTTTGGTTTTGTCTACATTGAGTTTTAGGAAGCGAGAGAAGAAGGAGGATATGGCTGATAGACACTCCAGGAATCTGGACAGAAGAGAGGAGATGTCTGGGCCAGAGAGGTAGATCTGAGTGTCATCAGCGTACAGGTGATACTGGAAACCATGGGATTTTATTAGACCAAGGGTATAGATTGAAAAAAGGAGTTTTTGACAGATTTAGTTTAAGGTAGAGAAAGGGCATAATGTTAGAGAGATCAGACAATAAATGACATTTTATAATAATGCAGGGGTGATGTCAGGACAAGAGGTGTATAATTAAGTGTCATCTCTTGTAAGAGAGCTATAGATGATTTAGAGTGCACTTTCATCGTTGTCACTTCTGGACAGAGACAGAGAAGGACCAATGTGCAGGATCAGTACATGGGTCCATTGCAGCCCAAGTGCTCATCACAATGTACAATTCCTCCTACTTTGGAGCTAGGAATGGGACCCTTTGCCTCTTAGGTCCTCGTGTGACTGCACAGGTTGCATCATATTTCCTCCCCTTGTTGGTGTGTTGGTGTAAGTAGAGAAGGTTGGGACCCTTAACAGTAAATGGATAGTATAACCACATACTCTTGGTTGAATAAAAATAATTTTATTCTAATACAGTGATTCCGCAGGAGGTGGATGGACATATACATTTTGCTTTGTAGGCCAAAAATAACACATTTCGACTTGCCTGAGTCTTATTTATGCTCCATGACTTTGTATAGCATCCTTGCCCATATTTCCTGCTATTATCTATTTTACATCTGCACTACAGCCTATTTCATAACGTTATATAGCAACCACAAAAGATTCGAGAAAGTTGAAAAATGATCTTATATATGGGATCTATACATCCATCTCTCAAGAAAACACAGTTTTGGAATATTATAATATTTATTTGCATTCAACCTAGCATGTGCAGTGATACTATTCATCTCTTGTACGAATTATTGCCAAATGTAGGCCACATCCCTAAAACCTTAGACACAAACCAATGAGCCATGTACACAGTGAAAATGTGTAAGACAGTGTTCACACTACCAAAAGACTGAATCACAAAAAGAGCCAAACAAACATTTTTTTTTTTATTTACAACATAGTATTTTTACACGTTTGTTTTTTTGTGATTCAGTCTTTTGGTGGTGTGAACACTGTCTTACAGACATGTTAACTGTGTGCATGGCTCATTAGTTTGTGACTAATTTGTTTCTTGTCTCCGCAAGATAAGGGAGCCTCCCACTCCTCCCTTTGAGCCATACCCATAAAAAGCTGTCTTCTGCACTGTGTCAATATCAGACATTGAACATGTCTGAATCCTGCTCACATAGGTACCAATACACATGGTCAGGTTTTTAAACACATCAGATAGGGACTGCTCTGACACGGGTTACCCTAGCGTTGGTAGAGTGGCTTAGTATACATTTTTTGCAAAAAACGTATCAACTAAATACCCTGTTTTTTACTACTTATTTTTAGCAGCACTTGCTTTTTACTGTTTTTTTATTTACAACAGAGTATTTTTGCACATTTGTTTGACTTTTTTTGTGATTCATCCCTAAAATCTTGATTCCTGTATTTTAATGGAACATATGGAAACCTTGCAGACATGATTCCTATGATGCAGTAAACAGAAGAAGTAGAGCTTCAAAGGTCAGACATCAGGTAAAACAACATTGTCCAATGGGAGCATGTGCTGCAATAGTAAACCTTCAATTTATCACTTATGAGTGGGTTATCTTTGGGGAACAGATGACAACATAGCATATGTTAGTAGGTTTAAGCTCCAGACATACTAAAGTCTGCAGACAAATGAAATTATAGTGACCTATGCCAACCATTGAATAGTGATGTGAGACTAGTTCATCTAGTATAGGCTCAACTGCATTACTACGTAAAGGAAGGCATTACATTTACTAGTAAGACAATACCACCTCTTCTAATTATTACATTATGTGGCATTCATATGTGTTCTTCCCCTTAAGAATATTTATCTGACATCATCGTTATGTCCTACAATGACATCTTTTACATCAATGAAAAGTCGAAATGATTTGCAGACTCAATGCATTTGACTGTTTCTCCATTACAGGTAAGATGTCTTAATGGTATTTTAAGCTGAGACCTCTGTGTGAGTACAGCACAGAACAGCACATCCCGCTTCATCCTTCAGACAATGGTGTTTGTGTATAGCAGGCGATGTGCCAACACACTGCTGGTGAGTGTCCAGAGGACCTGCCTGGCTCTCGCTTACAGGAATGAAGCCTCGTCAGCTCGTAATGAATAAATTATGTTTTTAAACATTTCACCCTGTCGACTATAATTTCATTTTGGACTGGGCGAGGCAGTCTGGGAATTAAGTCTGGGGCTTCGAGTTGGTGTTGTAGACATTTAAATAACAGGAAACATTGTTCTAAAGCAAGGTGCAAAAACCATTCCAACACTGGTGAGGGGCGATCTTGAAGAGTGCTCGGTGGGTTGCTCAGTCTCTTTCATATAAATGAATTAAGCATGTCTCTTTTTCTCAAAGTAATTAAAATTGCCAATCAATTGCGTAAAGACCAACTATAACTCAGGAGGAACTTAAAACTCTAAATTAATGCAGTATGTTAGCAAAGTGGTTAGGTAACTAAGGCAATTCAGAAATTAGTATTAGGCAGCATCGATGGTTGGCATTGTTGCATTGCAGTACTGCTTCAGTTTGCTGAACTGGTCCCAAAGTTCAGAGGCAACATCTGCCTAGTTTGTATAAGTACTCGTGCCAATTTATTGTTTATAGGGACCCCATATGTGGATTATATTGAGGACAATCTGGGCTACCACCTGAAGTTTAAGGTTTTGGAGGACCCATTGCCATATTGCCTTCTTAATTATAGCAACTGGTGGCTCAAATCTCCTAGCAGTGTTCTGTTACTGGCAAACAAAATGGAAGGCACCTCGGCCGCTGCCGTATGCCCTAGACTGCTGAGCCCTCATCTGGCAACAACAATCCCCCTCTTCGTGCAATGATGCAGGACAAGGAAAGAAGCCCCCCCTTCTCTCAACTTCCTTTAGCCTGCCTTCTCAGGTTCCTCTCCTCCCCCCTTTTCCTCACTAGCCCTCAGCCTGCCTCCTGGCTATAAGTAGCCTTACCTAAGGGCAACCTCCCTCTTACCTTCCTGCTCCCCAGGCGAACATCATCGTCGATGGGTGAACAAACAATGATCGCTTCGCCGAACGGATGATGGACGCCGAACATAGATCCTAGGAGCAGAGGTAAGAGAGGACCAGCCGGGAGAGAGCCATATGGCTTGCCTCCCTTGCGGGCACCAGCTCTCTCTCGTGTGGCCCGCAGAGCGCAGGGTCCACCAGGCCCACCGGCAGCGGCGGTGTGCTTTATGCGCATTACATGTCCACATATACAGCTGTGCCTTATGCTCATTACATGTCCACACATACAGCTGTGCCTTAAGCTGATTACAGCTGATTACATGTCCACACATACAGCTGTGCCTTAAGCTGATTACAGCTGATTACATGTCCACACATACAGCTGTGCCTTAAGCTGATTACAGCTGATTACATGTCCACACATACAGCTGTGCCTTAAGCTGATTACAGCTGATTACATGTCCACACATACAGCTGTGCCTTAAGCTGATTACATGTCCACCATACAGCTCTGCTTTGTGCACATTATATGCCCACACATACAGCCCCACTACAGCCCAGACTGGCAGGGCCGGGCCACCTCCGCTTGCACCCAGCGTTTCAGCGGCCCCCTCTGGCGCCCTCGTGGGGGCCCCTGCACGCAGACTCAGGTCGGCCGGTGGTGGCCGCACTCCACGCGGTCGGGCCCCTCCCCTTGCATGCACCCAAGTCGTGCCGCCCGACACGGGAACCCCCCCGCCTTCGCCGGCCGTGGGACGGCACGGCTCCGCTCCGCCCCCGGCGGTCGCGCCGCCCACTCACCTACTATCCTCGCCCAGCACAGCCGCCAGCAGGAGCAGGGGCCGCCGCCACGCTCCCTCCACCTGGAGCGCGCTCTTCTCGCGCAGCCCCTGCTCCACCAGGGCCCGCGATCCCGTGGGAGCCATGGCCGCGGCCTAATCCCCGCTCCGCCGCGTCATTTCCTGTGACGAGGCCATCGCCGCGTTGTGATTCGCAGCCCGCACGTCACTTCCGGTGACGCGGCCGACAGTGACGCGGCCGTCACGTGGCCGGAAGTCAAGCACGGCTTCCGGCGGCCGTACAACACGTGCGGCGACGTCATTTCCGGCCCGGCGTCGGCCGGGAAGGACCCCGCTGCACGCCCTCCCTGGGCCACGGCAGCGGCCGAGGTGCCTTCCATTACATCTACCACTAGAGGGTACTAGAACTCTGTCTCTATAAATTGGCATTACATTAAAGAGAGTGAACAGTATATGTTAAAGGAAGTGTTTCACCTCTGAAATGCAAACTGAACTAATTAAACAGGTTTATATTGGATTTAGTTTATATAAAATCATATTGGCAGCATACAATTAACACTTGAAGTTAGTTTTAAAACTGCCGATATAGCATATGCATATGACGGGGCTTTAGCGCAGTTACTCGCCTCCAAATTTGCATATTGAGCAGTTCCCTGTCTCATATTGACAGTGTGATCGCTGCCTGGACAACACGGGGCGATTTGGATACATTTGTGATCTGTTTTTAGGGTTCTATTTATAATACACCACCGTGTATCATAGCATAGCTATACAAAAAAATCTTATCGACCAGTTGCTGCATATGAATCAGCTGTTTAATTCAAGTCAACGTAACCCTGTCTAGTTCCTTATACCGTGCACCAGTTACTCCCCAGCAATAATATTGCTCATTTGCATGGTTATTTTATTGTTAACACTACACCTTGCATTCAACCGCACTGTCCTTATTGCAGCTGGCAATCCTTATCACATGTTGCTGTGCCTGCAACCCAAGGTCATGCATAGGGCGAATGCAGAGTTATAGGCAATCTGGGATCAGCGCTGCGCAGGTATAAGCGGCGCAGCAGGTGCATGTTTACATATACGCAGATATATGCGCCCATAACCGGGACAAGCGTATACACACTGGAGACTGGTCGATATATACACACCTGGAAAGATTAAAAAATATGCGTTTATAACACCCCAAATGGAGTTAACATACAAGAGGTTATACCATACTGTACAAGGATGCCCTAGCAGTTGCCCGCAATCACAAAGAATAACCTCTCCTTTCAGGAGAATCCGCACACGGGATGCCCCTAGGGCTAGTAACATCTTCCTCTTTTAAGATCACGCGCAAGCGCTTCGGCAATGGTGAACACACAGGGTAATGAGTTCACGGAAACTATTTACATTTCAGCCATATAGATACAATTACCTACACTCTTTCTGCCAGTCAACACGTAAGTTTTTATTTCCAAGTATGCTACAGGTACAGGTGGGCACAGTCAGGTGCGACATGCCACCAAGAGGGTGGATGGTGAGGCCCGCCTTGATTGGTACGTATGATCGTGAGTCTCGCTGGTCTGGCACGCAAAATAGGTATTCAGCTCCTTGGCTATATTAACCCCCCCCCTATTGGGTCAAGCATCATTGGCAATGTGACCGGGTCACCTTCTAAGGTTAGAACTGGAGCGCTTCTACATATCCTAGGGATTCCAAGACTGACTTTCATGACATGTTGGACTTAATGTTAACAGTAAATTCGGGAGGATATTTTCTGCAATTTTGACTAAAAAATTAAAAAAAAAAAAAATTTCACATGCAGGGATAGTTCGAAGCCATTAAAGGAACATCGAACAGGCTCCTCCAAGGGAATCTCGCCCTCACATTTTCCCATCCTTTTGGTTTGTTAGGTAGATAACTAAATTCAGGCTCGGCTGCATGCTGAGGTACACAACCCCGCCTAGCGTGCTATTTACCACCTCCTGTATAAAGTCCTGTATTCGTTTTGACAGCCGCTGCTCCGTGACGTACTGATCAGATATACAGGTTTAAAAAAAAGAAAAAAAATATAAGTTCTGGTGGACACTGCTTGAGACAGACCATACGGTCAAAACGTCGCGGTCCCTGGGAATAAAGAGGCCTCTAATTTTTTATATATGGATAGATAAATATAACAACACTAGGTTATAGTCATATTTAAAAGGCAACAGCATACCACGTGGGCATAGTAGAAACATAGCTAATTAAGAACACCGGATTTATCAATAAAAAAAAAAAAAAAAAAATCGGTTCCAGCTCTACAGGAAGCAAACACGCGTCACTTCCCAATGCAATGGTTAATCATACACATTAGTACAACCGTAATGCTTGGGGATATTTCCGTTACTACTATTTAAGGCGACCAGCCTTCCTTAGCCAGGGCCCACACCTCGCAGGGCTAGCGCCAGAAAGCGAGTTTTTGGGGGGGGCCCCGGGCAAGTTCGCAGGCCACGACTCAACCATGGCATAGAGTCTAACTTGTTGTTATGACACACACCGGTAGTATCCTGCACCCACAGTCTACACTGCGACATCTCGCAGTACTCCTATTAGCAAGGTTATCATTAGACATAGGCTCTGCCAATGTAGGTCATGGGAAACAAGACCTGGAAATTCCTGTTTTTACAGGAGGGTCGAGGAGGCGATTCGACAGCTTGGCTAAGCGAAAAGGTGTTTTAACACAAACCGGCAAAAAAAAAAAAAAAATTAATTAAAATTACATGTATATACGGTAATAATAATAAATATTTAAGTAAATTATAATTTAAATAATCAAATAATAATTATATATATGGCCTTGTAATAACAGGCTGCAAAGCGGGACAGGGGGATCAACGTGTTTTCCCTACATAAGAAACGTAAGTGCATTGTCACACCACATATTGGACATCCTCCCCGACGGGGCACTTCCTGAGGTCCCGACAGTTGAGATGACTGCAACTTGGAATGGTCAGCAGGCATTCCTGCAATAGGGCACCAATATCCCGTAACACTAAGTCATCCGGTTTCCTATCATATGGCAAAGGGCTGGTTGCAATATTGCATTAGTCACCACGAAGCTTGGCTGGCCACTGCAGCATTCGCTGTTGCCATTTCAGGAGCGCTACATGTTGGCAAACCAGTTAACTAGTCAGCCCAACGCCCAGAGGGGGGAGGGCACGGCATGACGACGTAATAGCAGGTAACGAAGGGGTTAGAATTCACACCAGGCGGTCCAAGCAAGCCAAGGTAGATGGTCCCCCATGTTCATCCGAAGGTCCTGCATGCCCCTTGGGGAGGCCATACAGCAACACTGCGCTTACCGCGCTCCTCGATTATGTTTTTCTACCATGTAGATGGTGCCCCGCTCACGGTTGCGCAGTTCGCCAGTTTGCTAAAAGTCCCGTCAGCAAAGCGGGTCGCCAACCAAACCAGTACGGCACACATTCCTTTCGGGTCGGAGCAGCAACGGAGGCAGCGAGAGGGGGCCTTGTCGAAACACGAGATAAAACAGGTGAAAAGATGGAAGTCAGACTCCCTGTTTCGGTATGTAAGATCAGATTTACTGTGAGCAGGACAATGCACGTGCGTCCCCCGTCAAGACTCAGCATTCCCCTCTCTTCTCCCTAACTCCGCTACTCTACTCCTCTTCTCCTCTCGGGACTCTTCCCTCCTCCAGCTCCCCGCTTCCAGTCTCCTTTTTCCCCCTTCTTACATCAGCTGGTTCTTCTTCCACCTCGGCTCCGCCTTCCTTCCCACCTTTCCTCATTACCTTTACCCCCCCCCCCGGTAACAAGGAAGTGTAATTTTTCTTATAGGTGCCGACAGAAAGGTCTTGTGTCAATAAGAAATGATATCGGCAGACAAGCGGAGAGTAAGCCAGGAGAGGTGAAAACCTCAGTTTGCGGGATCACGATGTACATTAAAAAACTGCAACGGGGTGCAAGTGCTCCCAGAGGCAGGGGTCACTCCGAAGGGAGTAACGGATCCAGTGATATTAGTAATTCATTGCCGGGAACGACGAGTTGGTGTCCATGAGGATTCAAGTACGGTTGCAGATCATGAAGAAAGTTTCAGAAAGGTTGGATCTCATTTAATCGCACAGTGATAATATGGTCCGCTACGCTGCCCAAGGTACGTGGCTATGAGCAAAGAATCCCGTCAGTGGTTGAACGCTCCAGGACACAGGTCAACGCATAAATTGCGTAGCGAGTGGCAGTCAGGTATCGAGTGGTTGTCCACCACGACAGTATACAGAATGAAGTGAAAGGTGTCCTAAGCTCGGATGGAAGCAGCCAAAATGAGATAAGGTTGATTATATTCCTGCCGGATATCCTAGATGGGGTGGAGGAAGGTCAGAAGCACGTGTGGGGGGGTCGCAGCTCTGGCTCTGTTTAGAGCAGCTCCTTGGCCGGTGGAAGGGGGAGTTAGTAAAATTCAACCTGTCCAGGACGGCCTAGGCATCGGGCACCCCTCCTACAGGGCGTCAACCGGCCTAGGACGGCCAGGGCATCCGGTTTTGCCTCCAAGTGAGCCGGTAGGCTGTTATGTCTAAAACAGAGCTGCGGCCAAAATCAATCCACCCCTTTCATTAATTCCTAACAGTCCAGTCAGTTCCAGGGTTAGCGAGCGCCCACTTCCCGCCTTCCCTTTTATAGTTATCGGGTTTGTTGCGTGTTTTAATAAAGCTTTGAAACTTACAACGTTGTGGTCTCAATCATTGCATGGCGAGGGGAACCGAATATTGGGTCTCGGCAGTCTGGAAGGCACCTCGGCCGCTGCCGTATGCCCTAGACTGCTGAGCCCTCATCTGGCAACAACAATCCCCCTCTTCGTGCAATGATGCAGGACAAGGAAAGAAGCCCCCCCCCTTCTCTCAACTTCCTTTAGCCTGCCTTCTCAGGTTCCTCTCCTCCCCCCTTTTCCTCACTAGCCCTCAGCCTGCCTCCTGGCTATAAGTAGCCTTACCTAAGGGCAACCTCCCTCTTACCTTCCTGCTCCCCAGGCGAACATCATCGCCCGCCCTCCCGCCCCAAAAGGAAGCTCTAAGTCGCAGCCGGTGGAAGAGGGAGTTGGTAAAATTCAACCTGTCCAGGACGGCCTAGGCATCGGGCGCCCCTCCTACAGGGCGTCAACCGGCTTAGGATGGCCTGGGCATCCGGTTTTGCCTCTCCCTAGGACCTGAGGCTGATATGCCGCGCAAGGCCAGGAGGCCGTTCAAGGCTGTTACGCCTTATAAGGCTGATACGCCTCAAGGTTATTAAGCCTCCAAGTGAGCCGGTAGGCTGTTATGCCTAAAACAACAAAGAGCTGCGGCCAAAATCACTCCACCCCCTTTCATTAATTCCTAACAGTCCAGTCAGTTCCAGGGTTAGCGAGCGCCCACTTCCCGCCTTCCCTTTTATAGTTATCGGGTTTGTTGCGTGTTTTAATAAAGCTTTGAAACTTACAACGTTGTGGTCTCAATCATTTCATGGCAAAGGGAACCGAATATTGGGTCTCGGCAGTCTGGCTATGCAGCTCCAGGGAAGATCCTTTCATCTCTTCTGCGATGTGCCAGCAAGATGACATTATCAACAGACACTAGCATGATAACATCATCATGCCAGCATGTACTGGCCACAAGAAGAAGTAGAGACACGGTGGCTCATACTGTATATAGAAGCCCATGTAGGGGTTCATACTGTATAAGCAGAGCTATGTGGGTGCTCATAATGTACAGGGGTTGGACAAAATAATGGAAACACCTGGAAAAATCAACAAAAGTTAGTTTAATATGGTGTAGGTTCACTTTTTGCGGCGATTACAGCCTCAATTCTCCGAGGTATGGATTCATACAAGGTGATATCATTGGCCCGGCAGATCTCCACGAAATAGCACCCCAGATCATCATAGACACTCCGCCATGTTTTACGTTTGCGAGAAAGCAGTCTGGATGGAATGCTTCTTTCAGCTGTCTCCAAACGTACACTGGGGTCGTAAAATGGGGTAAACGATGATTCGTCTGAGAATATCACATGTTTCCACTGCTTGAGGGACCAATTCTGGAGGTTTCTACACCACTCTAAACTCTTGGAAACATTTGTCATTGAGAGCAGCAGTTTTCTAATTGCAGCTCTTCCATGGTATCCAGATTTGTGCAGCTCCCAACGAACAGTTTTCATGGAAACTGGGTTCTGTAGGTGTTCATTGAGCTCAGCAGTGATTTTCGGAGCCGTGGTCTTGTGATCCTCTCTCACAATTCGCTTTAGAGTCCAACGGTCTCAGTCAACTTCGACTTTCGGCCTGACCTGTGCTTTGCTGCGGACGTTTTTCCTTCTCTTACACAGTCATTACTTTGGAGACAGTATCTCTTGACACGCCAAGCATTCGGGCACTTTCTGTTACAGTAGCGCCTGCCATACGAGCGCCAACAATTTGGCCTTCTTGAAAATCCGAAAGGTCTGCCATTGGTATCAGGTTCTCATCAATGTTCTTACAATTCGGCAAAACAAACAGTTAATTTACATACACATATCACTTAACACAAATAATCAACTACAAAACATTAACATATGTCATAGTTTGCATGTTTATAACATGTCCGAAGATTATGATGCCTAAACGTTAGTTGTTTCCATTATTTTGTCCAACCCCTGTATATAGGGTGTATATAGGGTGCGCAAAGTGTGAGCTCATACTCTTTAACAAAAAAATCTTCCTCAAGACATAAATACATCATGATTTTTAAGCAGGGTTTAACACCCATACTAGCCACTCCATGGGAACATTATAATCAACATGAGACAAAAAACGAGTTTTAAGGCTAAAAAGGTATGAGTTTTATTTAAATCCACAAAATGAGGAACATAAAAATACATAAGCTAAGGTGAAAAAATGACAGACACACAAAAAAGACCCCAGGGCCTCAATGTTAAATAAGAGAATCCATATAGGAAACGGGATGTGTATCAAATCCACAAAAAGTAAAATAACCGATCCCATCTAGGGTTGTACTATAAGAGCTGTACAACAGGACTCATCAACCAAATTGGGTGTCCTGATCTTATGACCTATAAGCCCTCCTGATGCAGGGATCGTCCAAAATTTACCAAATCTGTAAATATCCAGCATGTTTACCCATGGTGGATAGTATCTCCATTAGGGGAACCAACCAAGGGAAACTTAGTTATATTATGCTCGCTTCTTGAAGGAGAAGTACTATGTGGAGCACTTGAGGACCTAAAATAGGTGGTCACATGAAAGACAAGGACCTCTTAACTTTACTTCAGCCAATCTCAGCCTCAAAATTAGCGCATATACCCCATACAGATGGCCGGCTGCACTCACCTCAGGCATCAAGGAAGATCACAAGTGCTTGGCTCAGTTGGGTAACCCAGGGCAAACGGACGCATACAATGTCCCATACAGATGCCGAGGATGCATGCAGGCAAGCCTTCAAGTGGAGCAGAGTCGCACAGGAGAAAATACAGGTGACTGAAGCTAAACAACTTGCTTACAACTAAGCATACCAAGTCATAATCATAAAGCTGCATAATCAAAAAACATTATTAATCATATAATAAATACTGTATATCAAAATCCATGAAAATAGACACCAGACGGGCTCTACTGTCCACAGACCACTTCTGCCGAAGGACTCACCAGGAACCACCGGGCAACCACTCCATGCGGTGCATGATACAAACAGCGGTAGCAAGATCCAAATGATTCCAAAGAAGGAAGGAAAAAGTCAGCACACACCATTGAGTAGTCTTCAGAAGTATCTTCCCCATCTGTACACAATCGACAGGCAGGAGGGCGAGTGATTAGATTACGAATGAAGGCGGCTGTTTTGCACCTGTAAAGGTACCTTTACACGCGGCAACTTTTCTAGGAATTTCACTGGCAACTTACTGGTTGCAGTGTAATCATGGAGACATTGTTCCATTTGTACACAGCAACAAGATAGAACAATGTGTCCATGATTTCACTGCAACCAGTAAGTTGCCAGTGAAATTCCTAGAAAAGTTGCCGCGTGTAAAGGTACCTTAATGGTGTTTGGAACCCTTGAAGCTCCATTACAGGTGCAAAATGACCGCCGTCATCTTCTTACTCCTCCTTCCACCTGTTTGTTGTGTACAGATGAAATAAAATACTGCTGAACACTACTCACCGTTGAGTGCCGACTTTTTCCTTCCTTCTTTGGAATTGTTTAAATTAATCAAGATGCCATAATATCCACAGATTTATTCGTTAATATACTAAATAAATATACAACTTCAAATATAATGGATATGTCATATATGCTGACAAAAGGTATGCAGATTCTGATGAATTCCAAGTCATCAAGGTTCTTTGAGTCCAGATTCAAAAAATAGTGCTAAAAAATATCCACCAGATATAAATATGTCTATCAGATTGTTGACAACAATTTCGTTTTAGGCCAACTAAAATGCAAACACTTAAAGAAAGAAAAATAGACAAAGACATTAAACATATAATAAGTTAAAAACCAAAGGTATAGTTCATTTGCATATAGACGTACTCTCACAAATGGGTCACTGATTATAATAACTGCGTGTATGAAGCTAAACTTCATTAAGACCCAGAGAAGTTACAGTATTCAAAGTGATAATTCATTTTTCTCCTCATTGGGCCAATAGTCTCTTAATGTCACCACCCCTTATACCGCAATTGACCACATCTTTACCTCTAACCCTAAATGATCTTAGGCTTTTTTTCCCCATTATTTATTTATTTTACACAGCATAATGGCAGGTTGGTTGCCATACACTAATAACAACCAAGCACAAACATCAATATAGGTTGTGGGAGCACAATCTGATTGCAACTGCCAATCACAGACTCTCTCACAGAGAGTGAGCATCTGTGATTGGCTGTTGCAGTTCAGTGCAGTGAATATGCAAGAAGCTTAATGAGCGACCCTGGAAGCAAGCAGCAGGCGACTGGTAAGATTGATCTAGCTATCCTATCACCTATCTTTCTTTCTATCCTATCTATCTATTTATCTATCTATCTATCTATCTATCTATCTATCTATCTATCTATCTATCTATCTATCTATCTATCTATCTATCTATCTTTCTATCTATCTATCTATCTATCTATCTATCTATCTATCTATCTAATGGTCAGATTTTTCATATGACTGTGTGTTTCCACCCTAAGTGTGAAAATCGCATAAGAATGACTGATCACATGATAACTACTCAACCCGCTTGGAGGTGATGTCACTCAAATAAAAGAATTAAGAGCTGTAAACGGCTAATTAGCATAAAAATTGAATACCGGGTTACTTTGGAACAACAAGGAGGGATTAAAAAAATGAAAGAATTGATTCTGGATTACAATAACCTAACATAGATGTGTCTGGTGTGTGGTAGTCAAACGTGCTGACAGGTTGGTCCCTTGTGAGCATAATGAAGCGTAAAGGAACAAGCTGGATGTACCTACTTTATTTCTAACAGAGCTGTTATTGACACCAAAATTCTTGCACCAGTTTGACAGTTTCATTGTTTCTCTGTACTGCTGTGTATGTTTAGATGGTTGGGTTGGCTATGTCTTGACTATAGCAGCCATGGTACAAATAACATAAATATAGTGTAACAGAGAGAATGATACACCAACTTTACTACTAATATAATAATTTCACTTACTACATTTGCTTTTAAGCAGTTGTGAAGTCAGGTTTTTGGTAGATACTAGTGACGAACGAATAGTAAGATATTAGGATTCGGACTATTCGTACTCTGTACTTTGAACTGTTCCAGTATTCGTCATGAATAAAGAATCTACAGTAATTCAAGTCAACGGGGAACTAGAAGACTTTTCTGGAAGATTTCTTTGAAAAATATTCGATTTCCGCAATGACTTCCTTTAGGTTCATTATTTGTGACGAATACTGGAATAGCTCAAATTGTGCAAAAAACGTAAAGTCCAGCAACTCGTTTGAGATGAATAAAAATAGCCTTTATTTAATTCGATTAAAAATGTGGGGCTCTTAATTAGTGATGAGGGAATATTGCTCGAACATGTTCGTCAATTTGAAATTTCACAAGGACCCGGCCGATTCAGTTCGGTGATCACGGACACATCCACCAAAAGTCGGTGAACACAATTTGTTCAGTAAAAAGTTTGGAATTTAAAGTGGCCCTCAAACTTTACCTGTTTATTTGGAGCCAAAACATACACTGGAAGACGCACTGGCTGGGGACAACACCTAACCAAAGGATAGGAGTGACCTCAGCCAGCGGATCTACTGACGTATTAAACTGTAGAATATTTGAGAATTCTTTGGAGTTTTCTTAAACTTCCTGTAGTCTGCAGATGTTTTGACACCTGCAGGGTCTGAATTTTGGAAACTATGCCAGATGTGGCAGCAGCTGGGAAGTCCAGGAAGCTTACAATGTCTTTAAAACATCAGTTTAAAAGAGTTTTATATTTTTAAGGGAATTTTTTGCGTATACATTTTTGTTATTGGAGAGCAAATGTTTATTATTGCAGATGGTCACCAGCATGCAAACCATCTGGTGCACACTTATGTAAAAGCAATATATAAAAAAAATAGCATATGGACATTATATGCTTCACATCCCTGATCTTATAGGTCTGTTCACACTAATGAAACCCCATAGTTTTGCTATTGCTTCTTAAAAATGTGCAATCACTAGTGTCATAATAATCATAATACTACTACTAATAATAATATGTATTCATTTAGGGTGCTTTCACATCTGCGGTTTTCGCCGATCGCGGCAGTTGCGGTGAAAAAAACGTAACTGCCGCGATCAACGCATAACGGCTGCTCTTGCGGCACAGTTGCGGAACGCCCCATACAATGTCTATGCGGGCTTGCGCCAGGTGCGGCAAGTGCGGTATCGGCACTTGCGGAAGGTGCGGCCGCGAAAAAACTGCGGCTGACCGCGTTTTTTTTCGCGGCCGCACCTGCGGCAAGTGCCGAAACTGCACTTGCCGCACCTACCGTACAGTTACCGCAAGCCCCATAGACATTGCATGGGGCTTGCCGCAACTGTGCCGCAAGTGCAGCGGTTATGCGGTAATTGCGGCAGTTGCGTTTTTTTTCACCGCAACTGCCGCGAACGGCGAAAACGCAGATGTGAAAGAGGCCTTATATAGCGCTTTACATCCATTTGCCACACTGTCCCCATTGGGGCTCACATTTCATGTATAATGCATATTACAGTTTTCCTCCTGACATCCATGCAGTGCCCAGTGCCCAGTAGTCTAATTCAGCATTCCAGATTAATTGATGGTGAATGGTTACCTCAATAAAATTATTTATTTTCATAAGTATGTTTCATAGTAACATGTCATGCTTCAATAATGACTGTAACTAAGTATCCGCAACCCAGTTCATATACATAGTATTATATACAGGTGTTAATTAGCAGCTAGACATTAGACAACAATAGTGTGCATACATTCAACTCCAGTACTCATTGCGCATGTCTGAATCATGTCAATCAATGCAAGAGGCAGGGCCCCTAGGGAAAGAAAACACACCCAAACCCGCAAAAGTTTGTCAGCATTTGCAGCCACCTTACCTGTCTCTGCACTCCAGTGGCATGTAGGTACTCTGTCTCTACACCCCTAGTGGCACGCAGCTTTGCTGTCTGGATTCCGTTCTGCAGTTTTTTCTTTATGGATCCTCTGCAAGGCATGGATGACCTCGACTCAGAGGTTGAGCTAATCTACCTAATCACCCTGGGGCAGAAGATGGTTCAGCAGAACCAGACCCAGAGTGGCATCATGGAGAGGAGATGGAGAGTGAGACCTATGTCAACTGGAGCTCCACCGCACTTAACTATTTGGGCATCATCTGTAATGCCAATTCTTGGTTCTGATGCAAGCCGCGGACCTGGGGAGCGAGTCCCAGCAGTCAAGTGACTTTTACCTATGGCAACCAGGACTGGGAGCACAACATGGCAGACTGCAGATGATATAACAGTATGTCTGGCTAGATTCCAGCTGCAGCTGTTGTCACAGACTCAGCTACTGAATCCCATTCCCCAAGACCACCAGGGTCAGGACCGTTATGGGGAGTCCGAGGAAGAGGAGCACCTATAAGGCAAGGTTTCCCAGCTGTGTTAATCACCCTCACCACCTCCGGAGGCATTTAACTCGGGAAATGCCATGTGGGGACCCCTACACCCTTAAGCACCCATCCAAGAAGGCATCAACCACCATGTTCTACTTGGTCATTTGTTGAGGAGATTCAATATGCAGATGCCATCGCCTAGGGCTTGCTACATGGGCTGAAGGCTAATGACTTTCTGAACCAATGAACGAAAGGCAAGGTAGTGACATTAAGACAGGATAAGGGGTATGGGTTTCTAGTGGACCATGGCACTAAACATCGGTGCTATATCAACTGCGCCGCCATGCAACATGATGATCTTCCCCAACGACTGCGTACCATCTCTGTTGGAGATGAGGTCATGTTTATGAAGTTTAAGGGCCTGAAGAGGTGGTTTACAGTTGGCGTATTTTGGGTTTGCACCATGGCCCAATTTCACAAGTGCCAGGAGAAGACCGACCTAGAGAGAAGTTGGCATTTGGTGCAGCCAAATTGTCTCTTGGTTGGCCAGTCAGCTGTGACAATGATAGAATGTGCTGGGGGGGAGCTTTTAGCAGTAGCTCCGGAGAACCCCTGAAGACCGTCCAGCAGCAGACTACATCCAAAACTGCCCCAACAATTCAGGGCATGGATAAAAATGCAGATAAACATGCCCTGTGAACCTTCCTAAAGGCATGTTGATGGGTCTGTGAGACAGAGACCCGTTCCTTACATGGCATTTTGGCCAAAGAATGACTTTCGGGACTTGTTTTATTTCCAGTTATTTGTTGTCCTTGACCAAGGCATGTGTCTTTCTTGGATAAATGTATATACGTATATGTATATGTATCTTGTTAAATTTTTGCTTTGAGACTTATAGTCTGTGTCTATATAGTAAAATTATTAGCGTTCACTCCCTGTGTGCTGGACTGTTTATACAAATGAGTCGGTCGACAGGGTAGGGGGTACTCGGATACCGGGACAGATAGTCATTTTGATGGGGGATCACAGCTGGTCGGTTCCCGGTTCCGTGCCCTGGACCCTCAATGGCGGGGATGGTGGGGGATGATGATGATGATGATGGATGGGGGAACGGTAACGTAATGCCACCTGTGGTACCTGGTAACGTGGATACCAGCGCTTCAGCTGGCCACTGAGGTGATGGAGGTGCAGCTCAGAGTAGTACAGCTCCCCACAGGTGGAGCTTTACCTCAGGGCAGTGGGGGTAGATGAGGGGAGCAGTAGTCCTCACCTCTTGGATGCTGTGGGAGCCCTCCAGGTGGTGGAGAAAAGGAGTACAGACACCAGATCAGCTCAAGAAGTTCTTTACTGGTACCAGGCAGATGATGAAGTATACAGTACAGTCTGATTTATCGGGGACGTAGCCATAGATTTTGAGGATACTTTGCAGAGTCTGTCGGTGGTCCCATTTGTAAAAGCTTTCTGGGTCTGGGTTCCTCTTTAACTCTCTTTAACCACCCTGAAGAGCCCTTTCACCAGTCCCCTGGTCTGTTACTGTTAGGTACAGTCGGTTCCTTAACGGTACGGACGGGAGCGACAGAAGAGTAATCCTCCCGCCACCGGAATTCGGTCCTTTCCCTAAAGTGTCCTGAACCCAATTTGGAATTGAGGTAGGGATTCATTCCGTGGCCCTATGGCTCCCTTATGTCAGTCCCACAGCTTGTCGGTTTGCAGTCAGGGATAGACCGACTGACTGCCTCGGCTCCGGTATGCTGGTGATGACCCCGGACTCCCCAGCCGGCTCCAACCGGTCCTGGTTTATCCCCTCCGGAGTCTGGGTCACCCCTCTCAAAAGAGGTGCCCTCCTGTCACGGACGCAGTCTCCTGACGTCCGTACTCCTGTTCACTCTCTCGATGACTAACTGGAACTAACTATCACTCTAAGTCTCCCACTGTACTCTAGGCTCCACCCCCTGGGACCTACTGAATATCCAGTCCCCTATTCTAAGGTGGCGTATTGTATTGGCGCTTATGACAGACTCTGGGAGAAACCCCACATCCTTGACTACGGAGGCACTACACCTTCTATTTGGGGTGCAGTACCTCCCTGTGGTGCCTTCCCATAGGGGCACCACACAAACAGGTGCTTTGATACTGCCCTACAGAGATTGGTGAACAATCCTCTGGCCTGAAGGTGTAAGGTATGGATCTGCAAGACATCACACCCACTCCAGTGGAACAGGGCTGGCCAAGTGCAGTTGTCAAGGGTCCAAACAGTGCATGATTTCAGGATTTCCCTAGCATTACACAAGGTGCTAGAATCACCCATCACCTCTGCAGGTGAGGAAATTAGCACCTGTACAATACTAAGAAAATCCAGAAAACTTGCACTGATTTCAGACCTTGAGGACTGTAGTTTGCAAATCCTGCTCTTGAGGTCTCTGTGGAAGTAGCAAGGTGGAAAGATTAATACTTTAGCTCTTTCACCATAACTGCAGCTCTCCCTGGACTCTCTTAGGCCCTGTGGCCACGTTGCATTGTTTGATTTTTTTAAATGCAGATTGAGAATCTGCATCAAAATCTGCATGCCTATCATGAGGCCAAAGTGTAGGACAGGTCAGAAGTGTAGTGGCCATCGTTGTTTTTTTTTTTTTATTTTCATGTACATATGGTTCAATTTTCTTTTTTCTGTCCCAAAAACTGCAAGAAAAAAAACTAATTTGCACAGCACTTCAGAACTCTGATAGACTTTGCTGGCTTCAGTATAGGCATGCAGATTCTCAAAATATGCATCTAAAAAAGCATCAAACAACATGGTGGGGCCACAGTGG
>JARQOC010000002.1:125524303-125572631 GCA_033576535.1 Allobates femoralis | reverse complement strand
CTTTGTTTACATCACCCCATGTATTATGTTGTTCACTGAGATATATATGTCTTTGATTAAACCTGTGATTTGTATACTGGCACTGTGTGTCTCTCACCTCCTCCTTTGTGCCTGACCTGTCCGTGTTATTTAAAGAGGACCTGTCACCAAACCAGGCATGGTGATCTAATTACAGCACTGGATGAAGCATGTCTGCAGCATGCAGACAAGGGGTCCCCCAGCACTTGAGCAGCCTTGTACCCCGAGATAATACAGTTAGAAAACGTACATGCTCCAGCCATAAAGGAGGTGGCTAGGGGCTGCAGCCAAGGGCAGATTCATACCCCCTGCATGTGTAATCTGCCCACCGCTGCCAATCATTCTCTCCCTGTCTGCAGCATTTAAAGAGGACCTGTCACCAAACCAGGCATGGTGATCTAATTACAGCACTGGATACAGCATGTCTGCAGCATGCAGGCAAGGGGTCCCCCAGCACTTGAGCAGCCCTGTACCCCGAGATAATACACTTAGAAAACTTACATGCTACAGCCACTAAGGAGGTGGCTAGGGGCTGCAGCCAAGGGCAGATTCATACCCCCTGCCTGTGTAATCTGCCCACCGCTGCCAATCATTCTCTCCCTGTCTGCAGCATTTAAACACAGTTTTTTTTTCTCTCCCGTGTAGCCCCGCGGGACAGGTGAGAATAAAGTTTTTTTTTATTTTTAACCCTTTATTTTCACTAGCTGTCACTTCTGCAATGTATGAATATACATTGCAGAAGTGATATTAGATGGCACAGAGCTATTTTAGTGTACTGAGCATGCTCAGTACACTAAAATCGGGTCCGAGGAACGATCAGCTGTTTCCTCGGACCCGCGCTCCATAGGCCCCATGTTATTTGGCGCGGATCAGGCCGGATCCAATTCGGTCCGATTTAACCCGCTGTGCCAAAAATCGCAGCAGGCTGCGATTTTGGGCACAGCAAAAAATCGGCCAGAATCGGATCCGACAAAAATCGGATGCCAATAAGGCCAAATCCGATGTGATCCATGCCCATAGACTAACATGGGGCCAAAATCGGATCCGTGGCTGTCCGTTTTACAACGGACAGCCACGGATCACAGAAAAACGCTGTGTGAAAGCACCCTTAGGGTACCTTTACACACGGCTACATTTGTAGCTTGTCACCAGGTAACTTACTGGTTGCAGTGAAATCATGGATACATGGTTCTATCTTGTTGCTGTGTACAAATGGAATCATGTACATGATACATGATTCCATTTGTACACAGCAACGAGATAGAACCATGTATCCATGATTTCACTGCAACCAGTAAGTTACCTGGTGACAAGCTACAAATGTAGCCGTGTGTAAAGGTACCCTTAGTACACCCTGGAGCTTATACAGAGTCATATGACATCACTCTGCAAAAGATCTCTCCTGGCATGAAAGTAGTAGTTACATATGTTGAAAAAAGTCAGAGGCACATCAAGCTCAACCTTCCTCCATTAATTATAATTTTTGGTCGCTAAATCACTTGTAACTGACAATATTATGTGCACTGGGGAAATTACCTGCTATGGTGTCTTTGGGAACTCGGTATCCGGGTGTTTACTGTAAAGGGATGTCACTGCTGGCCTGCCCGGACCCGTAACCCTGGGGTCACTTGGTAAAAGAAAAAAAAAGAAAAAGAAAGAATAAAGTCTCGTGCACCACGACTCAGAGCCAGTACCCCATTGTGGACCGGGATTCCCCCAGACCATTTACTCGGACAGTTTGGCACTGAGTCTCCCCTTTCTGTCTGGGACGCCACTCCTTTTCGGGCGCCCTCCTGTGGTGTCCCTCTAGGACTTGTTCCTTGCTTCGTTTCTCAGACTAGACGCTTCTTCTGTCTTTCTTGTCTGTCTGTCTGTTTCCCGCTCCTTCTTCTCTAACACTGCTCCCACCAGGACCGGTTACCCTGGTGACAGGTTAGCTGATTAGTCCCCTAGTCTAGGTGCAGGGATGCTGAGAAGATGTCATGGCAATAAATAGTGAATAATTTATATAGGTTTATTGAAGAATTCAGAAATCTTCGAACAGCATTAGGGATGGGCGAATCTACTCGCTAGGACTCGTTACTCGGCGAGTAGTAAGGGACTCGCAGGACTCGGTACTCTGCGAGTTTCCCAGCGATTACTCGCACAGCAACGAGTCCAATGCAAATCAATATCAATCCTAGTTTTGTCAGAGACTCTGGTCTGATTACTGTGCAAGTAATCGCTGGGAAACTCGCAAAGTAACTGCTGTTACTTTGTGAGCCGAGTCCAGCTGTCTTCTCTGTGCAGGCTGCTGCAGCTCCAGGGTCCTAGAGCCCGCCTGCTCACAGAGATGATGTAGCAGAGCTGCGATTGTTCTCAGTCTGCTCATTCCCTGTGCATAGACATCTATATCTATGCACAGGGGATGTAGCAGAGAGGACATCGCGTTTTGGACTACGTCGGACGGAAGAGGATTTTTTTAATTAAAGATGGAGTCCCTAATGGATTTTTTTTTTATTTCTAATAAAAAATTTTCTCTGTGTTGTGTTTTTTTAACCCTTTATTGGAGATTCTTAGTGGCTGGGTCAAACGTGGCCTGACATTAAGAATCTCGGGCTTAATACCAGCTTGTATAACAAAGCTGGTATTAACCCCTTTATTACCCAGCGTGCCACCGCCACCAGGGCCGCTGGAAGAGCGGGGTTCAGCGCCAGAGGATGGCGCTTCAATGAACGCGCCATCTTCTGGGGCGGTTGTGGGCTGCAATTTGCAGCGGGGGGTGCCCAGAAAGCTTGGGCATCCTTGCGCTGCGGATTCCAGCCCCCAGCTGCTTAGCTGTACCTGGCTAGACATAGAAATTGCGCGGAGCCCCACGCATTTTTTTTTAATTATTTCATGAAATTCATGAAATAATTAAAAATAAGGGCTCCCCTATATTCTTGTGTCCGGCCAGGTACAAATAGGCACCTGGGGGTTGGGGGCAGCCCGTCGCTGCCTGCTGGATCCGGCTGGTTCCAGAAATACGGCGAAGCCCACGTGAAATTTTTTTCTGACAAATCCATAAAACAATGTAAATAAAAGGGACTGCATCTTTATTAACCCCTGGACCATGGGCGAGGGGTTAATAAAGATGCAGTCCCTTTTTTAGGATTGTTTTATGGATTTGTCAGAAAATAATTTCGAGTGGGCTTCGCCGTATTTCTGGAACCAGCCGGATCCAGCAGGCAGCGACGGGCTGCCCCCAACCCCCAGGTGGCCCTTATCGTGGTATATATGTCCCTCATCCTGGTTTATGTGGTCCGCCTCCTCATGTCACCATAGTCGTCCAATTATTATAATGCATCCCCATATTCCTCCATATATTACAATGTACCCCCATAGTCCTTGACGTATTATAATGCATCCCATAGTCCTCCATTCATAAGGTAGGCCCCATAGTCATTCCATTATTATAATGAACCCCTATTATCCTCCATATAATATAATGCAGCCTCACATCCCTCCATAAGGTATAATGCAGCCCCATAGCCTCTCCGTATAGTATAATACAGTCTCATAGCCTCTCCATATAGTATAATACAGCCTCATAGTCTCTCCATATAGTATAATACAGCCTTATAACCTCTCCATATAGTATAATGCAGCCTCACATCCTCTCCATATAGTATAATACAGCCTTATAGGCTCTCCATATAGTATAATACAGCCTCATAGACCCTCCATATAGCATACTACAGCCTCATAGCTCGCCATATAGTGCAGTCTTAAAACATTCCATATAGTGCAGCCTCAATACTCTCAATATAGTAAAATACAGCCTCAAAACTCTGATGCAGCCCAAAACCTACCATATAGTGCAGGCTCATAACTTTCCACATAGTGCAGACTCAAACTCTCCATATAGTACAACCTTATATATGCAGCCACATATCTCTCCATATAGTGCAGTATTATATATGCAGCTTCATATCATTTCCATATAGTGCACTATTCTATATGCAGCCTTCTCCCATATAGTACTCTCACATTAACGGTGCTTTTCACACACCCAAGGAAAGATTCATTCATAAAGATTTTAGTTAACCAAAGAATCTTTATTATATTTCATAAAATCTTAAAATTAATCAATTCAGAGCATTCCCTCCGGGGGGACACACAAGAAAAACATCCACATTTACTAGGTGTGATACAATAGTATGTCATGAAACATCCCTATATTACTTCTATAGTTACAATAGTGTGGAATACAGTCACATTAATACAAGAATCTGCCCCACATCTACTAAGCTTTTAGTGCCTCTGTCACTGCTTACAGCTAAGTTCACTACTTTTCTGTCTCTGTAACCCAAAATAAACATGCAGCTTACAAAGCTTCAATCAACCGGGATGTGCATCATACCTGACCCACTGATGTATGTGAATGCACTCGTGCTCCCTCCTCCCCTACAGCTGTTTCGCTTCCGCTTCTTCCGGGTTGACCACCAGCCCCCTGAAGCAGCCGACGCGAAACACGTGTCGGGGCTACTAGACCTCCAGGCAGATTGGAAGACCTCCCTACCAGGGTCCATGGGTAAGCAACAAATATTGTGCTTTTCATTTATATCCCCTAACCAGGCTATGACTAAGACTTGGAGCTTTGCACCTTTGTCTGCCTAGTATTGCACCTTATTAAGCACACACACTTTTACTGCCCCTCTGGACTCTCCTGGTTTTCTGTCTCTGCCTCGGTCTTCCTACCTCCTCTCCCTACCTCTTTTCCTTGTCAAAACTTTACCTGCAAACGTTTATTGACTGTATCCTTGCACCTAATAAATTGTTATTATTGCAACAAACACAAGTGTGGACAGCAAATGACGTTTGGTTACACGGGCAATTGAACTCTGCTTTTCTCTGGTTTTTATAATGTCTCTCAAGTAGTCTGCCCATAACATGGTCACCGCAGGGTCCCTAATTTCTCAAAAATTGGGAACTGTGCAGTTGTTGGCCAAGACAAAGTTTGATGTAAATCAAGCAGTGGTGACAACCAACACTGCTACTTGACCCGAAGTGAGACCTGGGCAAGGTGCAGTAAAAAATTAGTAGAATGAACTACACTGAAGGTGTACTTGGTTGTTTTACACGTGGCCTACAGTAATGTTTTTGTGGACACTGCTTTTAGGCAAAAACTGACAGGTTTGCTAGGTGCAATTAAAAATTGGTAGAATGAATTACACTCAAGGTGTACTTGGTTGTATTACACGTGGCCTACAGTAATGTTTTTTGTGGACACTGCTTTTAGGCAAAAACTGACAGGTTTGCTAGGTGCAGTAAAAAATTACTAGAAGGAAGTACACAGGTGGTGTAGCTTCTCTCACAAGGTGGCTACACCACTGTGGGACACTGCTAGTCTGCTACTAGCCCGAACAAAGTGCCTGGACTAGCTGAAGCAAAAAAAATGCCTAATTAAGACAGGTGGTGTAGCTTTTGTCGAGCCCCAGGCTTTGGGGTACTCGGGTATCAGGCTCCAAGGGGTTAACGCTCCTGTGTCATGGGGAGTGGTGGCCGCGCCTGATCCCATGTCCTGGGGGACTTCTTTGAAAAAGGGTTATATTTACAGGGCATTTTATATACTGTTGTCGTGACGCCACCTGTAGTGTCCGGTGATGAGCCACCAGCGCCGCCACAGTCCGCCGGAGGTAGATGGTATTGCGGCTTAGTTGGTATAGTCCCCTACAGGTAGGGCTGGACCTCCGGGGCAGCGTCCCTGTGAAGGAAAAAAGTTCATGCAGAAGAAACACAGGCAGAGGCAAAGTCACTTTTCTCCCAGGTACTTTACTGTTAGTTGCAGCAGCAGCGGTTACAGTTAATAGTTCAGTTGGTGTACCTTTGCTAACTAACCCGTGTCCGTTCTTCCCCGCTTTGCATTGATCTATACCCAGTAGCTCCGTGTAGGTAGTACCGGGAGTCCCCTCCGTCGTTGGTGAGGAAGCAGGCAGACCCCTCCAATGGCAGGGTGCTGCGGCTGATTAACAAGCCACAGCAGCCGGTTGCTGACTGCAAGCTGGACTTGGCCTGTTCCTAGGGCCCGGCGTTCCCCTGGGTGGACTGGAGTATCCCCTGGAGTATAGATGCTCCACTCTGAGTATCTCCCTTTCTGTCTAGGGCCCGGACTCCCTCGTCGGGTGCCCACTTTCAGAAACTCCTCAAGGTCCCTTCTTCTTTCCTCCGGTGCGGCTTATAACCGACCTGGTGTGACCTTCCGCCTAGTTCCTACTTTAGCTGATCTTTATCATATCTTTCCTCTTCCTCCATCTCCTCCTGGTCCCTCAGCCAAAAGACCTTAAGCTCAAGACTTGGAGGCTAAGACTGACCTCCTTGTTACCCCTAGAGATGAATTTATTCCCTCCCGGGTAACCTCCCACTCTAAACTAATGTGGGAGTGCTGGGAATGGATCTCACCCACCATTCTAGCGTCCACCTGCAGCTGGAGCATTTACACCTCTTTTTCGGGTGTAATACTACTCTGTGATGCCTGCATTTGCAGGGCGTCACACTTTCTTCACAGCAGTGCTACACTACCTGCCCTAATGGATTCAAAGAGCTATATTACTGTGGCCAGTAAGAAAGACTTGCACAGCACTGGCACACACCTGACACACCCCTGCCTGGCAAAAACTACTAGAGACTGCTCTAACCTAGCCCTCAAAAGGGCTGCAATTAAAACTAGTGCATGCTTCTATGAAGTAGCCCTGAAAAGGGCTGATAGACTACTAGTCACTAGTCTCTATTAGTGATGAGCGAGTACTAAAATGCTCGGGTGCTCGAAGCTCGGGCCGAGCATCCCGAGATACTCGTGTACTCGGCCCGAGTAACGAGCCCAATGTTATCCTATGGGAGACACGAGTAATTTTATGAAATGACTGCCGGCAGCATGGAAAAACCCTAAAAATGTCACAAAAGTCTCAGAAGAGTGCTGAAATGACATAGCAACACCATGGGGAAGACCTCTGGAAGCATTTCTCACTCAAAAGTCACAGCTGTGAACAATCTTGTCCGAGTTTCACGCCAATTTTACGGAGTCTCCAGAAAACCTTCCAAAATGACACCAAAATGAATATTTAGGGTGGAAATGTTAAGGGCACATACCCAATAGTGAGATACAGCTGGTGTATGTCACTTTTTGTGATTACATGAAAGATTTTATGTGAAAACATTGTGCGACACTCCGATGACCCTGACAAGAGACGTACATGAAGCCCTGTCTAGAAATAAAGTGCCCATTTTGAGGAACTGGGTCTATTGTAGTATCTTCCTTTGCCAGGGCAGTCCAAAATTGGGAGGTTCACCAATGCCCCTGGATACAGACATGCAGGATGGCCTGTAAACAAGAACTGGATGTATTGTAGTATAGCCCTTTGGCCAGGGCAGCCAAAAATTGGGAGGTTCAACAATGACCCATGCATACAGACATGTAGTAGGGCCTGTAAAGAAGAACTGGGTGTATTGTAGTATAGGCCTTTGGCCAGGGCAGCCAAAAATTGGGAGCTCCTCATTGTCCCTGGATAGAGACGTGCAGGAGGGCCTGTAAAGAAGAACTGGGTGTATTGTAGTATAGGCCTTTGGCCAAGGCAGCCAAAAATTGGGAGGTTCAACAATGACCCATGCATACAGACATGTAGTAGGGCCTGTAACCCTGAAGTGGGTGTATTGTAGTATAGCCCTTTGGTCAGGGCAGCCAAAAATTGGGAGGCTCCTCTTTGTCCCTGGATAGAGACGTGCAGGAGGGCCTGTAACCCTCAAGTGGGTGTATTGTAGTATAGGGTCATTCCATGTCAAGTGATCCAAAAATGAATATTTTTTTTCCCTGACGTCCTCAGATTATTAAAAAAAAATTTCTATCTGAAGAACAACTTTATCTAATTACAAAAAAAAAGTTTTGAATTTTTTTCTTTATCTGTTAATTTTTTACAGATTTTTAAAGTTTTAAAAAAGTGCGAATTTTGGCCTGGTATGGCTTTACATTTTCTATCATATCTCGGGCTAGAAATAAGATAGAGAAACAAAATAAACACCAATCTACTCAGAACTGTCCAGGCTTTCATCAGATATGTCACAAGAGGATATTTGTTAATATTTTACCCATGTGATCGCAAGCGCAAAACTTTAAAACGCATTTCCGAAAAATCGGCGCGCTTTAAATATTTCAAAAACTGCCCATGTGTCTGCTGTGCTCTTAGCCACATCTGTACCAAATTTCAAGTTGGGATCGCAATGGGATCATATTTTAACATATTTTACTAGTAAGAGCGTCAATGGGTCATTCCATATCAAGTGATCTAAATATGAATATTTTTTTTTACCTGACGTCTTTAGATTTTTTTTTTTTTTTCCTTTATGAAGTACTACTTTAGTTAATTACAAATTAAAAGTTTGGAATTTTTTTCTTCATCAGTTAATTTTTTACAGATTTTTAAAGTTTAAAAAAAGGGTGAATTTTGGCCTGGTACGACTTTAATTTTTTTTATCTCAGGCTAGAAATAAGATAATGAAGTAGGAGAGGCATCATTTTACTCAGAACGGTAACAGCTTTCATTTGAGATGTTACAAGACTATGTTTCTTTATATCAAATTCAAACTATTGACGGCAATTGTGAAAAAATGACTGATTGTGTTCTTGGTGACTTTTGAATTGACACTATAATAGTTAAATATTTTGCACTTACGTCCAATGAATGCGTCCATGGGGTCAAGCTGGGACAGAGTCATCACAAATTAGCCTTATTTGCAGATGACCTGCTACTTTACATCTCCCAGCCCCTGGTCTCCATCCCTTCGGTCTTAATGGAGTTTGAACGGTTCGGACAATTGAGCAACTTTAAAGTGAATTGCTCCAAAACCGAGGCACTCAATATTTCTTTGCCTGGAGAATTGGTTTCTCATCTATCTAAACAGTTCCCATTTAAATGGAAAGTAGAAGCCATTAAGTACTTGGGAGTCCTTATACCAAAAGATCTTAAACAAATATTCAATTTAAATTATCAACCCCTTTTGACTAACGCGGAATCGGCATTTACCTCCTATAGACAATTAAAGCTATCCTGGTTCGGGAGAATAAACGTAGTCAAGATGGATGTCTTGCCCCGACTCTTATATACTTTTCAGACAGTTCCTGTTCTATTGGATAGAGGTTTCCTCTCCAAAATGCAATCTATGATCCTTAGATTTGTCTGGGGGGGCAAGAGGTCCAGATTGCGAATGAATATCCTATCCTTGCCCGAGACCAGAGGAGGGGTTGGACTACCCAACATACGAGCGTACTTTGAGGCTTCCTCTCTTGTTAGAGCTCTAGATTGGCATTATCATGCGTCCTCCAAGAAATGGGTAGGGGTGGAGCAAGAGGGTTTGGGGATTCCGCTGAAACACCTGCTTTGGATTTCCCCTAAAGACTCCACAGACCTAGTACCTTTGACAGACATGACCAGAAACACCTTGAAGGTATGGCACCTAGTGACGAAAACCCTCCGCTTAAACGACAGACTTAGCCCTTTGACTCCCCTTTTTTCCAACCCATCTTTCCCACCCAGATTTGACAGGCAGAGATTTTTATGTTGGCGGATTGTGGATGACACCCGAGTAGGACAGACTCTGTCCAGTGGTGGTTTGCCCCCGATGGCAGAGCTACAACTCAAAGAACCTACGAGACCTCTTAAGTGATTCGAATTTCTCCAATACAGAGCATAATTATATTCAGCTGACCACTCTTGCAGGGTAAGATTGACGCCCAACGTATTGGAGAGGTTATTCCAACTGGAGGCTCCACCGAGGCGCAAAATATCATTTCTATACCAGGTCTTAGGGTCCATGAGAGAGCAGGGCACCCTTTACTTCCAACGTGCTTGGGAGAGGGAATTGGGGTGTAGCATTTCAGAAGCTAATTGGCAGAAATGCTTTATATTTACTCACTCACTAGCTAGCGCTTGTTCTGCACAAGAAAGAAGCTATAAGCTGCTCACTAGATGGTACTTGTGCCCGACGACACTCCGGAACATGTTCCCTGGAACCCCTGATACCTGCTGGCGCTGTGGGGAAGAGAAGGGTACAATGATACACATTTGGTGGAGTTGTGGGGAAATCCGGCGGTTCTGGTCTGAGGTTTTCAATGCATACGCCCGGATAACAGGTAAAGAAGCCGAATGCTGCCCAGAATCGGCAATGTTATCCATTTTTCCAGGTCCTATTGGGCTACAGAAGAGGGATATTCTCCGCTTTTGCATCTCGGCTGCTCGTGCTGTGATCCCGAGGTTCTGGAAATCAAGCCGGGCTCCATCTCTACTTGATTGCTTCAAAGAATTGATGGACACATATCGAATGGAGGAGCTCGCAGCTGATGCGTCGGGATCTCGGAACAAATTCTTAGGGATTTGGGTTGAATGGATTCTTTTTCATGACTCTGCAGAATTTAGGAGTATCTTTTCCAGCACAGATAATATGGCTCGACCTCTGGCTGATGGGGAGCCAGTGGGATGAGTACCCTTTCTCCTTCCCATACCTCACCCGTCCCCCCCCCCTCCTTTTTTTCTTTTTTTCTTACATGGCTTTTCTTTCCCAGTATAACTTTTTCTAATGGTTTTTGTTTCTCTTCTCTCTCTCTCTTCTTTTCTATCTCTCTTTTCTTCCCATCTGATACATTCAGTCTAGGTATTTCCTTTCTACGCCTATACCTTCAGAATTCTAGTGAACATTAGACAGGTATCGAAAACTCTGAGCTGTGAGTAGATCATTAATATTTCGGCCTTCCTTTCCGGTACACCAGTCGATAGACTATTCCAACTAGGCCTCAACGGGTAATGACCCACTTACGTGGTCAACCTGTTAGAAGGGGCCAAGTAATAAAAAATCATTCTGCTGGGGCTGCTTGTCCCCTTGACATCAGAACATCTCAAAACCCTGAGAAAGGTTGTATACTTGAGTGTTTGGAATTATATTTAGATTGTAGTATATATTGCACCAGAGATAAGCGCAAAAGTAAATTTGCAGCTTATCTTAAAGTTACTAATAACTTTGTGAATTCTCTTTTTGTATATTTTATATGTCTCAAGATTTTGTTAAAAGATTGAATGTATGTCTTTCATATGTTTTTTCAAAATTTAATAAAAATGAGATTAACCATAGTTAAATATTTTAAAATATGATCCCATCACGATCCCAACTTGAAATTTGGTACAGATGTGGCTAAGAGCATAAAAGACACATGGGCAGTTTTGGAAAATTTTTATTAAAATGTTTTTTTCGGAAATGCGTTTCAAAATGTTGCGTTTGCATTCGCATAGGTAAAAAATTAAAATTAACAAATATACTCTTGTGACATATCTGGTGAAAGTCTGGACAGTTCTGAGTAGAATGGTGTTTATTTTTTTTCTCTATCTTATTTCTAGCCCGAGATAAAAAAATTTAAAGTCGTACCAGGCCAAAATTCACCCTTTTTTTAAACTTTAAAAATCTGTAAAAAATTAACTGATGAAGAAAAAAATTCCAAACTTTTAATTTGTAATTAACTAAAGTAGTACTTCATAAAGGAAAAAAAAAAAAAAATCTAAAGACGTCAGGTAAAAAAAAAATATTCATATTTAGATCACTTGATATGGAATGACCCATTGACGCTATTAATAGTAAAATATGTTAAAATATGATCCCATTGCGATCCCAACTTGAAATTTGGTACAGATGTGGCTAAGAGCAAAGCAGACACATGGGCAGTTTTTGAAATATTTAAAGCGCGCCGATTTTTCGGAAATACGTTTTAAAGTTTTGCGCTTGCGATCACATGGGTAAAATATTAACAAAGATCCTCTTGTGACATATCTGGTGAAAGCCTGTATAGTTCTGAGTAGAATGGTGTTTATTTTGTCTCTCTATCTTATTCCTAGCCTTAGTTATGAGGAGAAACGTAAAGGCAGGCAACAGCGAAATTCACACTTTTTCCGAACTTTGAAAATCATTTAAAAAAAAAATAAATTTTTTAAAAAATTTTTCTCTTCACATTTTGCATTGTCTGACATGCTATTATCAAATAACAAAATCTCAAAAGAATTAAAAATATAGAGGTAATAATCATTGGTTCACTTGACATGGAATGACCCTATAGCCCTTTGGCCAGGGCAGCCAAAAATTGGGAGGTTCAAGAATGACCCATGCATACAGACATGTAGTAGGGCCTGTAACCCTCAAGTGGGTGTATTTTAGTATAGCCCTCTGGCCAGGGCAGCCAAAAATTGGGAGGCTCCTCATTGTCCCTGGATAGAGACGTGCAGGAGGGCCTGTAAAGAAGAACTGGGTGTATTGTAGTATAGGCCTTTGGCCAGGGCAGCCAAAAATTGGGAGGTTCAACAATGACCCATGCATACAGACATGTAGTAGGGCCTGTAACCCTGAAGTGGGTGTATTGTAGTATAGCCCTTTGGTCAGGGCAGCCAAAAATTGGGAGGCTCCTCTTTGTCCCTGGATAGAGACGTGCAGGAGGACCTGTAACCCTCAAGTGGGTGTATTGTAGTATAGCCCTCTGGCCAGGGCAGCCAAAAATTGGAAGGTTCAACAATGAGCCATGCATACAGACATGTAGTAGGGCCTGTAACCCTCAAGTGGGTGTATTGTAGTATAGCCCTTTGGCCAGGGCAGCCAAAAATTGGAAGGTTCAACAATGAGCCATGAATACAGACATGTAGTAGGGCCTGTAACCCTCAAGTGGGTGTATTGTAGTATAGCCCTTTGGCCAGGGCAGCCAAAAATTGGAAGGTTCAACAATGAGCCATGCATACAGACATGTAGTAGGGCCTGTAACCCTCAAGTGGGTGTATTGTAGTATAGCCCTTTGGCCAGGGCAGCCAAAAATTGGAAGGTTCAACAATGAGCCATGCATACAGACATGTAGTAGGGCCTGTAACCCTCAAGTGGGTGTATTGTAGTATAGCCCTTTGGCCAGGGCAGCCAAAAATTGGAAGGTTCAACAATGAGCCATGCATACAGACATGTAGTAGGGCCTGTAACCCTCAAGTGGGTGTATTGTAGTATAGCCCTTTGGCCAGGGCAGCCAAAAATTGGAAGGTTCAACAATGAGCCATGCATACAGACATGTAGTAGGGCCTGTAACCCTCAAGTAGGTGTATTTTAGTATAGCCCTCTGGCCAGGGCAGCCAAAAATTGGGAGGATCAACAATGACCCATGCATACGGACATGTAGTAGGGCCTGTAACCCTGAAGTGGGTGTATTGTAGTATAGCCCTTTGGTCAGGGCAGCCAAAAATTGGGAGGCTCCTCTTTGTCCCTGGATAGAGACATGCAGGAGGGCCTGTAACCCTCAAGTGGGTGTATTGTAGTATAGCCCTTGGCCAGGGCAGCCAACAATTGGAAGGTTCAACAATGACCATGCATACAGACATGTAGTAGGGCCTGTAACCTTCAAGTGGGTGTATTGTAGTATAGCCCTTTGGCCAGGGCAGCCAAAAATTGGAAGGTTCAACAATGAGCCATGCATACAGACATGTAGTAGGGCCTGTAACCCTCAAGTGGGTGTATTGTAGTATAGCCCTTTGGCCAGGGCAGCCAAAATTGGAAGGTTCAACAATGAGCCATGCATACAGACATGTAGTAGGGCCTGTAACCCTCAAGTGGTGTTATTGTAGTATAGCCCTTTGGCCAGGGCAGCCAAAAATTGGAAGGTTCAAGAATGAGCCATGCATACAGACATGTAGTAGGGCCTGTAACCCTCAAGTGGGTGTATTGTAGTATAGCCCTTTGGCCAGGGCAGCCAAAAATTGGAGGTTCAACAATGAGCCATGCATACAGACATGTAGTAGGGCCTGTAACCCTCAAGTGGGTGTATTGTAGTATAGCCCTTTGGCCAGGGCAGCCAAAAATTGGAAGGTTCAACAATGAGCCATGCATACAGACATGTAGTAGGGCCTGTAACCCTCAAGTGGGTGTATTGTAGTATAGCCCTTTGGCCAGGGCAGCCAAAAATTGGAAGGTTCAACAATGAGCCATGCATACAGACATGTAGTAGGGCCTGTAACCCTCAAGTGGGTGTATTGTAGTATAGCCCTTGGCCAGGGCAGCCAAAAATTGGGAGGTTCAACAATGAGCCATGCATACAGACATGTAGTAGGGCCTGTAACCCTGAAGTGGGTGTATTGTAGTATAGCCCTTTGGTCAGGGCAGCCAAAAATTGGAGGCTCTCTTGTCCCTGATAAGACATGCAGAGGGCCTGTAACCCTCAAGTGGGTGTATTGTAGTATAGCCCTTTGGCCAGGGCAGGCAAAAATTGGAAGATTCAACAATGAGCCATGCATACAGACATGTAGTAGGGCCTGTAACCCTCAAGTGGGTGTATTGTAGTATAGCCCTTTGGCCAGGGCAGCCAAAAATTGGAAGGTTCACAATGAGCCATGCATACAGACATGTAGAGGGCCTGTAACCCTCAAGTGGGTGTATTGTAGTATAGCCCTTTGGCCAGGGCAGCCAAAAATTGGAAGGTTCAAGAATGAGCCATGCATACAGACATGTAGTAGGGCCTGTAACCCTCAAGTGGGTGTATTGTAGTATAGCCCTTTGGCCAGGGCAGCCAAAAATTGGAGGTTCAACAATGACCATGCATACAGACATGTAGTAGGGCCTGTAACCCTCAAGTGGGTGTATTTTAGTATAGCCCTCTGGCCAGGGCAGCCAAAAATTGGGAGGCTCCTCAATTGTGCCCTGATACAGACGTGCAGGAGGGCCTAAACATTTTTTCCCTTTGGGAAAAGGAGCGGGTAAATCTGGTTGTAGTTAAATGCCCATGTCAAAACAGTAGTAGGGCGTAATTTCCACTGGGGGTATACCTGAAACAACAGCCAAATATTGTAACGGTCATCATGTGGCACATGGAGGAGTAGGAGGAGCAGTCAGCGATTATCCAAGAAAGGAAGGACGTGTGGATGTCCATACTGACAAGGAAGGGAAAATGCCAGGGAGGAACAAACAAGCGTGGAGTAACGGTCATCATGGTGGCACATGAGGAGAAGGAGGAGCAGTCCAGCGATTATCCAAGGAAGAGGAAGACGACGTGGTGGATGATCCAGTAGCTGACCCAACCTGGCAGGAGGATATGCAGAGCGAGGACAGCAGTGCACAGGGGGAGGGAGGCGTAGCGTCCCAACAGGCAGTACGAAGCAGGGTCGGGTCCGCAGGCAGAAGGCAGGGAACCGTTCACCGGAAGAACAACACGACACAAGGTGCCTGTGCAAATGTTAGGTCTTCCCGAGTCTGGCAGTATTTTAAGTTGGCTCCAGATGACTCTAAAAAGGCCATTTGCAACACCTGCCATGCCAGCATCAACAGGGGTATGAAAACTAGCAGCCTGACCACCACCAGCATGATCAGGCACATGTCAGCCAAGCACCCGACTGTCATATATGATACAGTCTATATAGAGTCTAATGCATGGGTATAATGAGACACATGAGACATACGCTTCTTAAGCAGCTCTTGTATTGCTTCATACAACTTAGTGCATCAACAGGATAACGTAAATGTAAGTTGCAGAGTGCAAGGCAAACAACCAAGGACATCAGAGCATTAAAGCATAGTACAAGTCTCAAGGAAAGCATTCAGAGTATATTACTTCCCTGTCAGATGTTGCTGGCAAACAGGAGGATTCTGTGTCCATAAATGATTCCAGGCAGAGTGAATCCAGGCTTCAGAGAGCAAGTCACAGACAGATTGCAGACCTGATTCAGGAGCACAGGTAAATCATCTGAAACTGATTAAAAGGGCAATTGGCAAGAAACAGGGCAGGGACATCAAAGCTGAGGACTCCATATTGTTTGAGGGCAAAAGTCAATGCACAGGACAGGAAACAAGATGGCCGACAAAATACACTAAATGCAAACATAACAACAGATATAGCAAAAAAGCCTGAAAACCTTACAGCGACTTTGTGGGAAGTACAACAGAGTCGAGGAGCGGTGCTTGCTGATGTCACTGCTACGTCTTCGCGTGTTGTGCGTGCGAGCCAATCCCCTGTACATGCTGGCCGCGAATAAGCCTCCGGCCCTGCACCTGAAGTTGCCCACGCACAAATAACACCACCATCAAGCACGTCCTTGTCCCAGCGCAGCGTTCAATTATCCATTCAGCAAACCTTTGAACGCAGGCGCAAATACGCTGCCAATGCTCCACATGCCACAGTCCTGAATTCCCACATTTCGCGACTCTTAGGGTACCTTTACACGCCGCTACAACAGGATGGATACAATCCGCTACTTCACGTGCACGAGCACGGCCAAACGGTTACAAACGGGAAACGCACCACCTTTACACGCCGCCATAAGGTGCGCTACGCTACGTTACATCTATAGCTAGCTACATCGCCGGGTGTCTCAAGTAGCCATCTGTAGCTTAGCTTACCTCATTTACACACCGCTACAACAAGCTAATATGGGCGGACCTGGTGCAGCAGGGACAGCACATAGGCGTGCCACAATTGTGGATTACAAGACGTCCGTACGCTGATAGGACAAAGCAAGAACATCATGATTGGGCAGGCATCGCAGGAGGCTGGTTAATACAGCACGCTCGAGCGATTGTGTAGTGACTGGTCAGATCCTTAAATATGCCGCCCTATGCAGTGACTACCATTCGTCATGCAGGAGCTTCCTCCAATGATCGCTGAAGGGGCGCTGTAACCCGGAGCCTGTGTCACGCCCCAGCTACATTCCAGCTACATAGCCTGGTGTCCAGACATCCCTTCTGTAGCCTCTTTACATGCCGATACAGCTCGCTACAGTGCTCGGAAACAGATGTATCTGTTGCCGGCTGTCACGTCCCGTCTTCACACGCCGCTACTACGGGCTATATTGACGCTACAAGCTACATTTGTAGCCTGTAGCGGGTTGTATCCATCCTGTCGTAGCGGCGTGTAAAGGGCCCCTTAGCGCTAGAAATGTTGCCTTTACGCTGGTGGAGACGGAAACATTCCGCGACCTCATGGCGGCTGCTGTCCCACGTTACTCGGTCCCCAGCCGACAATATTTCTCCAGATGTGCCGTCCACGCATTGCATAACCACGTGTCCAACAGCATCACACGTGCCCTGAACAACGCTGTTTCAGCCAAAGTCTACGTAACCACAGACACGTGGACAAGTGCTTGTGAGCAAGGCCGCTACATCTCCTTGACAAAACACTGGGTTAATATTGTGGAGGCTGGGACCCAGTCTGAGCGAGGGACGGAACACAGTCCTTCCCACACCAAGGATAGCAGGCCCTACCTCTGTCAGGGTTTCTCCGACACTCTACAGCTCCGGAATGTCATGCTCTTCAGCCTCCTCCTCCTCCTCCTGCGCATCCTCATCCACTGTACCCTCCACACCAGTCCCAAGCTGGAAGCACTGCAGCACTGCCTCTGCGAAGCGGCAACAGGCTGTGCTGAAGCTAGTCTGCATAGGTGACAAACCCCACAATGCAGAAGAGGTGTGGACAGCTCTGAAACAGCAGGCAGATCACTGGCTCACACCTCTGAACCTAAAGCCAGGAAAGGTCGTGTGTGACAATGGCCGGAACCTGGTGGCAGCTTTGAGGCGAGGCCAGCTGACGCATGTTCCATGCGTGGGCCATGTGCTCAACCTGGTGGTTCAGAGGTTTCTAAAGTCATACCCAGAGCTGTCTGAACTGCTGGTAAAAGTTCGCCGTCTGTCTGCACATTTTCGCAAGTCACCTGCTGCTTCAGCCGGCCTTGCCGGCTTTCAGCGCCGTTTGCGTCTTCCGGCCCACAGACTGGTGTGTGATGTCCCCACGCGTTGGAATTCAACTCTGCACATGTTGGTCAGGATATGTGAGCAGAAGAGGGCAGTTGTTGACTACCTGCATCACCTAAGCCGTCGGGAAATGGGTCAAACTCCAGACATAACACCTGAGGAGTGGAGATGGATGTCCGACCTATGTACCGTCCTCCAAAACTATGAGGACTCCACCAAGATGGTGAGCGGCGATGACGCCATTATTAGCATCACCATACCACTACTCTGCCTTCTAAAACGGTCTCTGCTGAAAAACAAAGAGGATGCATTGCAGGCCGAGCGCGATGACTTGGAGCAAGAAACAGTAGTGGGTGTGGGTGAAAACACACAGCCCAGCCTCATCTCATCACAACGTGCAGTGGAGGACTATGACGAGGAGGAGGAGGATGAAGACATGGAGCAACTCTCTGGCCAAATTGAGGATATGACATGCACACCAGTCATACCCTCGATTCAGCGTGGCTGGCCAGAGGACAGGGGAGATGAGGAGGAGGAGGAGGAGGACAGCATGTTCAGTCATCGTGTTGGTCTGGATACTGAAGTGATGGCTGTTAAGAGTCTGGCGCACATGGCTGACTTTATGGTAAGCTGCCTGACTCGTGACCCTCGCGTTCAGAACATCTTGGCCGACAATCAGTACTGGTTGGCAACACTCTTAGACCCACGCTACAAGGAGAACTTTATGTCTCTCATTCCTGAGTAGGAGATGTCAGCCAAAATGCAGCAGTTCCAGAAGGCCATAGTCACGGAAGTAGGCAAATCATTCCCCTCACAAAACGCTAGCGGCATAGGTCAGGAATCAGTGGAGAACCAAGGCGTACGGCCGAGAGGGGCACAAGTCCAATCCGCCAGAGGTAGTGGAACAGTCTTTACGATGTGGGACAGTTTTCTCAGCCACTCACGTACCACAGCCCCTGAAGTGCGGGGTAGTGCCACAAGAAATGCTAAGTTTGGCCAGATGCTGAAGGAGTACCTTGCAGATCGAACAACTGTACTGCGAGATTCCTCTCTGCCTTACAATTATTGGGTCTCCAAGCTGGACACGTGGCATAAATTGGCTCTCTACGCCTTGGAAGTCCTGGCCTGCCCTGCCGCTAGCGTTTTGTCCGAGCTTGTTTTCAGTGCCGCAGGTGTAATCATTACTGATAAACGCACCCGCCTGTCAACTGAAAATGCTGACAGGCTGACTCTGATCAAGATGAACAAGGGTTGGATTGGGCCAAACTTCACCACACCACCAACAAATGACAAATGAATTTAAATTTTGTTATGGGAATTTGCCATGTACCTCCACTCACCCATGGGTACACACTTCTGGACTTCCGAGTGTCCAAGTGTGGGATCAGTAATGTCCGTGGACGTGTACTCGGCCTGGTGGTAGGAAGAGGGATCAGGTTGGGAAATGTGCGGTGCAGTATCACGGCTACTGACGCTTGACTGTGTGGAAGACAGGGTGTTGGTGGAGGTGCTAATCTGACTTGAAGCATTATCCGCAATCCAAGTAACAACCTGTTGACACAGGTGTTGGTTCAAGAGCGGTGTACTGGAGCGGGCCCCAAGAATTTGGGACAGGACGTGTGAGCGAGTAGATGTGCCCCTTTGTTGTTGCGAAATTAGTGCTTGCACACGACCTCGGCCTCTGCCTGCACCACCATCACGTTCACTTCATTGTTCCTTGCCAACGCCCTTGCGCATTTTGCTTGTATACAGCGACAACAGTCTGGTGACTGTAATGGTGACAGGAGATTAGGATTTTAGTCCCTAACCTGTATCAAGGTAGTAATTACACCAGTCTGGTGACTGTAATGGTTTCAGGAGAGGATTTTAGTCCCTAACCTGTTTCAATTTATGACGTACACCAGTCTGGTGACTGTAATGGTTTCAGGAGAGGATTTTAGTCCCTAACCTGTATCAAGGTATGACGTACACCAGTCTGGTGACTGTTCTGATCACAAGAGATTAGGATTTTAGTTCCCTAACCTGTGTCAAGGTATGACGTACACCAGTGTGGTGACTGTTGAGATCACAAGAGATTAGGATTTTAGTTCCCTAACCTGTATAAAGGTATGACGTACACCAGTGTGGTGACTGTTGAGATGACAAGAGTTAGGATTTTAGTTCCCTAACCTGTATAAAGGTATGACGTACAACAGTGTGGTGACTGTTGAGATGACAAGAGTTAGGATTTTAGTTCCCTAACCTGTATAAAGGTATGACGTACAACAGCGTGGTGACTGGTGAGATCACAAGAGGTTAGGATTTTAGTTCCCTAACCTGTATAAAGGTATGACGTACACCAGTGTGGTGACTGTTGAGATGACGAGTTAGGATTTTAGTTCCCTAACCTGTATAAAGGTATGACGTACAACAGTGTGGTGACTGTTGAGATGACAAGAGTTAGGATTTTAGTTCCCTAACCTGTATAAAGGTATGATGTACAACAGTGTGGTGACTGTTGAGATGACAAGAGTTAGGATTTTAGTTCCCTAACCTGTATAAAGGTATGACGTACACCAGTGTGGTGACTGTTGAGATGACAAGAGTTAGGATTTTAGTTCCCTAACCTGAAAAAAGTTATGACGTACACCAGTGTGGTCACTCTTGAGATGACAAGAGTTAGGATTTTAGTTCCCTAACCTGTATAAAGGTATGAGGTACAACAGTGTGGTGACTGGTGAGATCACAAGAGGTTAGGATTTTAGTTCCCTAACCTGTATAAAGGTATGACGTACACCAGTGTGGTGACTGTTGAGATGACAAGAGTTAGGATTTTAGTTCCCTAACCTGTATAAAGGTATGACGTACAACAGTGTGGTGACTGTTGAGATGACAAGAGTTAGGATTTTAGTTCCCTAACCTGTATAAAGGTATGACGTACAACAGTGTGGTGACTGGTGAGATCACAAGAGGTTAGGATTTTAGTTCCCTAACCTGTATAAAGGTATGACGTACACCAGTGTGGTGACTGTTGAGATGACAAGAGTTAGGATTTTAGTTCCCTAACCTGTATAAAGGTATGACGTACAACAGTGTGGTGACTGGTGAGATCACAAGAGGTTAGGATTTTAGTTCCCTAACCTGTATAAAGGTATGACGTACACCAGTGAGGTGACTGTTGAGATGACAAGAGTTAGGATTTTAGTTCCCTAACCTGTATAAAGGTATGACGTACAACAGTGTGGTGACTGGTGAGATCACAAGAGGTTAGGATTTTAGTTCCCTAACCTGTATAAAGGTATGACGTACAACAGTGTGGTGACTGGTGAGATCACAAGAGGTTAGGATTTTAGTTCCCTAACCTGTATAAAGGTATGACGTACACCAGTGTGGTGGCTGTTGAGATGACAAGAGTTAGGATTTTAGTTCCCTAACCTGTATAAAGGTATGACGTACAACAGTGTGGTGACTGGTGAGATCACAAGAGGTTAGGATTTTAGTTCCCTAACCTGTATAAAGGTATGACGTACAACAGTGTGGTGACTGTTGAGATGACAAGAGTTAGGATTTTAGTTCCCTAACCTGTATAAAGGTATGACGTACAACAGTGTGGTGACTGTTGAGATGACAAGAGTTAGGATTTTAGTTCCCTAACCTGTATAAAGGTATGACGTACAACAGTGTGGTGACTGGTGAGATCACAAGAGGTTAGGATTTTAGTTCCCTAACCTGTATAAAGGTATGACGTACACCAGTGTGGTGACTGTTGAGATGACAAGAGTTAGGATTTTAGTTCCCTAACCTGTATAAAGGTATGACGTACAACAGTGTGGTGACTGGTGAGATCACAAGAGGTTAGGATTTTAGTTCCCTAACCTGTATAAAGGTATGACGTACAACGGTGTGGTGTCTGTTGAGCTCACAAGAGTTAGGATTTTAGTTCCCTAACCTGTATAAAGGTAGTACGTACACCTGTCTGGTGACTTTAATGGTTTCAGGAGAGTATTTTAGTCCCTAACCTGTATTAAGGTAGTACGTACCCCTGTCTGGTGACTGTAATGGTTTCAGGAGAGTATTTTAGTCCCTAACCTGTATTAAGGTAGTACGTACACCTGTCTGGTGACTTTAATGGTTTCAGGAGAGGATTTTAGTCCCTAACCTGTATTAAGGTAGTACGTACACCTGTCTGGTGACTGTAATGGTTTCAGGAGAGTATTTTAGTCCCTAACCTGTATTAAGGTAGTACGTACACCTGTCTGGTGACTGTAATGGTTTCAGGAGAGTATTTTAGTCCCTAACCTGTATTAAGGTAGTACGTACGACTTTAATGGTTTCAGGAGAGGATTTTAGTCCCTAACCTGTATTAAGGTAGTACGTACACCTGTCTGGTGACTTTAATGGTTTCAGGAGAGGATTTTAGTCCCTAACCTGTATTAAGGTAGTACGTACACCTGTCTGGTGACTGTAATGGTTTCAGGAGACGATTTTAGTCCCTAACCTGTATTAAGGTAGTACGTACACCTGTCTGGTGACTGTAATAGTTTCAGGAGACGATTTTAGTCCCTAACCTGTATTAAGGTAGTACGTACACCTGTCTGGTGACTGTAATGGTTTCAGGAGACGATTTTAGTCCCTAACCTGTATTAAGGTAGTACGTACACCTGTCTGGTGACTGTAATGGTTTCAGGAGACGATTTTAGTCCCTAACCTGTATTAAGGTAGTACGTACACCTGTCTGGTGACTGTAATGGTTTCAGGAGAGGATTTACGTCCCTAACCTGTATTAAGGTAGTAAGTACAAGAGTGTGGTGACTCTAATGGTCACAGAAAAGCTTGGATTCCAATCTGTATCACCCTGCCTATATCCTCCTAGATTAGTCCTGAGAAGGACTGTTCTGGTCACTGGAAAGCTTGGACTCCGATCTGGATCACCCTGCCTATATCCTCCTAGATTAGTCCTGAGAAGGACTGTTGTGGTCAGCAGCAGCAGTTTGCAGCCCTGCTCCGGATCTAGCTGTAAGGGCCGCAAATCTGTCCCTAATCAGCAGCAGACACTCTCCCTACACTCACTGTCTGGAAGGCTGTGTGCCGAGCACAGCGAGCCGGGAGTTATAAAGGCTCGGTCACGCTGTGCAGGGCGGCCAATCACTGCTATGCCACAACTAACAGGGCTGTGGCATTGCAGTGGTCTGCCAGCCAATCCCTGCACGTGGGCTGGCTCTCAAAAAAGCGCCAACATGCAGAGATGACGACCACGAGCACAGCACGAGTATCGCGAGATTACTCGGTGCTCGGCGTGTCGCCCGAGTACAGTGATACTCGTGCGAGTACCGAGTAGTGGCGAGCATGCTCGCTCATCACTAGTCTCTATCCCTAATCGCTACTCGTCTGGAACAGCCCTAAAAAGGGCAGATATTACTAAGATTCGCACCCTCCCTCCAGTCCCTTCTCCCTAAACCTATCTAACTTTGTATTCGCTCACTAGCTGACTGAGAGAACACAATTCAGAGTTTGCACTGTTTAGCGCGCGCACCGAGCTGCAGCAGTGCCGTCTAACACCATGCAGCAGCTATCAGCAATATGGTGGCGATCGTTAAAATGGCGGAGTCTTATAGGGCTAGGACATGTGACAGACACAGCCAATGATGACCTTTTTTGTGTGAAAAAATGCACTTTGCAGTGTGGGACTGTGATTGGCTAGCAGCCTGAACCGCCTCACTGTACATGCTTTAGGAGAAAAAAAAAAGCGACCTTATTGCTACAGTTCTGATACAAGCCCCCCCTGCACACTATACACACAAACTGGATATTAACATTCACTTGCAGTATTAGGGCTAAGTTTAGGGTTAGAAAGATTAAGCTTTTGGTAATCGAAGCGTTATCGAACATATACTAGAACTGCCGAATTTCAGGCAAATTGTTCTAATTCGGCGAATAATTCGACCACCGCCAAAAACAGCTCGAATTTGAGATTGGCGAACAATTCCAATCGAACACCGCTCATCTCTAATAGATACACACAGCTCTGCAACAGACCCTTCCTTATACACATTCACCATAGATTATCACCAGTGGCATAGCACCCAGGGTCCCCATGTGAAGAGCAGGAGGGGGGGCTGCTGTCAGAGAATTCTCGTGCCACCCCATCATCTGAGGCAGCGGCGTAGCAACTGTTTGTGGTGCCCGGGGTGGTCGTAAAAAATTTGCCGCAGCTGCCACCCCTAAGAATTGGGCCAAATGGCCACTCACCTCCTGAACTCTCCATCCTTCTGCGCTCCCCATCCTCCAGCTCCTGCACTCCCCATCCTCCTGCACTTCCCATCCTCCTGCACTTCCCATCCTCCTGCACTCTCCATCCTCCTGCACCCTCCATCCTCCTGCACCCTCCATCCTCCAGCACCCTCCATCCTCCAGCACCCTCCATCCTCCTGCACTCTCCATCCTCCTGCGCTCCCCATCTACCTGCGCGCTCCATCCTTCTGTGTGCTCCATCCTCCTGCGCTCTCCATCCTCTTGCGCTCCCCATCCACCAACCTCCAGCACCCTTCATCCTCCAGTGCCCTCCATCCTCCTGCATGCTTCATCCTCATGCACACTTCATCCTTCTGCACGCTCCATCCTCCTGTGCTCTCCAGCCTCCATCCTCTTGCATTCCCTGTCCTCCGTCCTCCTGCACTCCCCATCCTCCTGCAGTCCCCATCCTCCTGCGCTCTCTGTCCTCCTGCGCTCTCTATCCTCCATCCTCCTGCACGCTCCATCCTTCTGCGCTCTCCATCCTCCTGCACTCCCCATCCACCATCCTCCAGCACCCTCCATCCTCCTGCACGCTCCATCCACCTGCGCTCTCCATCCTCCATGCTCTTGCATTCCCTGTTCTCCGTCCTCCTGCACTCCCCATCCTCCTGCAGTCCCCATTCTTCTGCGCTCTCCATCCTCCTGCGCGCTCTATCCTCCTGCGCTCTCTATCCTCCTGCGCTCTGTATCCTCCATCCTCCTGCGCTCTCCATCCTCCATCCTCCTGCACTTTCCATCCTCCTGCACTCTCCATCCTCTATCCTCCTGCACTCTCTATCCTCTATCCCCTGCAGTTTCCATCCTCTATCCCCTGCAGTTTCCATCCTCTGTCCCCTGCAGATTCCATCCTCTGTCCCCTGCAGATTCCATCCTCTGTCCTTTGCAGTTTCCATCCTCTGTCCCCTGCAGTTTCCATCCTCTGTCCCCTGCAGATTCTATCCTCTGTCCCCTGCAGTTTCCATCCTCTGTCCCCTGCAGATTCCATCCTCTGTCCCCCTGCAGATCCCATCCTCTGTCCCCTGCAGTTTCCATCCTCTGTCCCCTGCAGTTTCCATCCTCTGTCCCCTGCAGTTTCCATCCTCTGTCCTTTGCAGATTCCATCCTCAGTCACCTGCAGATTCCATCCTCTGTCCCCTACAGATTCCATCCTCTGTCCCCTGCAGATTCCATCCTCTGTCCTTTGCAGTTTCCATCCTCTGTCCCCTGCAGATTCCATCCTCTGTCCCCTGCAGATTCCATCCTCTGTCCCCTGCAGTTTCCATCCTCTGTCCCCTGCAGCTTCCATCCTCTATCCCCTGCAGTTTCCATCCTCCAGCCTCCCTGTATCCTTCATCCCCGTGCACAGCCTGCCACCCTCTGCACCCCTCTCTCACACACCTCTTGTTGAAGGACCGGGAGGGGGGGGGGCCGTTGCACACTCACCGCGGCCGCCGTGTGCGTCTGCTGTAAGGAGGAGGTGAGGAGGGGCAGGCAGAGCTGCAAGACAGGAAGTCCCATCCTCCCTCCTCTCCAGCCGGCACGGCGGCCGGCTGCCAGTGCGGGGCTCCCCAGGGGGCGGACAATGGGCCCCTCATGTCGGGGGGGGCCCGGGGCGCTCGCCCCCCCTGTTCCCCGCTAGCTACGCTACTGATTATCACATCTTGCAGTTCTTGATTGGTGCAGAGCTGTAGAGAAGCCACTGTGAGTTAAATGGAGGCTATAACAATTGAGCAGCTGCAGGACCTACCAGGTCTTTCTTTTCAATTATGTGATCAGTCACATGACTAGAAGGTCCTTCAGATGCACGGCTCCTGCAGCCTCCATGTAGCTCCTACTGAACCTCCTCTTCTGCTTTGTACCGATCACATAGATGAGGCAGAGCAGGAGAGAGGGCCGCTGTCTGTAAGTGGATTTTGCCTCTTTGCTTCTGCTTAATGATGGCCAGAGCCCCGGCACTTGCCCAGGTGCTGAAGCCTGCCTTGCTGGTCAGATTACTTAGATCTCCTATAAGTTTGGTACAATGAGGAATTTTGTTCAGTATATTAGGATTATTTTGGCACTAATTTCAGGCATCATTCAAAAATCTACTTTTTTTTAAATGGGATAAAAGGACGTGTTGATCGGATCTGATTTCCATTAGTGTCTCAGTGTTTCAGTTTTACAATCAGTGTTTCATCAGTTTTTTTTATCTGCAAAAAAAATAATGTTTATGAAGGTTTCTCAAGCTTTTCCTAGCAAATAGCCAGAGAATAAAATTGAAGGATGAATCTAGTTTCACTATTCCTCTGTGCAGTGCGTCTCGGACACAATAAGAGTTATTGTTGTGTTTTGTATCTGGTATTGTGGAGGTGCTGGCTTGCTCAGGTGTTTCGTCTACCCTGTAATTGCTTGGCTACTTTACTGAGCAACCCCTCCCAGAACTCTGCCAGTCATACATTCTATTTAAAGTGCTATGTAGCCTGTATTTCTGTGAATGTTCTGATCTCTGTTATCTGACCCCGGACAGTTGATTGATTTCCCTTTTGTCTATTCCCCTTGTACTTGTTGTGGTTTCATGGTATTTTGATCTTTGGACCATGACTTGAATACGCCTCTGTTGACTCACTTAATCATCTTCGAGCCCTCCTGGAAACCTGAACCACTGCATGACTACATCTATGTCTACCCCCTGGATACTATGAGCTTTCCTGGAAACTGACCCCGGATTACCTGATTTTCCTGATGTCTATGTTTATTTAATAGTGACTAACGTCACAACTAGGATGTCCTAAGTGTGCGGTCTGAACTTTCATGGACCTATAGACATGAATGTATGATTTTGATCTATGACTTGAATCGATACTGGGCATGTAAACAGCCCCTCAGACCTGTGGGGTACAAGTTCTATCCATTAAAAGGCGGATAGACTATGCATATCAAAAACGAACGTCTGAATGAGGCCTTAGGCTTTCAGTTGGGAGTGGACACAACTAAGATTTACTTAGGCTAGAATAATTCCAAATTGGTCCCAATGGACAGATTATAATAAAAAGCACAATAACACACAACATACAAAAACTCATTTAAAAAGATTTCTTTATTCTTTATTTTAAGCAAAATTACTTTTAATAACTTTTTTCAGTATTATTTTTACAAAAAAAGTGTTCAGTTTTTTTTCCATTGGAGGCGGTATGAGGGGGAATACACTGAGAGGAGGAAGATGAGGGGGTGGTCAGTAAACTAAGGCATTCACACATCAAACACACCCCTCACAACCAGACACAGCGGGGGTAGGAAAGTCAAGATCATTCTGCAGCATAATGGTAACGGAGGGAAGGCAGAGAGAAGGCACCGAGCCCGAGAGGAAGGGGAGAGAGACCTCACTCTACCTAAAATCTCACAGCTTTTTATGTTTAACCCCTTCAATGCCAGAGTGTTTAAATATGTTACAAATGTCTTTGGCAGCGACGTGTAATAGAATAAAAATAATAATTACATATATATCAGCTCTCGTCCCCTTCTCTCCTGACATTGTCACTCTCCCTTATGCCAGAGTAGCTTACACTTTAATAAGCTCTCACAGTATTAGGCAATACCTTCCCCTATCAAGGGCGCTGCAGATAAAGATATAGTACAAATATAACAAAAAACATCAACAAAAAGAAACAAAACAGCAATGCTCTGCAATTTGTGGCAATTAAAAGGTAAGAAATATATATATTTTGATTTCTGTATAAAAAAAAGATGATGCTTTTTGAAGACTCCTCTGTCACGCTCCACCCTCGAAAAGGGAGAAGTCACACACTGTAATAATACATATAACAAAAAATAAAACACATCTCGTACAGTCGCCGGCCAATTGCATTACAATGGAGATAATTCCAAGTATAAGTTACAACAACAACAACAATAACCTACTGGGGCCATGGTGTGAGAGAGAGGAGCGAGGGGTAGGGGCTGAATGGCATGGGGGTAATTCCTAATTACTGGCCCAAGGCCACCAGGAGCACAAACTTGTCCACTTTATGTTAACAGTACTTTAAAAGACCCAGCAGCACATCGGGCAGAAAAAAAAAGAATTTGCAAAAACTTAAGATCTCATGTACAAAAACTTGTATGAAGTAGAGCAGTAGTCACAATCAATCAGCCAGGCTTAAAGGGAACCTGTCATATTGTACATGCAGTTAAGTCTGTGGACAGCAGGGTATAGAGAAGGAGAAGCTGAGCGGACTGATATATAAACTGTGTGTGAAAAGATTCAGTATAACTGCTATGTCTTCATTGAAATCCTGGGTGTTTGTATGCTTATAAGTCCAGTGGGCGGTGCTACTCAGTCATTGACAGTTATCTCCGTAACCAGTCATACAAGGACCGCCCACTGGACTCATATGGAAACAGACACCAGGTATTTGTACAAAATACATGTTGTACTTAAAGTTTGTCCATAAAAATGTGTATTATTCTGATCAGCTACCCCTGTATCACAACCTGCCCCCAGATCAGGTTCCCTTTATACTCTGACTTTACCCAGACTGATCAGTAAATGAAATGCAGGACTTAATTGGTTGCTAGAGCCATCAGCCCCACTACGTAAGTTTTTGGATTCAAGGTTCTATCAGGTCAATCATTATAACAGGCGCAATCCATGGAGTCTACAACTAGAAGTTTTTGCACAAAGTCATATAATGGACAATTGGCTTATCGAGGTGGCCTGAATGAATGCCAACCAGCTCCTGACTACAGATGATGTGCATGTTACATTTATATATATAGTGCATGTATGTCCATACTTGTGAATGTCCAAGTGTACTGTATGCAGGTCTGCACGGCTCTGTAGGTTTCTTTATGTGAATTCATAGACCTAGACTATGTTCTCTGTTGGCATGTACACATATACGCTACATACGTATTCTTACAGCATCAGTGTGTGTATATGTGCCTGCCAGTGGATTCTTGCCAGGCTGCAGGCTCATTTTAGAAAGTGTAGCTGCCTGACTGATAACAGATGGATGTCTAAAAGGCAGGCGAAAGGAAGAACTGGGCGGTAACTGAGGGAATGGAGAACAGAGGGGGATACTTGAATCCTTTTACATTCACACCATGCAGTAGCACCATAGTTGATGAGGTTAATCGTAGCTCTCCGACTGCTTATTTTCTCCGCCTGCCGCAGGTTTTCCCTTGGCCGCACAGTCCACCACCTACGTAGAGAAAATCTATCAATCACATGTGGCAAGATTTTATACAAAAACACCTGAAAGCCATACTTAATTTCATACTTAGTTTATATGTGCATCCGTTTTAAATACATTTTGATCATAAATCCTGAAGGTCCCAGGCCATAATTCAGATACATTGTGTAGCATGATTATAGGCCATTAAGATGAGGCTATCCGAGATACATAGAATGAAAGAACCAAAGAGCTTGGTGATGCCCCAGACTTCTTTGCCATTGTTAGAGATTCATAGGAATGTCTGACACAATTAAACTGTGATTTCAATGGTGCATTACAGTCCATGTCTAACCTGGCAGCACACAATCAAAGGATTGCCATCTAAAAATATTTGGCAGTCAGATATTTTATTCTTTGGAGCACTCTGGCTATTTATAAAAAATATATTTGATGATCTGGCCTAGAACTACTCCAACTAGGGAGAGACATTACAGCAGCGCCAGGGGCAGAGCCAGACTAGCCTGGCTTCCCGCTATGGTCTGTGGCTAGATTTGGAAAGTACATTTTCTCAATCATGTAGCCAGGCTATGATTCATGCCCATTTGGTGTAGCATGAAATGCCTGTCAGTTCCCTTCAACTGACAGAATCTCCAAAATCTAGTGCTGAAGGGTTCCCCACCTACATACTGCCAAAATATTATCTTATATATTTTATAAGGTTAAAGGTAGACTTTAAGCTCACCGTTTTCCTCCTAGTTTAAATCTTTTTAATAGAGTAAATAGGAAAAAGCAGTCGTATATCAAGTATGATGTTACACTCAATGTATAATTTACCAACTTCATCTTATACCCTAATATGTTGATCAAAAGGAAGGCAAAAAGCCCATGGGGCAGACACTGAGCTCCACATTGGGGAGAAAATTCCATCCAAACTACACATATGGCAATCAGACCGGATTGATTACTTTGGTATTGATGGCCTTTTGTGTACCCATCATGGTGCCATATATTTGGGATTGCAGCTTAGTTCCTTTCTCTTGATTAGGTCCGAGCTGCAGAGAGCTGTAATAAATCCCTAGCTCTGAGCTTGGTGAGTGATGAGCAGACATGGCCGTCCTCACAGCCCTTCTGTCATCTGATCACTAGGGTGGCGGGAGTCGGACATGTCATAAGGACAATTTTTCACAGTTGCTACTTTGCTACTCAACTCAATTTCTTAGTAATGTCAGCTTCTGAGAAGTGAATATTTTGTAGAGTTAAATAGGAACATCTGGCATAATTTACCAATCCCAGTGTGGCAAGAGTAAATGCCAGACAAATATTTCTCTAATTGCTGCAGGATGCTAATGACATTGTCTGGGACAGAATAACTGATGTCCAATCCACATCAATATGTGATCATTAGAGGTCTGCTACTTGGAATCTCCACCAATCATCTGAAATCTGCTCAGGCCCTATCATTGTACAGAGAGGAACACAGCAGCCCCCTACATTATATAGTGACCCCGGCCAGGTATCTCCTCTTGTGCCAGACAATGTCTTTAAAAAAGGACCTGTCATTTGCCATAAATATGCATATTTTACCTGCTTTAAATGCCCTTTTTTTTCTTGAATCAGGAATAGAGAGATGCAGGAGCAAAATACAAACAATGCCAGAGATATGGCCCCTGCTGACTGTATGTAAATCTAGTCTTTTTAGACAGGTAGTCATGGTTCTCAGCTCTTCTTTGTGACAGTTGTCCTTATGACCACTCCCAATTGGCTAAAAGCACATGGATTTATAAACATTGAAGAGAGGGTCATATCTCAGGAACAGATGGGTGCAGGAACACAAAATCAACAATGCCAGATTAAAAGAGATAGGTCCTCTTTAAGGCCTTGTACTTACTAATGCCTAGTACCATGAACAGAGCCCCACAGATAAAAACATTGAAACACCCAAAATGCTTACTGGGCCATAAAATAATAGACCTACGTGAATTCTGTATCAACTCAAGTAAAACAGGGAATTAATGTAAAGTGTTTTTCGGTCAATAATTGGTCATTTATTTTGGGTAACCCATTTCTACCCCCTCCTACTTCACAGATCTGGCCTGCTTATCTATGTCTAGGGATCACTATGTCTGGTAGAACCATACAGGACTAGTGAAAGCCTGATCTCCAGTGCACTGCGTCTCCTTAATCCTGTACACCCTAATTAATGTTATTTAATGTGCTACTCATTAGTGACATCCATTCACATTAGCACATATGTTCTCCTACATCCACCAGCAGGATGACAACATGGAATATTTGCTGCTGTCAGAAGCATTAGCAGTTCGTGAACCCTGATCCTCCATCATCCTGACACATACAAATGGCTAAGATCGTTGTAACACATGGCATTTATTGTAATGGCTGGACCCTAATCCTATACTGCACTTACAGAACATTTGTCTTACCAGCATTGGGCTTCGATACAATATCCTATACAGCTCTATTGATTGTGCTGCTCTTATCTGTATGGATGGCACTTATTGAAAATAATGTAGCTTCTGTTACTAGGAACTCTCCTTCATACAAGTGTGCCTTTTATATAATGACACCAGTGACATCACAGGGCAATATTACTGCGGCCAGGGGCATAACTACAACAGCTGCAGAGGTTGCAATCGCACCCGGGTCTCAAAGGTCCATTGGGCCTATAAAAAAAGACTAATTTTGTTAAAAATTTGCAATAATTGGGGCCCCGTTGGAGCTTTCGCATCGAGGCCCATGAGCTTTAAATTATCCCACTGATTGCGGCTGATACTTTTTACCTGCAGTTTATTTCAGCTTTGGTACAAGTAGACTCATTTATGTGACACTTCATCACTTCTGATGTTAAAGGGGTTTTCCCAGGTACAAAGGTCATTTTAAATTAATTTTAACCAATGGACCTTGGAGTAATAATGATTTCCACACTCGGATATGTTTAAAAAAATGTTCCTGTGCTGAGATGATCTTATATACCGGTATGTATCCCTGCTATGTACAGTGTAATGGATGTGTCTGGCCGTACAGGGACATGGTCTGATCATACCACATCTCCTGTGCTGAGATAATCTTATATATGTGTCCCTGCTATGTACTGTGTAATGAATGTGTCTGACAGTACAGGGGATAGGAGATGTGGTATGATCAGACCATGTCCCTGTACAGTCAGACACATCAATTATATTGTACATAGCAGGGACACATATGTAAGATTATCTCAGCACAGGAGATGTGGTATGATCAGACCATGTCCCTGTATGGTCAAACACATCCATTACACAGTACATAACAGGGACACATATATAAGATTATCTCAGCACAGGAGCTGTGGTGTGATCAGACCATGTCCCTGTACGGTCAGACACATCCATTACACAGTACATAGCAGGGACACATATATAAGATTATCTCAGCACAGGAGCTGTGCTGTGATCAGACCATGTCCCTGTGTGATCAGACACATCCAGTTGTAAAAATTATTATTATTTCAAGAGCTATTGAATAAAATGAACTTTGTGGGACACCTCCTATAAGCACATTTGGTGAAATGTGATTTCACAGATCATCTCATATTTACTCAGTGTGAATTAAATGTGCCTTATGGGCTCCAAGGTCTCTCCAAAAGTTGGAGCATTATAAATATAGGTGAAAAAAACTTTTCTCTCCCTGCCCCAACCTCACCTGTCCAGCCACATATTCCCTCTCTGCTCTGGTCTATGCTCCACTCCGGCATCATTGGCCCCTCCATGCTGCCTAGGCCTCATGTGACATTATCACCTCGTGGGTGGAATTCAATGCTTTTCGTGGTTTAGTTGGCATGAAGGACAGAGAATGTCAGGACATGGCAGGAGAGGAAGACTGGAGCAGACCTGAACAGAGAGGGACTGTGTGGCCAATCTGGGGAGGATCTGGGTGAGTGTTATATATATATATATATTTACATATAGTTTTTTTCTCCCGTTCCGAAACCAATCAATGTAAACTCATATTCATCTGACTCCAGTGGCGCAACTTCAGACCTAGGGGCCCTGATGCGAAAGCTCCAGCGGGGCCCCCAATTATTGCAATTCTTTAATAGATTAGTCTTTTTCTATAGGCTAAATGGACTTTTGGGGCCCCCCTAAGCTCCAGGGCCCGGGTGCGATCACAACCCCTGCACCTATTGTAGTTATGCCCCTGACTGACTCCATGAATTTTGGTGAACTCCAACTGAATTTGATTAGCTTTTCTCTAATCACATGCTTTCAGTTTTATTTTAAACTTTGATTTTGTTTTTTACATTAAAAATACGGCTTTACTCAGTATTTAGTATCATATGCTGTATAAAAGAAGAAGAATGCTCTATTATGTTGGACTGTACAGGGACAAATGTGAGTAAGCGTTCATAATTACCTCTGTAGTAGGATTTAGCTGGCTTTTGAGCTGTGAAAAGAAACGTATCGATCATGTTATTATGAGCTTTTTATGCCTCTTATCATAATAATTGAGAGTATAATGAAAAACAATAATTTACCTCCTAATGGGTATCCTCCTGGGCCAGCACCTGTAACTGGACAGAGATGACAATGGAAATGTAAGTATGACGCGCCCTCTGGTGTTCATTTTACAGAATACAAGTTTCATCAAATGCATTATTTGCAAAAGCTTGCAGCAGTATAAAAATCCCTGGGATATGGAAATTGGCAAAACCCGTTACTGCATTAATGTTCCAAATAATAATATTAATGATAATAATAAAAAATATTCCTTTAATTACACACAGTGATTCTTTATTTTACGAGCAGTGAGATTATTGAAGTCTCGGCCACATGATATATGCCCATTGCCCAGATTCACTACAAAGGTTCAAGGAGGCCTGGTTGGGTTTTAGATTCTTTGATAGGACGTTGATCCAGGGAAGTAGTCTGATTGCTGTATGTGGAGTCTTAAGTGGATTTTACATGGGGCGATAAGTATCTGACTAATGGAATTTTCGCTTTCCTGTGGACCAACATGTTAGAGTATAAATCAAGCTCAGTTTCAGCCTTAAAATTATAAAACTATGAGGCAATATCCATGGGTCATTGATAAAGACATAGATAATGTAGAGATATGACGCCATCTACAATAAGAAATGTAGAAATATCATTAACTAAGGAAAAACTGGTGTGGCTTGTCATCTGATAACATAAAGTTAGGGACTTCTAAGTCACTACTAGGCAGGGCCGGCTATAGGTTTATGTGGGCCCTGGGCGAAACAGTCTCCATGGGCCCCTTTAACACATAGTACGATTCATGAATATAAAATAGAAGCTGCGGGCTGTGTATATATAATATAGAAGCTCCTGGGTGGGCTGTATATATAATATTGAGGTTGTGCAGGGCTGCATATATAAAATATAGAGACTGCTAGAATGTATATATAATATAGAGGCTGTATATATTTAGAGGCTGTGTTGGGCTGTATATATTATTTGAAGGCAGTGGCAGCCCAGCAACAGCCTCCAAATAATATATACAGTCCAGCAAAGCCTCCAAATAATAAATATAGCCAAGCACAGCCTCCCTATTATATACACAGCAAAATAAAAGATATAAAAAGTTTTTGCACAAGTCCATATGCTGCAGTCCGCAGAGGAGGAAGAAGCTCCACAGCCTGGGGAGTCAGCACATGTCTAATTTGCATCGCATGAAAATTAGCCATGTGCGCTGGCAGCACTGAGGGAGAACTCAGCTGCTGGCTGAGTGTCGCTGATGGGTTCCTCATTGTCAGGGCTGCCAGTCCCTGATGGGCCCCTGACCATCAGGGCTGCATGTCGCTGATGGCCGTGGGCCCCCCCAGCTGCTCAGGGCCCCGGCACTTGCCCTGGTATGCTGGGTGCTGACGCCAGTCCTGCTACTAGGTCTAAATATGCTAGTAAATTGGACAGTATATACATAATTTAATTTAACAAAGAGTCACATAGCATTGGCTTCATTACAGGGGTTATACCGGCTTTAAAAATTAATGGCTTAGCTTAGGCCACTAATAATACATTAAAGCATAACCGTCATTTAAATTTGTATTTAATAGTAATGTAGAACAAGTGAATATAATCAACTTTCACATATACATTATTAGTGAAATCGGGAAGGAAACCATTAAAAAAACCTTCCACAAGATGTCCTCAGCAGGCTGTGTGTGAAGCTTATTCTCGGTCACCTCTGTCTTCAGGGGGAACCCAAAACTGCGTTCACAGTACAGATAAGACTGTCAAATTACCTCAAGCTGGCAACCTGCTGAGCTCACACAGCTGATGGGAGATCTTATCTGAACCCTCCTCACAGAGCACAGAGAAGAGGCCATGTGAATGGAGGATTCAGATAAGATCTCACAGGAGCTGTGTGAGCTCAGCAGGGTGCCGGCATGAGGTATTTTGACAGTCTTATCTGTATTATGACTGCAGTTTAGGCCATGCTCCAAGAAGGCGAAGGTGAGGAGAATTAGCCTCACACACAGCCTGCCGAGGACATTTTGTGGAAGGTTTTTTTAATGCTTTCCTTTCTGATTTCATTAATGTAGTATATGTGAAAGTTGATTATATTCACTTGCTCTACTTTCCTATTAAATAAAAATTTAAACAAGGTTACGCTTTAAGTTGGGTCTGACTATTGGCAGCCCCTCTAATCAGCTGTTGTATTGTTTTTATGGTTAAAGGTAGACATTAATTCATTGAAATCAGCCTATAACCTAACATATTGATCAAGAGGAAGGCAAAAACCCAATGAGGTAGATGATGACTTCCCCATATTAGGGGAAAATTCCTCCACAACTCCACATATGGCAATCCGACTAGTTCCCTGGATCAATGCCTGATCACAGATTATAGTGCTCATAACCCATAAGGCTGCTTTCACATCAGCATTTCTTGGCATTTCTGGCTGATCCAGCTGTTTTGCCGGAAGTCAGAACACTTACGGCAAGACTGCGTGCGACCTAATGCATTCCCTATGGGACATGCGTACATGTGCTGCACTTGCGGTTTTGCCGCAATCCGGCCAATCTTGTACTTGTGCAAATGGACAAAAACCAATGCTATGGTTGTAGCGAGAGTAAGCGGTTTCCAGAGTAGAAACATTGGGATATTTCTCACGGCATTATATAACATGGAATATCACTGGTTTAGGGGCCCGTCAGATGAGTATATTATTGGTCTGTATATAAATTGAGTTACATACGGTCAGCACATAGGCCAATGCAAATCAATGGGACAGTTCACATGAACATTTTTACACATCATTGTATGATAACATCACAGAAAGCTCTACTCTACATTGATCCATGTTTCAGATTAGTCTCACCTTATATAAATTATTAGGTGTGCAAAAAATAAATCACATATGGATTTCCATCAGTCGACAGTATGTCATAGATTTTTCATGGATCAATTACAACTGCTAACAACTGTATTTAACCTTTTGATTATTTGTTATATAGTCCATACAAAAAAACGATGTAAAGCAGATGTAAAAATCTGAATTATGGATTGTATAAAAATTACAATATGGATGGAATATCTTTTTTTCTGGGTGAAAAATTGACAATTTTGCATATGCACCTCTGAAGCGGACCTTAGGATAAGAGATGAGTGAACCTGTTTCGGGCTAAAGTTCGGGTGATTTGCATGTCCACAGTGCAGGAGCATGCCAGGCTGTGCTACGATAAGTTTGATACCCAGCCCGATGCTAGGTGTGATCGGTTCGGACTGGGGGTAAAACCCTACCCCCCCGGGATGTGTTTTGCTTTTGGCTGGCTTTATGTGGGCGGAGAGCCAAACAGCCAATCAGTGAAGTCTTGGGTCAGTGCCACCGAACCAGATGAGCCTCAGGTTGGTTCAGCAGCTGAACCTTGAATAGTTTACTTATCATTGCTTAGGATAATACATTAAAATACAGAATAGATTTACATCATTGAGTAAATAGATAAAATAATACCTCCAAAGCCAGTTCCGCCTATTCCGCCTGGTCCTAAACTAGCTCCAGTTCCATAGCCTAAAATAGGAATTATGAAGTAAGTATTGGTAGGGTGATTTTAGATTACTATATATAACATGTAGAGTAGATTTGTTATAATGTCAGACTATTGTGCCTTTAGCAATGTTTTTGTGACAGATATGGGCTGTAGGAAAAAGACCACATTTCCAATGAAATGATCAGGTATGTCAGTAAATGAATTCTGCTGATGGGATCATTCTGTGAGATCATCGTATTGGGATCTGGAAAGACTATAAGTGGGACAGGGGACACGTTAAGTGGTTAGGAATAGGTGATGAGACGGATTATAAGAAGGCGTTTAGGGAAAGTCATCAAAATTATAAAATGACTTGAATTTGTTTCACCACAATGTGTGGCTCTTCTTAATAAGCCATGTCCCTGTTCCCTTATTTGAAGATAAAAGGTCTTGGTTAGTGCTCAAGTCAGATCATTCTTGCTTTCAAAATCATGCAACTCAACAATAGGTAAACTGAGAGTTCTCAAGTTGGCAGATTGAAGACAGATTTGGAGATCTCATGTCATTTTTTAAGATGGGTAGTGGGGAAAGCAATAGAAAGTACAGACAATCCCCTTCTTCATGGCTCTTATGAGTCTGTTTATATGGGTTTTGTGTGCAGTGTACCCAGACCTTATAAATACAACCATCCAGCTCTAGCTAGATTCAACACTACTTCTGTTTACCAAAAGCCTCTTCAGATTTTTCCTGACTTTGTTTCCTTACCTGGCTTAGGTGGTTTGCCTCCAGCTCCTGGGTATTGGCCTGCTAAAAAATAGAGGGTTAATCAGATTTTTTTCTTTTCATTATCACATCTAAATCCTTTCATCTCCTGGTTCTTTGAGAAGGGCTGCAGTATTAGCTCTCACCTCCAGCTCCTATGCCTCCAGGACCATATCCAGCTCCAGCACCAGGTCCAAAACCAGCACCAGGTCCATAACCAGCACCAGGACCAAACCCAGCACCAGGGCCAAAACCAGCACCAGGGCCAAAACCAGCACCAGGACCTGCACCAATTCCACCTGCTCCTCCAGATACAAGGGCACCACCATAACCTTGGAAGGTAAGAAAAAGGGAAAAAACATTCAATACTGACCATTTCAAAATGCTTTCGACCCCCTTTTATAGTGCATACATTGTGTAGCTTACCTGGCTTGGGTGGTTTGCCTCCAGCTCCTGGGTATTGGCCTAAAATGAATGAGACATAAATTGACCTTGTGTCCCTTCTGAAGCATTCTTTAAATGACTGCTCATAATATATGCTATAAAAGACCTCATGATACAGCTGCTCTGTCAGTATTTCTCACTAACACCACATATTTATTGCTATTCTTGGTATTTGAGCATTTTCTATATAGTCTGCGATTCACTTGTTTTCCTCCAGCTGCCTGCAATCTGGATCCTATCAATAAAGCTCCACAGAGACAGGCAATAACAATAAATGCCATTTTCCCAGCTATTTCTCAAATGATGCTAGTTTGGCTTACTTGAAGCAAAACGTCTCTAGTGTTGTTTTTTTTTTATCTTTATGACACATGTTAATGGTTCCAATCCTATGGAAGGATCCATATGTCTTTGGCCTCACTGCTCCCTAGTAAACCTTCTGATGGAATATATTATAACTCTGGCTATCCCCCTCAACGCTCCAGTGCGACTGTCTGCCAATTAATGCAAGCACTTGACCTGTTCTTCATGCTGTCAAACATCAAATGGATTTATGACCCGTATTCCTTTTATCATGTAAACATATGAAGCTTAACTCTGTCCAAAATGTACGGTATTCACAAGTGTTTGGCCAGACAGGCTGCAGTATGCTGGCACTACAATATGTATCTGGCACTCTTATTAAATTCTCAGAACCATTTACACATTGAAAAAATGCAAAGGTCAAAGGCAGTTCACTCCTCAAAGTAAAACTAGAGCCCCTTCAAGGGGAAGTCTAGTTTAAGTAACTCTTTTACAAAGGCCCTCTTCGGACATTATGACTTTATAGGCCCTCTTCTTTATCAGTCAGAGTAAGGGGGTTTAATGGTTAAAAAAAAAAATTTGCTCTGGATTGATGTCAAAATTTATTTTTTGGGGGTTCCATGTAATCTTGTTAAATGAGTAAAATTGCAAAGTGCTTGTAGAAACACTAGATTATTGCTTGTTGCCTAGTTCACCAGCCACCTCTGTAGACTATCAGAGTGGATGTCTTCCTAGGCAAGGAGATTGTGCCTGCAAGTTCTTTACTCTGAAATTGGAAAGGCTGGTCTGAAGCTAACCAGATGGCTGGACCCAGTTAGATTAAGTCCCCCTGTGCTCCTGCGATGCTGCAGAGGCCACACATTGAAGAAAGCACAGTTATGGTCAATCGTCAACAAGCAGAAAGGTAGGGAATGGCTCTATCATGAATAACAATCATGAAACAAATCCATTAAAGACTTTTCTCCCATCAGTAGAGGGTACCACATTGTTTCAACTTTGATTTCTTTACTGCTTGACCCCTACAGATAACTGATTGATATCTCATCAAAATATTATCCAGTAACCTAGTTCATGGGTATAACACCTATTTACATCTAAAAGGCATTAATATGCTGCTCTCACCTGCACCACCTATTCCACCGGGCAGAAGTCCAGCACCAGGTCCAAGTCCAGCACCAGGTCCAAGACCAGCACCAGGTCCATAACCACCCCCAGGTCCAAACCCTCCTCCAGCTACTGATCCAGCTCCAGGTCCATAACCTACAAAGAATTGCATTAAGTCATAAACCTATGGCTCCACTCCAAGCTGAAAATTAGAAGTAGATTTATGTACAAAAATAGTCAGAATGTCCTGACAGTATGGAAGCAGTGGCACTATAAGCTCTTCACCAGCAAATAACCAGACCAATGGCTTGTTAGTAAAAGTATTGAAATGTATGCATTTCTTATTCTTCCTCAGTTTGGGCAATTTCCTAATATTTTAATACATTCCTGCTGGTTCCTCTCACTGAACTCGTCATTCATCATTATTTAAGGCCTAAATATCCGTGCTAGTAATAAAACTTCATTCATGCTTACCTGGTTTAGGTGGTTTGCCTCCAGCACCAACTCCAGCTCCAGGAAAACCTGATATGATAAAAGAAAAGGAAATGCAGATTTACAATTCTTTTGTGTAACTACAATATTAGTTTCAGTATCCTAAATAGTTACATCAACATTATATTAGCATTGCCATATAGATAAAATCCATATTAAAAGTTTAGTAATTTTGTATTTTCAGTAAATTTCAGATCTGGTCCTGAGTTACAGTCTGTATTATGGTACATTAAGCTAAACTTATTTTTGGTCTGTGTTCTCTCCGTATGGAAAGCGGACAGCACATGGACCCAATATTCACCTATATACAAGATTACAAAGTCTTTAGAGCTGTATTAAAAATATCACAACAACATGATTTACAGACCAGACTACTGTATGTATACAGCAGGCACTTCTTGCACCCATCCACGGAGATGCATACGATGCCAGTCATATCAGCAATTTGTGAATGTGACTGGTCCAAGTAACTCAGAGATGTATAGGAACTTAATTTAAGCCTTTTTTAAACATCGTAGTTACACAGGTTGAAAAAAGATCCATCAAGTTTAACCTTTTTCTACATTCTTTGTCACTAAATTATCTATAACACACAATCATCCAGCCCTTTTTAAACGCTGTTAGCTTCTCCATTGCTACTATTTGTGATTTGGCATACCATATTTTAACTGCTCTAACATTAAAGGATTCTATCATTATCAACTGCAGGAATTGCCTTCCTTCCACCTGCAGTGAATGATCCCTGGTCCTTAGTTTGTCCTTTGTATTGACCATCTACATGTAAATAAGATCTCTGAGACATCTTTTTTCTAAACTAAACAAGGCCAAATTTTCCAACCTCTTATTGTATAGCAGGCGTTCTATCCCTTGTAATAATTTAGTTACCCATCTATATTTCAGCTATAAATGCTTTCCTTAGAGTCAACTATTTGCAAATATTTTATAAATTAGCATGTTATTAACTTAACATAATTCCTGGCTCGTGAGATTTCCTTAGAGGTTGGACATAGTTTTACAACTTAGAAATAGCGCCACATGCTTAATGTCTCTGCAGCATCCAGTAAACAGCCAGTTGTGACATTACAGCTGCAACTTTGGTGACTCATGGTCATTTTGGCTTCTCATTTAAGAATTTAAATAATTTGCTCCTTTAGACTGATTGCCAGCTTTGGGTGTTTCCATGGTTTTAGTAATGTAGCTCTGGGGAACAAGAGATCTGTAAGCAGCCAGCAATATTTCTTTGCCTTTAATAAAGATGTCAACAAACTTAGGGTCAAACATGACATCATGGTCTAGTCTTGGTTTTCCAAGAAATTTTTGTACACTTTTTTTTAGTTTGTTTCCCTTGGATGGGAAGTGATATTAGTACATTCCCCAGATCAAGACTGTCAACACTTGTCTGCAGTTCATTGATATTCACTGTGACTCATGTATCAAAGATTAACTGTTGGAAACTTTAATTTTCATTGTATATAAAGTATATGTACTGCTAAGGCCAGCTTCACACCGCAAAGGTCCGAGGCTGTCCAATGTAAATCGGACAGCCCCGGACCCAATTTGCAAACAGAACCGGAGGGAAAATATGCCCTCTGGTTCGGTCTGCAGCTGGCTTCCGAAGATCGCAGCCGCAGCTGCTGATTTTTCAAGATCGTGGCTAGCGCAGAGCTAGCCGTGGTCCTGAAAGCTCAGCAGGGGACAGCTGGTGGTGCTGAAGTTTAGCAGCGCTCGCTGGTGTCCGGTTCCTGGATCCAATGTTTTTGTTGGACTCGGGCGATCCGGCGCCATGTACTCTCATGTCAGGGAGCGCCGGATCGCTCCAGATCCAGGAGGACCTGGGAGAATCCGATTTGGGCAGATTTTTGCCCCAGACAGAAAAATGTTGCAAGCAACATTTTTGTGTCCGGAAGGAAAATCCGTATTCACCCGGATCCTCCCAGACAGATGGAAACCGGATGGCACATAGTTGCCATCCGGTTCCATTCAGCCCCATAGGGCTGCATAACAGCAAAATTGGGTCCGGGGCTGTCATGTTTACACCGGACTGCCCAGACCTGATGCTGCTGCGGAGTGAAGCTAGCCTAAGAGAGGTCTGGAAAGCTTGTTTTTGTGATTGCCAAAGCGGCTGTGAAAACTCTAAACCTTCTTTTCTGCTTGTTGTCTGATGATTCCTTCTTGATACTACATTTTTTTTTATTAGCATAATTTCATTGTAAGAAGAACACCTCCACCTATCATGTCAAATCTTTTTAGGGAACCTGAAATTATAATTTTATTGCCATCATTCAGGGACATATCAAATTTTCACTAGGTTCATTAAAAGTCAATACCATGGATGGCAAGAATAATAAACAAATCAGTTTTGGAACAAATCAAGCCAGACATGTCACTGGAAGCAAGGATCACCAAGCTACGACTTGTCTACACATCATCTGAAGAGGGAAATCACTGGAGAAGGACATCATTGTAGGAAGAATAGAAGGAAGAAGGCGAAGAGGAAGACCAGGAACCCAATGGCTTCATACTGTCATAACAGAAAAGAAGACACTGGTGGACCTGTCTAGGCTCACACAAGATCGATCTTCCTACAGAGTGTTCATCCATCAAGTCACCATGGCTCATGATCGAGCCGAACGCCAATAGATAATAATAATCATTAAAAGTAAATGAAATGTAGAGAAGATGGAATATTGTAATTGTATATGTTATCCTACTAGTGCCGTAAATTAAACAGCTGCACAATTCACTGTTATACACACCTCCTACCCCAGCACCTAGACCACCAACACCAGCACCAGTTCCAAGTCCAGCACCCGCACCTAGTCCACCAACTCCAGCACCAGCTCCTAGACCACCAAGTCCAGCGCCAGCTCCAAGAGCACCAACTCCAGCACCATAACCTTAAAGAAAAAAATTACGTAATAAAAGTAAATGTAAAAAAGTTAATATAAAACACACAATTTAGTGTGCCAATTGGTGAAAAGATCCTACCTGGTTTGGGTGGTTTTCCTCCTGCACCTGCTCCTGGGTAGAGGCCTGAAAGAAAGCAAAAAAAATAAAATATTTAAGCCTTAAATTGTGATAAACCAAATATTTAGTAATACATTTATTAATCATTCAAATATTCTGTATAAGGGTGAAAACACACTATGTGAGATGCATGCGAGATACACCCATAAATCTCGCTTGACTCACCCTGCTTCTCTGAATGGGAGTGCATCAGCTGTGTGGGTTTCTATGGAACTGACACGCTCCTGTCTAGAAAAGAAGTGGCTGTTGCGGGGGAGTCATGTGAGAGTCATGTGAGTATCTTGCATGCATCTCGCATAGTGTGTTTCCACCCCAAATCAGGTTTCAGTATATGTAAATATATAGATCGTTAATACTCACCTCCAGTTCCTATGCCTCCAGGAACTAATCCACCTCCAATTCCAGCTCCAGGCACCAGTCCACCTCCAGGCACCAGTCCACCTCCAGGCACCAGTCCACCTCCAGGTGCTACTCCACCACCTGGTAATACTCCTGCTCCAGTTCCGTAGCCTTAACAGATAGTAAGTAATAAATAGACATATGGTACAAACCCATAATTTACAACCTTTAAAATGATCTAAACACACAGCAGATCCTTATATGCTCACCTGGAGGTTTGGGAGGTTTGCCCCCTGCACCTGGATAAAACCCTGAAAAGTGACAAAAATATAGAGAGAATAACATTTCATAATCTATTTATAAATTTTTCATATTTCAATTTTAATTATTGATGATAATATATGTAAATTATGCTGAATAATGTTATGCTGTGTTGTTATGTTTGATATGTTGATATAAGATTACGGGCTTGTTCCCACTTGTGTATAATCAGTCCCGTTCGTCTTCATCCAGAAAAAGTGAAATCCGTTAGGTATTCCATATGTCATGCGAGTGTGCAATCTTTTTCTCGCCTACCATCTGTATTTACCACACGCATCATACTGCAAATTTTTCCTCAAGCTCAAAGCATCACAGATCAGCACTGACTCATTGATTAACATTGGTGCGAGTGATATCTGATTGTTTTATCGAATTGCACTCAGTGTATTTATACACAGATGTGAGCAAACCCTAATGGTGGGTTTACACGCCGCGATATCGGCGTCCAACTCCGACAAAAAGTCACGTGGTTCGTGAGTTGGACCGATATCGTTCCTGCATCGTACTGTTTGAAGGTACAATACGATGCAGGAACGATGGTAATCCGATATCGGGGGTTGAATGAGCGTGCTATTCAACCGCCCGATATCGGATGCCTGTTGGAGCCGGATCGTTGCGTGTAAACATCCAACTACGATGTGTACTCGCACCTCACCCATTAACTCCCATGTTAAATGGTCGTTGCTGGGTTGGTGGGCGTACACATCGTAGGGACGTGGTTTCCCGATATCGTGTAAACCCACCATAAGGCTGTGTTCACACAATGCGTTTTGGTATGTTTTTTTCTTGGTTTTATGCAAATCCAAGCTAATAAAAAGCTAATTTTTTTTTCATTACCAACAAAACCTATGAAACTCCAGAAATCTCATGCACACAGACACACACCTGCTTTTTTTTACCTGGCTGAAATGGCACAGGCTGGTTTCACACTGCAGTTTTTTCCCTGATCAGGATTCATCAATGTTTGTGTGCCAAAACCAGGAGAGGAACTTACAGAGAAAAACTATAATTGAAAGATTGACACCTGTTCTGAGTTTTGGAGACACTCCTGGTTTTGACACACAAACATGATCGAGCCTGATCAGGGAAATAACTGCAGTGTGAAACCAGCCACAGCTTGGTTTTTGCTGCGTTTTTCAGAGATGCAGCATCACTTCTTTCAACGTTTTTTCTTTTTTCACCATTGAAAGTAAAGAAGAGTGAAAACACGCGAAAATGCAGGATTTTGACTGGCAAGAGATCAGGTTTTGGCGTAAGAAAAAAACGCCCTGTGTGAATATAGCCTAATGGAGGAGGTGACAGCTTTCCTAGTAGCCACATGACACAATATTTTTATGCTGTTTTGTCTACTAGGACCAAGGTTATATTTACAAACAGCATTTTTTTCTGTAGAAAACCAGCAAAAGCTCTGAGATTTCAAAAGTGCATCAAGTTTTGCAGCATTTTTGTAGCTTTTTTGCTGCATTTTTGATGAAGAAAAGTAACTCTGTTAAACATGTGCTGAAGACAAATTAAAATTAATTAATTAAAATAAACAGCAAAAATTCAGCAAAACATACGGTTTGAACGCAGTGTTTTTACTACCAGGAGAGCAGGTTTTGGCTGCAGGAAAACTGCTGTGTGTATATGTGGCGCCCCACTGGTTAGTGCGCCACAGTAGGGGTACTGCACCCAAAACAGAGTGTGCGGTATCCCAGTCATTGAAGCGGATAATGTAGAACTGAGGCTCTCATCCCAGCATCCCTACACCTAGAATAGGGGGACTAAAGGGTTAACCTGTTTGTCTGGTAAACCCAGCCCCGGTGAAAGGAGTGTAATGGTGGGTTTACACACACCAATTTCTGTGTCCAATATCTGAACAGATCTCTGGTTTCAGTGAAATCATGGACACATTGTATCATTTGTACACAGCCACAAAATGGAACTATGTGTCCATGATTTCACTGCAACCAGAGATCTGTTCAGATATTGGATACAATGATTGGTGTGTGTAAACCCACCATCAGGGTAGAAGGAGCAGGAAACACACAGACAGAGTCTAATTTGAGGAAAGAAGCAAGGAACAAGTCCTAGAGGGACTCCACAGGGAGGGCGCCCGAAAAGGAGTGGTGACCCAGACAGAAGGGGGAGACCCAGTGCCACACTGTCAGAGTAAATGGTCTGGGGGAATCCCGGTCCACAACGGGGTACTGGCTCCGAGTCGCGGTGCAGGTGAATTCAACCCTGAGCTGCTAATACAGGTGGGTCGCAGGTTTGCCAAGCAGCCCTGACCTCGTCCACAATGTACAGCCCCACCAGGTACCCTCAAACCAGGTTGAGCCCCTTAGAGAAGAGAAGGGTAACCTCATCACACCCGACGGGCCTGGTAGGAAGTGGGTTTGTACAGGGCAGCTCACGGATAGAAAGTAGGTGTAAGAAAGACACAGAGGACAGTGAACGTAGTAGAAAGAACACTTGGAGAGCCTTAGAAAGACTTTGTACCCTCCGGTGACTACTCGGCCAGCTACCCGCAAAGCCTGTGTGACTGTAAACTGAAAATGTTGATTGCTCTCAGTGTGAGAAACAAGATAAAAATCTTGTGGTTGAGATACCTTTTAATGGCTAACAAAAATTAAATAAACGATGCTATAAGGCAAGCTTTCGAGACAACTCAGGTCTCTTCAACAGGCATGGTATGACAAGATATTGAATGAAACTCAAAATATATGCATGCACAACTAAAATGATTGGACATTTGACTGCATAAACATTACAGGGACATTTTTTTCGCGGGCGCACCTGCCGCATGTGCCGAAACCGCACTTGCCGCACCTGCCGCAAGCCCCATAGACATTGTATGGGGCTTGTCGCAAGTGTGCTGCGATCGCTGCCGTTATACGGTAATCGCGGCAATTGCAGTTTTTTCACCGCAACTACTGCGATCAGCGTAAAACGCGGTCAGCCACGTTTTTTTTTGGCCACACCTGCCGCAAGTGCCGAAACCGCACTTGCCGCACCTGCCGCACACTTACCGCAAGCCCCATAGACATTGCATGGGGCTTGCCGCAACTGTACTGCAAGTGTCGTGGTTATGCGGTAATCGCGGCAGATGCGGTTTTTCACCGCATCTGCCGCGATTTAAAAAAAACGCTGATGTGAAAGGGGCCTTAGTCAAGTTAATCTACAGGGCTGCTACCATGACAACCAGCACAGCAGCTACTCTGCCCCGGAGATCCTTTCCGCTTGCAGGGAGCAAGACCAACTGGCTACAATACCATCATCTGCGGTGGTCTCACACCCGCGCTGGTGATATCACCAGAAACTGCAGGTGGCATCATGAGACTTTACTTTATTTTTTTTTCTCTCCTTTCTTTTTGTTATTCTTCCCTTTTGCCCAGTGACCCCCAGGGTACCGGCCCGGGCACAGGCCACTGAGACATCACCCCCAGCATCAATGCCCGGGTACCGAGTTCCCAAAGACCCCTGGGTGGGTCATGAACACAACCTAGTGAGCTATAGTTGTTACATGTTGCTATGCTGCTTTTGGCACACTTAGGCCCCATTCACACACTGCTTTTTTTGTTGCGTATTTTTACGCACATGCTCAAAAAAAGCCAGGAGTGGCACACTCAGAGGAAAGGTCTAAGGGCCACTTTACACACACCAACTTATCTGTCCAACTTCTGAACAACTTACTGGTTGCAGTGAAATCATGGACACATTGCTCCATTTTGTGGCTGTGTACAAATGGAACAATGTGTCCATGATTTCACTGCAACCAGTAAGTTGGTCAGAAGTTGGACAGATAAGTTGGTGTGTGTGTAAAGTGGCCATTATAGAAACAAGTGCTCCACTTATATGTTTAATCACCCACTCCTGTTTTGTGATGAGCTTGTGCTTAAAAATACGCAGCAAAAAAAGCAGTGTGTGAATGGGGCCTTAGGCTGCCTTCACACTGCGGCGGCGTCCGGTCCGGGGCTGTCAGGATTGACAGCCTGGACCGGAGTTTTGCTCCATAGGAGACTATCGGGCTGCACGGAGCTGGATCGCGCCGGGTGGCAATTATCTGCCATCCGGCTGCTAGCTCGCCGGATGAATCCTGCAGAAGTGGGGATTTGTCTGCCGACTCCAAAAACGTTGCATGCAACGTTTTTGGAGTCGGCAGACAATTCCCCACTTCTGCAGGATTCATCCGGCGAGCTAGCAGCCGGATGGCAGATAATTGCCACCCGGCGCGATCCAGCTCCGTGCAGCCCGATAGTCTCCTATGGAGCAAAACTCCGGTCCAGGCTGTCAATCCTGACAGCCCCAGACCGGACGCCGCCGCAGTGTGAAGCCAGCCTTAGGCTGCTTTCACACTGCAGTTTTTTCCTGATCAGGATTCATCAGGTTTTGGGTGCCAAAACCA